>VXBJ01006728.1:114643-258377 GCA_013400055.1 Nycticryphes semicollaris | reverse complement strand
AAAAAAAAAAAAAAAAGCAATGTGTACAGACATTATCTCCTATCCTAAGCCTTTTCCTAGCCATATTGTATTTCTTGATATGAGTTACACTTCAGAAGCTTCAGTGTTTCTGGTTTTGGCAGAGTTCTCCTACGCAGCCCCTTAGGAGGTCTCTGAACATACACGACATGAAAACAAAAGGCAGAAATGTCACAAACTAAGGCAACAAATGGTCGGGAAGGGCTACTGAGCTGCTGCTGCGGGGAAGGCAGAGCAGCTGGTCAGAGCTCTCCCACCTCTCACAGAGCTGCTCCCGGCACTGCTGGGGTGGGCAGGCATGTCCAGACACCAATGGGACTCGCTCAAATGCATTTCAAAATCAAACGGAATGGCTTGGGCAACAGCAGAGCTACTATTTTTAATCAAATATGTAATGCACGTTGCATTAGTTCAGCCTTGTAATATCATATATATAATATTTCAGGCTTCATGCTGAATGATAGGCTGGAGATTGCTGCTGTGGGAGGATGAAATTGTATTATCTCCTGAAAATCAACATACAAGTGTGTAAACTACAGATAAAAGACTAGAGAGGGAAAGAGAAGGGAGGAAGAAAGGGAGGGAGAAAAAGAGGGAGAGAGGGAAAGAGAGAAAAAAAGCGTTCCATGCTATATTTGCCACTCACTGGCTGTTCTTTTTTTCCAGTTTTGCCTCATTCATAAAATGGTACATTTAGCTGGAATTAATCAGTAATTTCTGTGAGAATGAGGCTGGCTGGCCAGCTCACCTGTCCCCTAGGCTGCTGTTGCACTGCAGCAGTGATACCGCCGATGTTCCCCGAGCTCTGTTGTTCCTGCAGCCCCTCCTTCCCCAACTCCCCCTCTGCAGCCCCTACAGCAAGAAATGGAAACAAACTCCAAAACAACCAAGAAAGGATCACAGGAAAATCAGATAACTGGACCCCAAAAAATTCACGGTCATTTTCTTTTTCCGCAGAGATGCCTTGGCACTGCACAAGAGTGAATTAAGCAAAAAGAAGGTTGCCATAATAAGCTAATATGAATTTCCTTTCATACTAGTTCACACCTGAGCTATGCAAGCTTTTATGTCTAGGGTTTAGTACTGCTCAGGTTTACCAGGCAGCACAAGTCTATCCCTCATATGCTTTAAAAGCAAAATAGGGATAAATGGTATTTTCTCATCCCTAGACACAGATATAAAAATGTAAAATTAAAAATATGTAACAGGGATTAATTTCTTCCATCTTTCTCTGGGATTAATTAGCTGTACATCAGCTGAAATCAGACAAACTAGTGTAGAAGTACTACAAGGGGGGAAGGGAGACACAATATCCTTATAAGCAAGTAGGTTTTGGATATGTCAATTTATCTATAATTTTTCTGCTTTCCTATGCCTCATCTTATGTACAAACATCTTTATGTATCCACCTAGGAGTCCATCTCACTGCCCTCTTTCAACCCTTTCTTTACTAACACAGGACATTGCACAAACACTGTGGTGGAGGTAATTTCACAGCATCTCACATTGCTCCCAGCTGTTTCAGAAACATGCTCTTTTTTACCTGATGAGAACAAACCTACTAGTTTTTATCTCATACTCCAATATCTTTCAAGCAGTTTGCCAAGTTGCTACTGTATCATGATTACTCAGTTGGCATCAAAAGGAACACAACTGATGAATTTATATATTTGATAAAGAGTAAGGCTACAAGTAGTTTTCCTGTTTGAGCCTGAGTATTATGCAGATGAATCAAAATATGAACCTGACTACATACCACCAAATCAAAAAAACAGCTGGGAACACTTTGATACCCAGAGTTCTTACATATATACATTTGCTAAATTCAAGAGCCTTTGCACTTGGCTAAGCACAACATCCTCTTTCATATTCAGAAATACCAGCACTCTAGCATGTTGTCTGAATTTAAAATAGTAATATCTGAGAAGAGGTTACTCAAGGATAGGAAGAACAATTCTCCAGCTATAACTCAAGAGCCATGGAGCAGCAAAACTAAGTGGCAGCAGGTGGCATATTTATATCCTCCAGATTTCTTTCTCTTTCCCAAAAGCCAAGAAGCCACTGTACTTATTATCATAAGACAGAGAAGATGCTAAAATTTTACACGATTTAAAAAAATATTTAGCCAAATTAGTGGACCTCCCACCCACCCTCACCTGCTAAGGACTATTAAAATGAAAGATATCCTTTGGAGTGTTTTTTAGGAAGTGGGCTTTCCTTGTTCTTCTATTGCCTTTGTATTTGCTGTTGGCAATTTTGGAATTGAGGTATCAAGATAGACAGACCATTGATGGATCCTGTGATAGCCTTTTCTACACTCTTGTTCAGCTTCAGTGTATTTTGATGTGTGACCTTTTAACCTACATCACTTGTTTCAGTGATTGCTATAAAATTTAATTAAACACAACTTTACATTAATTTTAAAGAAAAAACTTCATTAATAAAGTCTCTGCATAATACTGTCCCTGGTTAGTCAGACAGACTAGTAAAATCATTATCTTTTCCTGGTTTTCCTGCATTTTTCTGCATAGTTTCATTCAGATTAGGGCAAGTTCTAAACAGAATTATCTCTGAGCACAGTTAATACTCTAAATGTGGGTAAAACCATGCTGTCCTCACTAATAGTGAGCATAAACAGAAACAGCTTTTAGTTTCATTAAACTAAATAAGACCTCTTGGGCAATAAAATTTTATTTGAACTGATGAAGCACAGCAGTATCAGTCAGTGTATGAGTTCATATTATTTTTATTTTAACTTTCTGAATGTGAAAAGAATAAATTCAGCTGTAATTTACCATTGAAAGCCAATAGCTGTTTCTGTCTTAAAAGAAAGAAATGATGTTGGTAGTTACCTACAGGAGCTTTGCTGGTTTATGTTGCAAGGAAACACCTTGTCAGTGGTAGTTACAGAAACTGCCTACAGCCTCCAGCTTTGTGAAAAATTTCAGGCCCAATTAAACTTCTAGAACAGTCTCTATAAATAAACGCAATAAAAATCCAAATCTGCTGGAAAACATTGTATATTAGTCTCTGACAGGGGAATTCAAATGGTCAGATTCTCCAGTGTTGCTCATGATAAACAATGGCTTAAACCCATGTGCAATGCTGGGGACTGGGTCTGGGGCTGGAACTGGGACTGGGGCTGTGTCTAGTGCAGGCACACAGCACCAAAACACAACGGGTGGCAAAAGCCAGAGTTCCACAGACAAAAGTATCCATTGTGTTTTGCTCAGGTAGGCATATGAACAGCAGGGATTTACACTAGCATGGTGGTAGGCTGACACATCTGGAGTATAGGGATAGGTCCTCTCCGTGATCCCTTCTTTAAGGGACATAATTTCTTGTGGAGATCCAAAAAGCCTAGTGTAGTCATACTCATATCTTAACCACCTCAGCAACATTTGCAAGTGAATGCCTTCTGAAACCATCTGTATGCTTTAGGTTTGGCAATTTTTATTTGAATGAGAAATTGCTATAAATGGCTTTATCATGAAAGCAAAGAGTATGGCATTTTTTTATCTGTGTAACTCTGGTAAAACTTGATGAAATAAGTGCCACTTGGGAGAGGAAAATGTGTGGGGTTAGCTAAAAACACTCAATACACACTATTTTCAAGATTTTTGTAGGCTATGGAAATATATAAAATTCCCACTAAGGCATATGCACTCAGTTATTTTGACTCCTGATAACCCAATGTCTGAAATTTGATGCGCTCTAGGCTAAATTAATTTTCAATAATAACATTATAATTGTTACATAACACTATTTTGGGTTTATCACTGTCTAACACAAAGGGATATGTTCTTATTTTAATGGATAGGGGAGTCATATATGTAACCACTTTTAACAGCAGTGAGAATTCTATGTACTAAGAAAATATTCAATTTTTTTTTATTTGACATATTGCATTTTATCAGTTATCATACTACAATGAATCAACAAATTGATTATTGTGTTTAACAAAAAATACAATTGTGAATAACATCACAAATACAGCCCTTAAGAATATATGAAGGGTCATGGCTATTCTGAGGTACTACCAATTCTTTTACCATTTAAGTCGAGACATTACAATGGTAGGTAGGTTCATGAGCTGTGGAGTCTTGGAAGAAAACCAGCTGACAATGGAAAGTAATTTTAGAGAATCTGAATTACTTTAAAAAATTCAATAAAATGTTGGTTCTGCTAAAATTCTCTCTCTGATTCTGTGGGGATTTGGGATTCTAGGTGAAAAAAAAAAAAAAAAAAACAAAACAAAAAACCCAAACAAAAAACATTCAAAGAGAGAAATTTTGTTTCTCTCCAAAGACACAAGGAAGAATTATTACAGCTGAACTCAAAGCCATGTTTCCGGAGGCAGGCACTGGGACCTCCAGCTTCAGGTGCTATTTAAACAGACTGCACATGCCCGTTCTACTCAGAAGTGCAGATCCACCACTCCCTCATTCAGAAGCACTTTTTTCTTCCATAGTTTCACTAAAATTTAGTGGGAATATTCAAGTGATAGTTGAACATAAATAATTTCATTGTGTCTATCCCAAAGCAGGCAAAAGTAGGGAGGGAAAACTAACACTCCCATTTTGCAAGTACCAAACTTTGGTACTGAGCGGTACATATCTAACTGTTTGCAAGAAATCGATGACAGAAGCTTAGAGCTGTGTACGGCTCTCTTGAGTCTCAGCCCTACATCTGTACTACCAGGCTAATATCACTAACGCGTTGAAGTTACTCACAGCTTTATTCTCCTGGGGAGGTTGGTGCACAGTGTCACTTCTTTCCCAATGAATGCTTCAAAAAGCAATCATCTCACTCATTGACAAGACATTTCTCTCTGCCAAATGCCAAACTGTCATTTTTTAATGGATTTCCACATATTCTGAATTACTTACATTTTCTCTTGCTCCCTAGAAATTATCTTCTTTCTAGAAGCATGTGCCGCTATCCAACATAGAAAAGTCACAGCCAAGGTAAGGGAAAATAATATTTTCCATGCCCATCTCCAGGTGAGATTACAGCCACTAGCCTAGTCTAATCATTGTCTTAGATTGTAAACAGCCTTCAGTTAAACCCCTCATAAAACAGCAAGGCATTCTGCTTTTATATTCTCGTACACCGGTATCAACTAGGACAAATTCACTGAAGTCAGTCTATGATGACATAAAACCATGCTACAGGAAAGAGAAGAGCTTTAAATACACTGGTATTGCACCAAATCCAAAGAATCAAACACAACACACTCATGATAACAAAAAAAAAAAAAAAGTTTCAGCAAATGCCAACAAGATATTCTTTCATCCACCACTAGGAAGCAGTATAACAATGTTTTTAACAATCTGGAAATAATAACTATTCAAGTCAGGCTTAGGGAATATTTTAAGAGTGGACTTCGAGACAAAATAAAAAGAAACAAAAATAAAGAAAGAAAAAAGCCATTTCTGTCTGATGACTATATCAACTACTTGTGACACTGAATGCCCCTGCAGGAAAGCAATACGAGAGAGAATTCTGAACATGATGGAAAAGCTTCATGCAAGAAATTTTTCTCATGATTAAAGGAGATAAACCTTTGTAAGCCTTCTTGTATCCTTCCTGCACATGATTACCAAGCAAAATACAAGACAAAAAGCACAGACGACCTGCTACTTTACTGTTTTGTACTGTGAAAATTGTTCAGTTACAGTTTTGAAAATTGTAGAATGCTTATAAAAAAGGTAAAAGCAGTGTGGTGCATTTATAAGAATATAAAAAGAGATGACAACATGAAATCTAAGGGAAGAAAGTTTACCAGATTGTATTTGGGGCTACATCAGTGTTTCAGAGGTGCAAGTGCATGATACCTCATACTACTTGTATAGTATTTTGTGATACTGAGTTTTGAGTCTATCTTGAGCAAGATAAGTAGGTGGTAAATCTCTCATTGCTGTCTGTTGGGTCAATGGATCCATACTCTTCCTGATCGTTGAGCCTTAAACATGTTCTAATTATTTCAGTAGTAAAAGTGTCATACTCTTCATCTAGACTTCATTAAGAGAAGGCTTAGATTCCCTTGCAACTCAAATATCACAACAAGATTACTTATTGTGGTAATAGCACTTAACATTTACACCCCTCATCCATCAACTACTTCACAAACATCAGCTAATAAGGCAGACTTAGATGTGTTTATTTTCTTTGCCTTCTAGACTAGAAACCCAATACAGGGAAGTGATTCATTAGTCAAATGCAATACGTGCCAAATCTGGCAATGTTACTTTCCCTAGCTTTTTCTGCTACCTGAAACCATCCTATTACACTTCTTGGTATATAGCCTGTTTCAGGAGATTGATAAAGTGAATACAGTGACTTAATTTCTAAGATGTTTATTACTTTGCAAAGTATTAAATGTAGCTAGTTTACATCTTAACCTTCATAGAAAAGGTTGGCTATTTGGAGTTACTCCTAAATGAAATAGTTAGATAAATATTTCATCATTTCCAGAATTTCCAAATATGTTATTGGATTTATATTGAGAGACATAATACACTTCTCTTATGTAACTACCTATACTTATCTCCCTTACATCTTTTCTTGTCGGAAAGCTTCAAAAAAGGATGTTTATTACAAAATTTCTTTTCAGTCCTGATTTATACTCTTGAAAGACCTGTACTCCAAGTGTTACTATAAACACTTCTCAGCTCTTCTGAATCTTTCATATATATCTTTCTTGCACATTAGGATATTTTACTTGCTCTTTCTAATTGAATTTCAGAAGTTTTGAAGACTGCTGACTAAGCCCTTGGCAAAACATGCTGTTGGTATTTATTCTAGTCTTAGTGTAAAATGTCATTGAAATTCACACACACACAAAGGATTGGTGTATACATTGCCTAAAAGAGTTTACATGATCTCCTAGACACTAGGAGGTATATTAGGTTGAGCTGGGTAAACAGATTCACCCACTCCCATTTCATGCTTGTCTCTGCTGTCACACAAAATATATATTGCCAAATCGGTAACACTAATACACTTGTTATTATGGAAATGATTGCAGGAAAATATACATTCTTATGCAAGCATATAAGCTTGAATATTAGGTAGGTCAATGCTAAAGATTCTGTAAGTCATTCTGTTAACTGAGGAAAGAGTAAGAAACCAAATTGTCCAAACATAATAAAGGAAAGACAATCAGGGGGTGAATCCCTGGTCCTTGGTGAAGGCTGTAGCAAAAATTGCTAAAACTGCAGTGTGGACTTCATTCAGACTTAAGACTTTACTGTTCTCCCCAAGTCTTTCAGTAAGCTTGCTGTGAGTGTTTTGGGGGCAGGAGGAGGGAAGTGTCCTTCATGCATTTTTAAATTTGTGCTCTATAGTAATAATAAAACACAGTCTCTAAAGCAGCAATACTGTGATTTCTTCCCCCTCACTGAACTCTTTTAAAAATAGGAAATGAGATTAAAAGATAGTACCATGTATCATAGCAAGCAGTATAAATGATACTAAAATAAAATATAGCCTGGCTGGCAGCATTCCAGCCTGCTTGGTTACTTGTCAATTCTCAGATGTGATGATATGCTGCATGAGAATTGCCTCTGTATCTTCTACAGATAACCCTTATCTGACAAGGGCCTACACAATGCCCTTCAGAGGAGACAGATTACGAATGCAGCAGTTTGTATTTCAAGCTAAATTCCACAATTAAGTATAATTATGTGTCATATGCTTCCATCCTTTCAATTTTACGTAGTAATGAATAAGTGAATATCTAGGTCTCTAAAATAATGGAATGTGTCACTGCCATGATGCAGCATATGTGGTATACTGTAGAAATTCTAAAATGAAAATACAGTCAATGTAATTATTCTAAACTAAGTTATCTGAATTACAGGATACTTACCACATATATGTGGAACAGTTTTGAAAGTTGGTCTACCTGTACTTTTTGCTATATTCAGGTCCCACTTCAGATCTCTAAAACATTACAGATCATAAAGGTACCAATAACAGTGATCCCTAGACCCAGTACAATTCCCCAGGAAAACAAAAGAAGATACAACCTCTTCTCATACGTTTACAATGATAATATTAAGAATTATGGTTTCGTTGTTTCTTATTCACCTATTCAATGACTACGTGCCTCTCCAAGCTTGCTTCTAAGTGAATTTCATTTTATAAAAACAATTAAAAATTGAAAGAGATTTTTTTACTGATATGCTTTTTATATAATTGCTGGCAATCTCAATGCAAGCACACAAATATATCCACATTAACTGAGAGAAATTTCACACTTGTGAGCACAGATGTACCCCCAGCTTGAAGTCTTGTCTTCTCTTCATTTTCCTCTGGGGAAGGTTCACACCCAGAGTCAGTGCTCTAGGTAACATTATGGAGCTTTTGAAGTCAGTTCCAGGGCTGCCTATAAGGGAGTTAGGAATTCATGTGCTAAATTCAAATATTTTTAATTTCTGTGTTTGCTCTTGGTTTTGGGGTGATTTTTGAGGCATTTTCTTGGTTTGGAAGAAACACTCATAAATTCAATTAACCAATTCTCAGAGACTCACAGGACACTACTATGTTTCCTTTTTTAAAACAATTTTTTTACACCATGCAAACACTACACATGCAGAACACATCACTGAAATCCTAAGAATTGGAAAGTGGTTTCATTGACAGAAACAAAATCTCCAAGACTGAAGATTAAGTGTTTTAAAACAGGATAATTCTAGTAGAGTAGACATTATAAACACTTAACTTAGTTGATGGTGTGGCAAAGAAATTGTCCTACTCTTTAATCAACCTGATCCTGAGGTATATGCGTCTTCACATATAATATATATACCAATGTAGTTCTGGTGGAAGTTTAAAAAATAACTAATGAGCATAACATTAAATAACATCAAAAAACATAAAAATAACTAATATGCATAACATTGCCTTACTTCTGATAGGATAAATATGAACACAAGGTCTTTTTTGAATTATTTTAAGACTTGTGCTAACTATGGACTTATAATGGAAATGCTATTCCAACCATAATTAAACTACAGTATCAGCTATGGCCTGACTTGTTCTGATGTGTTTTCTCACAAAAACTGCTCAAATGATTTTTATCTGGTGCTTTGGATGGCATATTTAGGTCCAGCTTTAAAACAAGCAATGTCATTGAAGACTCTGTTAATTAAGCATTCAGGGCTATCTATGATTAGTGGCTTTATCTTTCCCCAAATAGTTTTCAACAGAAATTACAGCTACATGCTTACTGTTAGCTGTTATATACTAGTAGCAATTAACATCCATTATGGTAGCTTGTGTACACAGTAACATGCTAAAAGATATTCCTAGTGTCAGAACAGACCAACAATGCCTCCTTTTACGGTTGGACTAGATGACCTCAAAGATCTTTCCCAACCCAAAAAATTCTATGATTCTATGATTTTCTAAATCAGCAATGAAAGAGAGAAAGAAATGCAGCTTTAAAGACATTTGGAAATCCTTCTTCCATAGTGGATATAGTTATTGGAGCACTGGTTTTTTGATTTTTAAACCTTTGCCCTAAAAAAAACGTTTCAGGAATAAAACAACAAACAATGAAGACAAATTCTATATGATGACCTTGGAGTTCTACCATAATTAACACTTTTAGTACAAATAAGCACCATTTAAATATAATTTTCAAATGAAGACTGACAGTAAATATACCACAAGTATGAACCAAAAATTATACTTCATGCCTACTAAAGATTCTTCGTAGTAGCCAAAAGTCATAAAAAATGCTCTTGTTTTCAGACTTTGAAAACTAATAATCTTAGGTCTATCGAGATGTCGAACTACTATCTGAATCCCACTAATTCTTGACCTCTACTACAATACCAAGTGTCACAGTCTGATTATGAGCTTTATTACACAACAGAACAATTAAAGATTAAACCAGTTTGATTTTACTGAAAAACACTGCACTTTAATTAGGCTAATATTTTTTTTGATGAATTTTTACAGTTAGTCTAAAATACTGCACTAATTTTATAAAGATACTACTTGTCACCCTTCATCTTGCAACAAGTTCCAGAATGAACCAAAGCTTAAAAGTGTGATACCAAACCTCCCAAATACTTGGAAGGGATCTCTGGAGACCATAGTAGTCCACCCCCACCGCCAAAACAAGTTCTCCTAGAGCAGGTTGCACAGAAACTTGTCCAGGCAGGTTTTGAACATCTCCAGAGACAGAGAGACTCCACCACTTCTCTGGGCAGCCTGTTCCAGATCTCTGCCACCCTCAAAGTGAAAAAGTTCCTCCTCACGTTTAGATGGAACTTATGTACAAGTGACCTTGCACAAGATGCTCCTTCAAAAAAGTAGTTAGGATAGCATGTATGTGGGGAGAAGGGGAAGAGAGTAGATCAGTTAAAGAGGTAAAAACAATGAGAAAAAAATAGCAAAGTCATAACAACAGAGCAAGCAGAATGAATCAAGGCAAATTTGGATCTCAGCCAGGAATGACTGGATTCCTGTAGCATGCATGTAGGTGTATATTTAATATGACAAAGAAATAGTAGGACGTTATGAAATCAGTAAAAAAGCTAATGCAAGTGATTAGCAGACTCCCACAGATCTGTTAACCTTTTCAGCATTTTCAGACACTATATGGCTTGCACACCCTGCCTCAGTCTCTGAAGTGTATTTTCTATTTCCCTCCCATTCTTACTTAATTAGAGAGTTCATGCTATCCTGAAATCCCATAAGAACATGTCTTGGTGGCCAGCAGCAGAGTTCAAGATGCATTTCACGGCTCAGAGCCGGAACTGAGAACACACTGTCATCCTGGTCTCTCACCAGTAATTCAAAACCCCTGTTATGTTGCATAAATCTTTAAATAGCTTACACACTCTTTCTATTGATCACTGAGAAGGTATGTAATAAGTTTTGTCCAGGAAAAGATTAACGAGCCATGATCTTTTTAGATTAGAAAGTAGATGATTAATAGATGATATGATAAATGTATAAATTCATGACTACCTGGAATAGGTTTCTCTCATTATTAGACAGGTTATGTTAGTTTCTGTAGTACTTTTTGTTTGGTTTGGGGTTTTTTGTTTTTGTAAAGGCAATAAAGACTTCCACCTTCCCTGCTCCTTCAGTATTTCTAGTGCACTAAAGCTTTAGGGTGCTAAGTGGTCTGAGCTGCAAGGGAAAAGATTGTGTTACAGTGAAATTGAAACCAAAGCCTATAGTCTCAGCTAGGCTATGAGGTGATGCATCAGAAAGCAGAACAATGTATCGTAAGATGCGCACAGCGACAGTTTACTGTTTTTACAGTATTGCATTAATCAGCCAGGGATTTTGCACAGACCAGTTTGCTGTGGACCCCTCTTGGTTTTTCTTTCTCAGTTCGCACTGGCAATGGAACAAAATACAGCAGGTGGCTGGGGCTCCATCTGAGTCCAGTGCATTGATGTTATTAAGACACAGTAGAAATCCACATCTTAGATACCAGATACAATCAAAGGCATATAGCAGAAATAGAAAGAATACAGGAAAGAGTAACCAAATTGATGGGAGACAGGTAGCAGAGTTTTCATGAGGAGAGATGAGGTAGCCTAGGACTCTTCAGGTGGTTTTGAATATGAGGCTTGACCATTTTATTCTATTCCGTTACTTTTGAAATAATCTTCTCCATGACATTTTTGATATTCATGCCTTTTAACATTTATTTTCTAACAAGTGACAATGCATGCTTAAATTACAGCCCTCATTACCACAGAACCTTCTGAACATCAAGTCGAAACTGATCAAGCAAGTGGAAGAAGGCTGAAGAGACAGGCAAAGGCTTTGTGCTCATAATGGGATGTGGGGAGTGACTGTTCATGAAAGCTGAAATTACCTCAAGAGAGAAAGGCCCAGAGGGTAATCTATATCATCTGTTTTCCTGAGCTAGCCAGACAGGTAAGATGCAGGTTAATACATGGCTCAGTCTGTGTAGCCACAGACTACAAAAAGTGAACAACTTACAAACAGAACGTAGAAGAGAGCAAAGGGCTTGAGTTAGTTTAAACCCATGTACTCCTTCCCAGAGGCTGGGGACATGCAGCCATTGTTCTGGGATCCAGTTGTGCATTGCAATTGTTATACGCTGATAAGTGTACTTTTGATCTACACGTTCTGCTGCACCCACCCTGCTAAATCAAAATTCCATGTCATGTCAAATAAGTAAATCTGGTATTAAACACCAAACACTTTACATGTGAAATATCAAAAATAACCTGGTCAGAGAGAAGTAGACTCTTGACATTAATGCAGTTCAACGTGGCTTGATCACTTGATGTAAGAAAAAGCCTTTAAGGACTATTAAACACCATTATCCACTACAATCTTTCATATGAGTTTGCCTAACCTGCATGTGAGGGAAATACTATTTGATAACATTTCTTCTTCCCTAAGCTCCTGGCCAGGAAAAAAACAAGCTGGTCCTTTAGTCTGACCCAGTGCATTGTTCTTGCATGGGATAATTCAGAACCTCTAAAGTAGGTATATCCAGTTTTGTTTGTTTGTTTTTATTGGGGGTGCAGAGACACAGGGGTCTGACAGTGAAATATGGTCATTTATTCTCAATTTTTATCTTCCTAACCCAATATTTGATACAACACAATACAACCCTTACAGTTTGCATCCAGTGACTATTCAGTATATTTGGTAAGTGGTACAAGTGGTCTCTTCAAAGTTTTGGCAGAGTCTAAACCAAATGTCAGTTATGATCTTCTTAATATGATCATTTATTAATGTGTTTGTAAAACATCAACAGATCAAGAAGGGTGAGCTTTTCTTTTTCACACTGACTTTTCTGTTTCAGACTTGTCTTGGTCTCCCAGGTCTTCGCTTCTGCTAATAGACTAGGCTGAAGTATATGGTTTGGAGGTCAGTAGTCCCCTTGGTTCAACCACAGACATCTGTAAAATATGGATGTGTTATCTGTCACTCCCCAGTCCCCTGAATAAGAAAAACCTGCACCTTTTTTAATAGCCTTTCGTTCCTTTTATACTCCAGTTCTCTTAGGAGAGTTGAATTTGTCCAATTTGATTTTCTTAAAAGTGTGAGTAGTCCCAGACCCTTTCTAAATGCTCAGTTGATATTGCCAAAAGAGGGAGGTGTTTCTTCACAACTGTCATTACCAGTGAGTCATGCATTTAGCTGCTTATCACTCTGTATCTCCCTTGATGTTCTATTTCTACATAATTGACATATTTTTTACTAAAAGTTTTTCGTATGAATTCTCTCTGTATTACAATAGCTCTTTCAAGGTGTTTATGAATGAATCTCAGTTAGGCCTAAATGGCAACTTTAGGAATCTATTTTCTACTACCTTTTTAGCAGTTACTCTGGTTGATTTCATGCATTGATAGAAGAATAACAGCTAAAAGGTGTTTACCTGGTTTTGTGGCAGAAGAGTTTTACACTATTGTTGCTGAAGACATATGTAAATGTCAAACTCTCCGACATCAGAATAACTACACTTTTGATTAAAAATTAAATTTAAAATTATTATAAAATAAACTACTCAAAGATTAAACTAGACAAAAACCAAATTAAATTCTACCCTATTTTGTGACAATTAATAAATAAACTTTAAACAAATTAGTGCATATGCTCATAACAATCCTGTTTGAAAAATAATCTTCTGAGTTCATGGGAAGTGAAGGTTTAGTGAACGAATTTAATTTCTATGTTTTTGCAAATATGAAACTTCTTGCATACGTCTATGGACTCACACCTTCAAGTTGAAGCCTGTCATAATCAACAAGCAGAACATTTGACAAATTCCATTTGCTCTTTTTTAAATCTCTTGTCACTCTGCAATTCATCATACTAAAAGCTTTGATCCCTAGCGTTGAACAGACATGAATTTCCTAAACGACTAAAACTTACGGGCAAGTGTTTCCTTTTAGAGCTGTATGTAAATGCAATGTTAAATTTTATTTTTGTAATCTCTTTAATCAGAAACAAGGGAATTAGCCAGCTGTTTGGAACTCATGTTAAGATGTAATTAAGCATCTGATTGAATTTCTGTGCATATCAAACAGCAAAGGCCAGTATTTGCACACAAGACAGATCGCTTTCATTAAAATAAAAATCTTCTTACCAAATGACAACAGAAAGGGTTTACTCCAATGGTTTGTCTCTGAGATACCCCTCCACAAGAAAGCACACATCAGAATGGCAAAAAAATTTGCTTTATGTGTCAATCATACCAACAGGATTCCTTACTGAGTGACACCTAGCTTTCCCTTACATCTGTACTGCATGCTACTGCAATACGCTGAGGAATTGCCTGTCTTGCAGGCTTCACAGAGAAAAAAAAAATAAAATAATCCCACAAATTATCAATTACTCCAGTGTGGAAATAAGCCTCACTGCCACCTGTGCTTCTTTTATTTTAATTTATTTATTTGGTGTGAGTGGGTCTTGGTTTTTAATTGCTAGTGAAAGACCTATTAAAAAAGTATTACTGCTGAGGTTTCTGTAGATATCACATACAGCCAGGATTGCTCTAGCTAATAAAGCAAACCCCAAATTTTGTCCTTTTCATAGAAGAATGTCTAGAGATTAATAT
Organism: Nycticryphes semicollaris; assembly: GCA_013400055.1. Classification (NCBI taxonomy): domain Eukaryota; kingdom Metazoa; phylum Chordata; class Aves; order Charadriiformes; family Rostratulidae; genus Nycticryphes; species Nycticryphes semicollaris. The sequence continues at coordinate 243,781 of VXBJ01006728.1, read as the reverse complement.
TAAGAAAGATGAAAATATAGTCTATCTTTTAATACTAACAGACTAGTACAACAGTGAACCAAACAAAAACCAGTTGTAAGATATGGGATGAAGCTGGGTAAAGAATTCATTAGAGAAAACTGCTTCTTTAAGTAATTTTATCTCAAGAGAAGTAGAAGCAGCGCCTTGACTATTGATATCAACTCTGATTTGTGTCAAGGCATCCATATTCCCTTTGTGCTAGCTAGGAACAAAGCAAAGCAGGAAAGCAGGATAGTTACTCACTTTGTCTACTCAGTTTCCAAGGGTGGAAATAGAGTTTAATTACAGAGTTGCCCTCTTCCCACAACATTTCTGTACTTCCTCATTGCTTGAGGGATGGGAGCAGGGAGGGTTGCTGACTCTCTTAGGAACAGTTTGTAAGTACCCCACTCAGTCCCTCCTTCCAAAGACTTTCACTGGCCTATCAACAGAGAAAATGGAAAGCAGCTGACCAGAAAGTCATGTCATGCCAGCTCACAGCATCAAGCACCGGAGTTAAGAAATGCTGGACAACAAGACTCTTAAGACAACAAATTGGCACACACTTTGTCACCCAGCCTTATTGAAACTTCACACAGAGATGAAGTTCATGCATCTAACAACTTAATCCGGTTTTGTATTATGTGGACAACTGGGGTAGAGAGGGAGGAAGAGTAGACAGTATCCAGAGAGTATATTAGGTATTTAAGGAATTCCTGGACTGGGGATCTGCAGATTCACTTCACACTGTGCACACTCACCAGTTTTTCTTGTTCCTATCTTCTTTTGTATGCTACACAGAAGGAATGTATTGAAGAGTTACTATGCAAGACAATGAAAGTTCTGTTGTGGCCAGTGTTTCATAATTCAGAGGAAAAGAACATCACAGTGCAACAGACTACATGTCCAATTCAGGTGTATTATTTTGGTTTTTGACCATGACAGTTAAGAAAAAATCCTTGTATATAACTGTTCTGCTATTACTCTGCAAATAAACAAATTTACAAAACAGCAAAAACCCATAAATGATCAGAAATGTATTTTGACATGAACTTGAAAGAGACAGAATTTTGACACTTCAGTTATTTTCTGCAAAGCTGTCTCATTCAGCTTACCAGAAAGGGGTTTTGTAAGTTAAATAACTTTCATTTAAGTTATTCTTTAAGAACTGTTTGGTAGAAAGTTTTCAGGCTTTGAGATAATGATCATTTTAAAAATTCAAAGAATTGTGCAAAGTCTTCCAAAGAATAGCCAAAGTGGTTCTAATTAGAAAATAGCAATTTGGTTTATAATGTAAAATTGGTTTAAAATATAAAATTAAATCCTATCCAGTCTAGTTTATAAGGAAGGTATTTTTTCCTAGAAAAGAAAAGCTAATAGTGGCATATAATCACAATGTTGACGAGACACAATTTTAAATTTTTGAGCAACTATTATTGCTTATACCGAGTATCTACATGACCACTAGAAAATACCATAGACACAACATTGATTCCACTACTCATTTTTGCTCATCAGGTACTTAGTGCAGCACTGGTACCTGGATCTCTTGTGATGGAACAAGGACCAGTAGAGAACTATCTCAGTGAAAAGCAAGAAAAATGGCTCATTTTTATGAAGCTAGGAAGTTAGTTGATACTGCACAGCATGTGATTGCAGCCTTACATACTCAGGTTCTGCAGTCATATGATTCTGTAAAGCTCTCAACCTTTACTTAGTAATTGGTCTGAAGAGACTGAAAAACCTGTGAAACTCAAACACAAAGAATCCAGTTAATTGAAAAGGAAAATAAATGACATCTTTTCTCAGCCTATGTCATGATTTTTTAAACCTTGCATAGACAATATTGCATGTATATGATATTTTCAGCTACATTTACCTGTATTAAGAATATGTTTCATTACAGTTTCAAACTGAAGAGTAAGAAACAAATCAAAGATCAACCCTGATGCAGCCATGCTTCAGGTTAGGTAAGAAACCCTCAGGCAGCCCATATTGATTCTAACAATGATGCTACAAAGTATTACTGAAGCAGGTCTGCACAAATTCCTGAATTCTCAGTTCCTTTTCCCTCATTTAGATCAGTGTTTGCCCTAAATAGTTTTCCCAAGAGAAAACAAAACACAGGAACTTCCCCCCTTTCTTCAAAGACCTTGAAACTACATTTAAGTATTTGTCCACAGATGATCATGAGTACCGTATTTGCCAGTATATCATTGCTCTTTTTATGGTGCTATTGGTTGGGAATTGAACTGTCTTAATAGTCATGGGTATTAAAAATAGAGGGGTGGGTTTAGTTTTGCTTTTGGTGGTGTGGTTTCTATTTCTGTGTGTGTGTGTGTGTATTTTTCTTTTGTTTTGTTTTTTACAATAAAGAGCTGACTACTTCCTTGGTGTAATAGACCACATGTTCCTGTGCAATGGCATCATCCGCATTTCAGTCACACTTCACCTGGGGGGCTCAAGTACTTGTTGCCTTGGCAACACCCTGCATAATGTGTTTCATTTTGCTTCTTTTCTCCTTTGTGAGTGTGAACTTAAAAAAAAAACAAGGAGAAAGTAATATATCACACTTTTTTCTAACCAAAATCCTATGAAAGTAAATGCTAATAGTAATAATAACATCATAGGAGTGGTCATTTTGTAGGCAAAGCGTGAAAACAATATACATTATAGAAAAAAGACAATCTGTTCTCTCAGAACTGAACTCAGATGTTCAGTACTTTTAGCTTATTCGCAGCACCAATGCGGTTTCCTTTTGTCAGTAAACATATTTTCCCCTTTGTTGAAGACAGAAAAGTTATTAATTTTATATTTACATAACTTTGTACATATATGTAAATTTTATTTTAATTAACATTAAAATAAGTTCTTCAAATTAGTGCTTTCATATTTTACAGATGTTCCAGTATCTTCAATGAGATGGATAACCTTCAGAATGCAGAGTCTTTGCTGCTCTGACAACACCTTTTAGTAACGAATAGGGCCAATGGCACTGTCTATCTGCACTAACAGGTATACATACAGCTATTTATACATGATATGTGTATACACAGATAAAATAACTTAAAATGAGATGCAGGGTGCAAGTACTATTAGCAACAGCTTAATAACAGCACCTGAGCAGTAACTAAGATTGACAGGTAGCTAATTGCTTACCAGGCTGGCTTACTGTATTGTTATTTTATCCGTCCCTGGCAGGGCAAGTGAATCTTCCAACTTTACGGATAACAGTTTTACATGGGAAATTTTTGGGTCTGTGTGAGCACACATATCCATGAGCACACGCAGCGTACTTTCATCCACTCAACATACCAAGGAAGCACAGCAAATCTTTGCATTTTCTGAAATTACTTTGTGGTTTGCTTGTTATTTTCCTGGCATCTGCGCGATAAGCACAATGGCAAGTCCATGACTTTTTAATGAGCACATTCTCAAGGTATGAGGATTACAAAGAGACTTTGCTTCCTTGCCAATGAAGAGTACAAAATGTAACATTTAAAACTCCTTTTGCACTGCTACAGATAACTCTAAAGAAGACACTAAAACACTAAGAAGGGGCCTTTTTCACACAAAAAGTATATATGAATATGTTAAAGAAAAATTAGTTTTCAAGTGTTTTTATAAAAAATTACTAAAACAGCGAGGAATATTTTTGTGCTGACATTACTATTGAGTCTAAAATGAAACTGTATTAAGATACGTAGGTATACTCATTAAAGTTTTCCATAAGTGAAAATACAATGGCATTATCTTAGAACCTTGCATCTTTATAAAGAAGCATATAAAGAGAACATTTTCTGCTTTCTCCTTTAGAAATTGAGAATTCCATAATCAAACAACCAGATTTAAATTCAAGCCTTCCTCATTTTTCAAAAGTCTGCTAAAATCCTGTTCTTAAAGTTTAGAAAATACAAAGAAACAAACACCACACTTGACACTGCACAGATAAGCCTCAGAACTAGGGAAATACTAGAATTTACAGCTTGTCTTTGCACCTGTAATCAAGCACATGAACTGGACATAACTTTAGTAGTACAATCATTACTTATACGGCAGTAGCTGTTCACACAATCTTGAATCATTTTCTGCAAAGGGTCCACTTTACAGATAAATCTGCACCATTATGAATTCAGAGAAACAGTTTTCTATCAGGTAAGTTTCCCTTGTTACAGGGGTTAGAAAGCATGAATAAGGTACAGAGGTAAGAGCAGAAAGAGCAGTTCTGGGGTTAAACTTGCCAAAAGAAAAGGACTGGAGCCCTGTCTTACCTGGTAACAGCCAAGCCATTTAAAGCTGCAATTTCACAAGTGGTCTGTGTCCATTGCTCACATGCAGATGCAGCTATGGAACACCTGGTTCCCAGAACCACCAAGCGTTCACAGCTGCAACTGAAAATGATGAGACCTGCACTCTGAATGTTTCAAAAGCTACAAAAACTAGGTCCAAGGTGTCACCTGTGGGAGATAGAAAGTAGCTGCTTCTAATCTGATCCTCTCTGCATTTCAGATCTTCATTTATAAATGAGGGTAACATCCCTTTTGCCTTGCTGGAGTCATGTGAATCTAAGTTCAATGCTCTTTCTAAATCACTCAGATACTTTCTAGAATGATAAAACTGGAAAAGACTGTTAGAAAATTAATAGATGTCTTCAAAGCTAAGTAATAAATTCAGCCTATATCCATACAACCAAGAACATTAAATGGGCACTACTGATTGTTTTAGTTTCCCTTCGATTTGTCACATTTCTATCCTTTATAATAGCTATCGGTTCTATATGAGTATTTGAGAAAGAGTAGTTGATGACATGGTTTGGCGTGTAGATTTTTTTGAGTGTGCATTTGAGTTTGTTGTTGAGATTGTTGCTCATGGGGAACAAAGATTAACTGCATAGTTGAGTCTGAACAAATGGAAACAAAGCATTTATGTTAGTGTTATGTGTTTTATGTACACAAACAGAACAATCAACTATTTGACAAGCATTGTTCAACTATTATACTTGCTATATGCAATATAATTTTGTTCTGCAATATACACACAACATTTATTTGATTCTACCTGATAGCTTGGGTGGATGAAAAAGATCCAAATTATATGGGTTTTTTTCCTCTGTTTAAATGTAGAAGAGAGAATGTTGTGATCTTGTTTATAAATACAATTAATGTTTTAAGTGGAGACCTTGGCTGCACCATTTCCCAGCTACCGTGAATGTTCTGTTGGAAATTGATACTTTTTTACCATTAAGAACACCAACCAACTCAGATAATCTGTATTAAAAAGAAAGATAAATTGTTCCTTCCCCTTGTAAAAAATGTATTTTTCCCTATTTCTGTTTCTTCAGTTTTATCTTAAGTTACAAAAGCAGCATTAAGTTCAATACAAAACTAACAAAGCCAGTGTATCAATTGTTCCTGCTCATGCATGTTTTCCTTTGGGGTCACATCCCTGTTGCTCTTGGATAAAGTTCTTACAATTAAGTGGAGACCTTCCCACCATGTTCTCTCTCCCTCACACACACACAGGTGGAAATCACACATGCACACACAAAGGTGGAGAACTTCTAGCAGCAAGCAAAAGATTAACTTTTTAAAAAAGGAACATCATATTTTAGCTCTGCAAAGTGAGATACATTTTTCAACCAACCAGACTCAATTCTAACTTCATGTAATTAATATCTCCCCCCAGCAATTAATAAGGCAGTGCTGATCTTTAACTGGAACATTGATCATTCATCTATGTGCTCACCATAAACCAGTAGAAAACAACACAAAGCCAAAGTTTTTAGGTTTTATTCACTATACAGTTTGCTGGTAGTTTCTGGCCATGCAGCAACAGCTTTCTTCCATCAGCAAATTATCTAGCAATAAACTGAACATACAGTGTCTTTAATGTTGACTTATGAGGACTGACAGTTAAGCATCCTATTACTCAGGGTTGACCATATACCCTTAAATGCATAAAATGAAAGGAAAATAGAAGCATCATACTATAACATTTCATCTCTGCTATTAAGGCCATGATACAAGTGTCATAAAAAAGTTGCTCATATGTTTAAGCTGTCACTATATTGATTAATGATTAAGAGGAAGTGAATGGTTCAGCAGAGTTAAGTCTGAATCTAATACATGCCAAGGCACTAGCACTTGCTGAACAAAAACGATCTTGTTTTTATTAGCTAGGTTCAGATTTGATGGGATGAACCATTCACCCAGACATAGTCATAACTCAAGAGAACTATAAGCATCAACAAAATGTCTTTTCTACTTCGGCATTTTATATATAAATGGACAAGTATAATATGGGTAAAATCCTATTCTTTGTATTTAGAATCAAAGAAGCTTGAAAATAGAGTACTAAAAAATTATTAAATTAATACGCTCCCTTCAGAGTAGTAGTCATCTACCATAATGCTGCACAGCTTCCTCATTAAATCATCTTAAAAAAATGAAATAATTGAAAAAGGAGCCTTTGGAAGACAACTAGTGAAACGGGGAATATTCAAAACTATCAGAACTGTATCCACAGAGTTGTATGCTTAATTTCACAACACCCTTAGGTTTCTTTACCTATGGAGCACTAGGCTATCAACAGTTTCCCTCTTGGCACATTTTTGGGTATGGTGCAACACATTGCCTAAGAAGGGAATTTGCTGACCTCTCGTCTCTAACTGCACACAAAATATGCCAAATCTAATGAATGAATGTTTAAAGAGCATTGAAAGTGCTCTTTATTTAGAAATTGGGAAGTCTGTTCGCAGTTTCTAGAAAGATGTTTTTAATCACTCATCATTAAATACGCTTATCACATTAATCTATAATAGTGTGAACCAGCAAGCATATGGATCACAGCCAAGCATATTGTTAGGAAAAAAAAAGACTAATGATTTAGAAAAAATAAGTTAGCTAGAAAACAACAGAACTATATCATATAATAAAAAGCAACAGAGGCAAAATCTGACAATTAAATTGCTTAAATATTATCAAAGTAAATTCTGAAAATTTTCAACACAAAATGTATGAAATAATGAAAATATATCTCAAGGTACATTATCTCAAAACTTGTTAATAAATTTTCAGTTGGTACCAATTCCATGGGTACAGTAAATTTGTAGCAATTTACATTGTGCAACAATTAGTAATTATTATGTTTAATAATTAATTAGCTTATTGGGTAAGATCAGTGCCTATTATGAGACATTTGAAGCAGCAGTTGTTGTCAGCATGCTGTTGTCTCCTAAGACTGGTAAAGTGTATCTATTTCATTATGCAATTATAATTATTTCTTTAAAGGCAGTCATCATAGGCATTAATTAGAATCATAATGTTAGATAGTATACAAGCATAGAGGTATGTATATTTACACGTTTATATAATATATTATGAAACCCATGCCTGAAAACTTTGACATTCCATCTGAAAGGAACAATATTATTATAAAACAAACAAGGGGAAAATTAAGTCAACCACTTCAATAACAAGTCCTTGTGCTTACAAAAACAGCCATATGCATAAATAATATATTCTTTACTCTTTCATACATTATATTTTCAAATGTCAACTTCTACTTGATCTACTTCATTGGTTTCTTACTAACATCACTGCTGAAATAAATTCTGATGCAAACCGATGTTCACAGTAAGAAGTGAACAGCCTCTATTTGCAGTTGCTTCAGAAACTTCCAGAAGTACCGGTTTTGGTAGACCTGTCTTATGAGGGAAGTGAATGCACTGCAGTTACAATTGAAAACAAAAGTGACTCTCCATTCACTATAGCTAAGCCTTATAGAAATGTAAGTGTACATGGATCACCCTGTGCAAATGGAATCAGCTGGATGGCTGCACTCAAACAGCTGCGGTCAATGACTTGATGTCAAAGTGGAGATCAGTGATAAGTGGTGTTCCTCAGGGGTCAGTACTGGGACTAGTATCATTTAATATCTTTGTCAGTGACAAGGACAGTAGGACTGAGTGCACTGTCGGCTAGTTTGTTAATGATACCAAGAAGTACGGTGCAGCTGACATGATGAAGGGATGCCATCCAGAGGGACGTGGATAGGCTTGAGATGTGGGCCAGTGCAAACCTTATAGAGTTCAACAGGACCAAGTGTAAGGTCCTACATATCGCTTGGGGAAATTCCAAGCCCAAATGGATTGAGAGCAGCCCCGAGGAGAAGGACTTGGGGGCGTTGGTTGATAGACAACATGAGCCAGCAATGTGCTCTGGCAACCCAGAAAGCTAACCACATCCTGGGCTGCACCGAAAGAAGTGTGGCCAGCAGGTTGAGGGAGATGATTCTGCCTGTCTCCTCAGTTCTCATGAGACCCCACATGGAGTATGACATTCTTTACTGTAAAGGTGGTGAGACACTGGAACAGGTTGCCCAGAGAAGCTGTGGATGCCCCATCCCTGAAAGTGTTCAAGGCCAGGCCAGATGGGGCTTTGAGCAGCCTGGGGTGTCCCTGCCTATGGCAGATGGGCTGGAACTAGATGATCTTTAAGGTCCCTTCCAACTCTAACCATTCCATGATGGCATACTAAAATTTGAGAATCAGATAAGTCTACTAACCAGAACACACATACATTCCTCTGTCCTGTGACATTTAAGGACATTAAATAAATTCCAATAACCAAGTTAAATTAACATGCAGAAATTATGCATGAATATCTGAAAGTACTTTACACATGATTAATGAAGCCTAGAAGATAATTACATTAGGAAACCAGTAGCATTAAACAAAGATAATTCTGTGTAAAAGAAAAAAATTCATCAAAAATTTTAACAAATGGATGAAGGATTAAAGATAAAAATCCAACTCAATTACAGCCTGTGGCCCCAATCCAGAAAACCACTTAGAGCATAAGTTTAGTTTTATCAAAATTAACAGGCCTCATCAGTCTAAAGATAAGCACCTGCCTAAGGCATTTCCTAGATGGGGGCCTATAGATTCTGCATGTACATTGAAACATAACACATTTGCCCTGCAATAATTATATATTTATCTAATAATTAAAATACTCTCTGTCAAAATAAAGTGTACTCTAAAAGGCTTTGGTGAAATGCAAATGGTTATGTTTCTATTACTGTTATATGCAACATGATCTGGAAAATCTTTCAGGAAGCTAAATAAGAGATTTCTCATCCCTAATTGCAGAAAGAGAGGATTCATTTTGCAACCTTTTTTTTTTTCATAATTTATGCCTCTTAGAATAATATATTACTATTGAAAAAAAAATTTTCCATGATGGTTGAATCAAAGATAGCCACTCTGCCAACATTTAGCTTTTGCTTCAGCTTTTTAAAACAGAGGAAATCTCCTAAAAAAAAAAAATAAAAAGAAGTAGTGAAGCCTTTTGGGATAGTGACCACTAACATTAGCCCTGGATATCATCAGAGACTACTCTTTTATATTCAAGATATAGATTAGAGAATAAATGCTACCTGTAGAAGTAGGCATATCTGGATGTGATAGCTCTTGATCTCTTTGGTACTGAATCACCAACTGGGGATACTTTTTTAGATATTACTTCAATAAGAAGAGCAAAGACACAGTTTGATCAACTGTATGTTGATTAACTGTAGAGACAGGCACTTAATATAAAATACAATTGTAAACAAATCCTTAAGAATAGTAAACTCATTGTGGAAAAAGGTACAATAGAAAAAGCTCAAGAGCAGACTATGTTATTGCTCTGGAATATTGAAGAAAAAATTGAAAAAGAAAAGAAGATTTTTTTAAGAGGTGACCCTACCAGAGAATGTGCCCAGACAGGACTAGCTGAAAACAGGCCTATGTTCACATAATTCTTTTTTTAGGGCATAAAAATTGAGAAAATCTGAGAAATTGTTAAAATGCTGTTTGTTTTTTTCCACGAGTATTTGATAACACAATGTAATATTACATAGAAATTTCACTTGAAGTATTTTCTTATCCTTTGGCAATTGGAATAAAAGCAAACAAATAATGGTTTACTTCATCCAGTGGTTTGGTGACTCAGTGTTTGATTCATTAAGGGGAAGGCGGTGGTGGTGGCAGTTTTCTCTTTTTATAGCAGTCTAATATCTAGAGCAGGAAAGTCACTACAAGTGTTTCAGCTCCTTCTCTGAGTAGTTTCAACATATGAGATTTTGTCTTGGGGAAATTACAAATGTTTGAAGCACTAATGGTGGTAGGAATAGATATGGACTGGAAATGTTCTCAAATCAACCCTTTTAAAAAGGCAGAGGACTAAAGTCCGCAGAATAGAAAGATGTCATAACCACCAGATTTGACAAAAGTGCCTTCTAAAACACAGGCATTGTCCCCTGAACCCCAGTATATACATTTTTTGCTCTATTGCACAGATGGAGACATTCCAGGGTGTAACGGAGATTAGGTTTTGCATGTATAGTTTTTACACAACCATAATTTGAAAATATATAGAAACATTTGTTATTTTGTTGTTTTCATTAAAACTTTCATTAAGTGTTTTAACAATGAAATGTGTTCACAGAAAATACACAAAACATTACTTACCAGAAACAACTATCCATAGGAAGAAAGCTGTTCACATGACTCAGCTTAATTTGTTGGACACAGTTTAAGTAGCTAAAAATTAAATATTTTATAAAAAATATGCATCCTATTAAAAATATTCCACTTCTCAGTTAAATTTTTCATAATTCATCATTTTGTGTGCGTATTAATTTAGTTAACTTGTAAAAATCCTTGATGGGTAGGACCCAGGCAATGTGCTTAGTGGAACTTGGATGTAACAGCTCTCTCTTTCCAGATGGCAGACAAGACAGGAAATAACATTTTCATGATGCAATTCCAGAGGACGTATATAGCCAGAAACTGCCAATTCCTGCTTCACAAAAAAAAATGCTTCAAAATATGCAACACTATTTGAGATTCCCTGCTATGAAAGCACTGTTTGTCTACTTCACCAATATTCAATTGATTACTTTGGAAAGCTCTTGGGCAAGGGTGTGATTGGCTCTACGCCACACTTCAATTGATGCATACTCTATTCTGCTCTAAAAAACAGTCTCCATCCAGCAAGATCATGAAATAAACAAGCAGACTCACCTATGAAATCAAGTATATATCTATTCTTCTCAATTTAGTAAGTCTAACAATTCTATTATTTAATGTACCAGATACAGTGTGTTGAATTTCTTTCCTTTTTAAAAAAGGGAACACTTTTTTGTGTTTCAGTAAGTTCTTATTCATACAGGATCTACAAAGACTGTAATATTTATTCCAACAGCAAAAGATGTTTTAAAAATAGAGTGATCATAGCTTTCAAATAAAATCCAGCACAGTCACTTTGTCTCAGGTTCTCCCAGCTGGGTTAAAATTAATTTTAGCATATTTAGTGTGAGGGAAAAGAAATTATTTCAAATAAACAATGGAACATGGCTTTGTAAAATGTTTCTTTCCTTCCTTTTGTAAGTCAGAGATTGCTTAGTTCAGAAGGTGTGAAATTCCAGTTTAAATACAAGCTACTATAATTTCACAGTTGAATCGCAGAGTTGCCACAGAGTCCCCATTGAGCAAATTTCACATTTGCATGCATTCAAGGTCATTACTGAAGGTGATTGAAATGAGACTCGACACCTCCATTTATTTATTGTCAGAGAGTTGGTCTGAAATTTGCACTGACTCTAATCATTCTGATTCCACGTCTAAGTCAAGGTTATTGCAGTCTTTTCTTGCCTTGTCAAAGAAGAATTTCCACTTCTAAAACACTAGCTTTCAGTAATACCCATCTTTGATCGGATACACAATCTGCTTGTACATTTGCTTCAATTCATACCATTACCTCTCATCAGATTAAAACAGCATCTTTTTCTTTCCTTTACTGTATTCCTGAACACTTCATTCAATGATGCACCTCAACATCTTAACACAGAAGACAGTTTAAAGCATATACATATATGTGTCTTTTTAAAAAAAACATAACCTCCTAATTTGAATACCTGTATTTACACACATATGCACATGGTGTATATATAATATCCATAAAAATCTCAACATGCATATATAGACACTCCTGTAACAAGACAGAATGTAGGCTCTATATCCAGGTAGAAAAGACAGACTATATGTGATGACTAACAGAAATTTGAATAATGGTTACAGCAGACACTCTCTATAATGAGAATGAAAATCAACCAAATATTGAAGTGTGATGAAAATCTTACTGGTTCATTACTTATAATGAAAAATAATTTTGCTCAATAATTGTTTTTGAAAGTAAAGTCTTGAGCTTCTGAAAAATACATTCTTGGAAAAAATCAGTCTTTTTAGTCTCAGTTTAGTGTCATAATAATAAAATTTCACAGGTCTATGAGTGGTTCATATGAATGGGAACATTTTTCCTCCCTTATGTAGACAGAAAAAAATATGCACTGAAAAATTCCCATACTGGTCCAAAATGACACATTGATCCAGGAGCATTGAGAAGCCACCACAGACTTCTTTTTGCAATCTCTCACTCTAGACATTATGTGAGTATAACTACTCTTCCTTTCAGAGCTTGACCAAGTCCCAGGAGTCATTAATTTAATTTCTTTTCTTGTATCCTGATACAGTTCCTGAAGTCTACAGGTTTAGTGGTTTGTTTTAATTGCATATTTGGCAGACTTTGAGCCTGCATTTAGAATGTACTTAATTTAGTCTATTATCATATGTAGCTATTATGAAATAAATTTATAATGTCAGATAAATTCATGAAGTCAAACCACCCTAATTTTTAAGATCCAGATCTATTTTCTTGGATTAGCTTCCACGGTTAGATAATCTCTAAACAGGGTAGAGAGGCAACTGCTCTCAATTGATTTCCTTTCACTTATTAAAAAGCTTTCTGTTGAGCTGAAAAATAAGCAGTGAATTGATAAGTGTGAAATCAATTTCTTTTTACTTTTTGCAGGCCAAAGATAAATATTTGTAATAGACTTGGTAGTTACAGCATATATCTAACCCTCTGTATTGTGCTATATATCAAAGTTATCAATCAGAGTTTGTCTAATTCACAGATCCATTTCTCTTCCCTAAGAAAATTAAGTTTAAATGTCACTATAAGGAAGCATAAGGAAGAACATCAATAAATAGTCATTTGGCTACTGTGTTTCTATAAACTGCTTTTCCACTAATCACTTTGCTGAACTTAATATAGTGCATTCTTCATATTATATGTTGAAGTTCTTTTCTAGGCATGCAGAAACATATAAACACTGAAGTATCTGACTTTTTCAGTTTATTCTCACATATACCTATTATTCAGGAAGTATTACTATGTTAGTTTACAGGACAACTGAAAATAACATAGCAGTATTAAATGAACTGAATTAAGCTGCACAAGCAGTCTACAGGAATGCCAAGAAAAGAATACTCATCTCATCACCGAGTGCTTTATCCATGAACATTTACTGATACTTCCTCTGGGAGGTATTATCTATGCATCAAGGACGTGTTCAGTAGTACTTGCCATTAACAGGGGAAACATTTCTTCAGTATGACAGTTTCTAAATAAATGTATTTATCGTTGTTTAAAATGAATTCATTAGCCCTGAAAAATTTAAACTGAGTTAATAACTTAGACACAATTTTCCCATTTTTTCTGATTTCAGTCCATTCAAAAGTAAGGATCTGATTTCTTAGTTTGTTTTACCTTTTCTAAGGCAACTTATTTCCCCTGACTTTAGGGCTATACAAATGATTTTCAGAAAGGGAGTTCTGGGTAAAAAGGTCAAAGGAACACCCCAAATATCCTCTCCTGTCTTCCCAGCAATATCACTTCAAGAAAAGAGTTCAGAAACCAGAGGCCTTCGGATCTCTAGGAAGACTTTCATTAGATGCAGCATCATATGTTAAAATGACACATGCAAACACTGAGTTATTTTTATTAATGTCTTGCTGTAATATAAAAATATATAAGACAACAAAATGTAATAAAATGCAAAGTTACTAGAACTATTGACATGTTAGAATGAATCATAATGGAACTGTATAAAATCTATTTGAAATCTACAGTGTTTATTCAAACTTCTTAAAAAACTACTCGGCTTTTCTTTTTTAGCAATACCAAAAGAAAATAGAAATAATAGTTTCATAATTAAGCATTGGTTGACAGTTTTGCTGCCTCTAGTTATTATTATAGGACTAACATGCCTAAGGAGGCAGTGGAGGTTTTTCTTGTGTAATGGCTTTCCCTGGTTATCTCATTGTTGACAGCAAATTCCTGCTTCACCACACACAGAACTCTCTTACATCCCATCTTTAGTAAGAAATCTAAGGCATTATGAACGAGCAGTTTGCACCTATGGAGATTAGCAAATGTGTAAGTGATTTACAACTTGCCACGGTAATGACTTTGATGAGAAAACACTGCCAGAAATCTGTGATGCACCTACGCACACAAGCAGAGACCCGGTGCTTATGTCTGGCATCTGTTTTATGAGATTACATTGCTAACATTAGCATTGATCTCTAGATGGTACTATTTAGTTTCTTGATGAAGTTTAGATATTTCTCAAGGTCAGACTTCTTCTTTTAAGAATCAGATTATTATAAAAACACAGGATTCATGGTTCTTGTGTAGCTACAACAGTGAATTAAACATGCCACTGAATGTCCTTCAACATGGCACAACCCCTGCCTATGCAAGAAAACTGTTTCACTTTCCAAACAAGCAAACTGTAGCTCCTCTGGTAGCTGCAGGGACTATTCTCTGGCTCAGCCGTGCCTGAGGACTGCCTGGGATTCTGGCTGGCCTGTGCTAGGGGCTGGTCCAGGTATTCATCAGTGCAAAGTGCCAGATTTCAGTGAACAGGGATGTTTCCATGAGAATCTTTAATTTATCAGGATAGGCAGAACCTTACATGTGTAAATTCCAGCACTACCATTAAGACAAAATTTTTGGATGTAACAAGTGTTTTGTACCTCCATTTCAGGCTATCTGGTTTGTAGAACTCTAAACTGAGCTTTGACTTTCAGAAACTCAGAGCATTCTCCCAGTCAAATGTAAGGGGGAAAATTATTTCTCAGGGTAGCATTCTCCCATCAGTCCTGAACATAATTTTTGACACTGTTATGCAGCTAGTATAATCATAGAATCATTCAGGTTGGAAAAGACCCTTGGAATAATGGAGTCCAACCATCAACCCCACTCTACAAAGTTCTCCCCTACACCATATCCCCCAGAAAACATCTTAAACACATCCAGGGATGGTGACTCAACCACCTCCCTGGGCAGCCTATTCCAGCGTCTGACGACTCTTTCTGTGGAGAATTTTTTCCTAATGTTCAGTCTAAACCTACCTCTTGTTCTATTGATAATTACCTGTGAGAAGAGACCAGCACCAACCTAGTGCTAGTATATGCTAATGAAGCGATAAGAGTTGTGTGGAGTGTCTCACTTTAAAATGAATAAGAATCCTAAATTCCTACTTTACAATTACAAAAGGTTTAAGCACTCAACGGGTTACAATAACTTCAGAAGACTTTGTATTACAACCCCCAGGCAATTATTAAATTATATTAAGATCTGATAGTAGTGTAACTAATAATGATGTAAGATGGTATTTAGTTGTTTTGGGTTTTTTTATAATGCAAAATCTAGGAGTAAAAGTAAACAAAGGAACTAAACCAAATACAAGTCACACAAAATCCTAAAATGCCCAGATGTTTTAAAATTGCCTTTCATAAAACACCAGCTGAGAACTTGCTCCTGAATGATACGTGACATTCTGAATGACACTATAACCCTTTTTAAAAAGACACAAAACATAGAACTGTGGGTCACAAACACTGTTCTTTCTAAAACACATTGCAGATAATGATAAACTAATTCCTGAAATCTTGACAACTTATTTTCTGAGACTGAAATTGATTTGCATTCCTTTCACATTGATTTTATGACAGAAAGGTGAAAAACATATCTAACATGCACTGATATTTAATGATTACAAGGAAAATATATCTTTCAAATATAAACATCATTTTTTCTTTGTCTACCTGTTGCTCTGAGTGTTTTTTGCTAATTTGCTTTTGTGGAAGAAATAATTTTAACTTGAGTTCCAGGCTATATTTTTGAAAAGTAAAATGCAGTATATAGAAGTCTATCAAGGAAACACTTGTTAAAAAAAAATACACAAAAAATAAAGTTTTCTCAGCAACCCAGTGAGCAAATGATAACTTTTAAGTGAATTTACAGAATTCTGCCTTGTTTATAAACTCATTTTCTTACAGACTTATAAAGCTAATGTCTACTTGCTTACCTTTCCCCTTTTACCTCAAAGAAGATGTTACTCAGACTTTGACGAAAAACCCACCTCAGGGTAATGTAGCATAGCCATAGCCCATGACAAGCACATTACCTAAGCTATCTCACTAGGCCTTTATGTATTTACTTTGTAACACGCCTGTCAGGAAGTACAGTGAGCCATGTGAGCACCCCACTGCCTTCTCAGCCTCCCTGCAAGTACTGCGGCTACTGGCTTGAGCATCTCATCTGGGCAGAAACTCCCTGCAGAATCACCATTGTGGCTTCAGCTCACCCAGTGAGGATTCACCACACAAATATCTTGCAAGAACAGAGTAATACTGAAAGATGTACATCAATATTTTAATTAAAACAATGAAATAGCTACATAAAAGAATATAGAGTGTATTATATAACATCATGTGGAGGACTGTTCAGGTAGAACCCAACCAACTGCAGTGGGTGGCGAGCAAAGGCAGCTGCTGCTGCTGCTGGGCTGTACTGTGCAGCTAAGCAGAAATAGTCTAGTCCTGTACAACTAAAATGTAGTCATTTGATGTGAAAAGGGCCCTTACTATGTATCTTTTAGGTGCCATAAACTATTGTAAAGACTATTCATGCTATTGCTCATATTTTCCTGCTTGTCTTCGTATGTGCAATGTGAAGAAAACAACAGAAAAAAAATCTGTTATCCTGTGATCCCATGAAAATGAACAACTTTTTAGTTCATATGTTCCAACCTCACTGTTTTTTATCCTGGAAAGACTATACTACACTCTGACACATATATTTACTTATCAAGTGGTTATATACACTGTAAAACTGCTAAGGCACATTCGTGGTGTATCTAAAAAGCTTATTGCTTAAAATCAAGTTTTGCTTAAAACAAATTCAGCACGATAGAAAACAGTGATGGTGGAATAGAAGAGATTAACTAGAAAGTTGGGCTTTTTTGATTCTAAAAGTTTTGGGCAGGGAGAAATATAAATGTGAAATTAACGTACTGGCTTTATAACAGCATTATTATTCTATACTAGCTTAGAATACTTCTTAATATTAAGTTCCAAACTACAGACCTCCAGGTTCCACATTAGCGATTACAGCTGGAAATAGTTGATTCCCAAGTTGAAAAGCAGATATTGCCGTATTTGTTGCTTGTGGCTCATTTCTGCTTCAACTGAAGTCAAAAGTGAAATACCTATTTAATTCAGTTGAACAGAATCAATTGCAGGTGCACGTGTTAATATAATGCAAAACAGAATTAGTATGGGAATGGGTGACATGAACACAAAGAAGGGAAAATTCAAAGGAATCTGTATAGTCAACCCTGGAAAGGTTAAACTTTTGTAACTACATGAGCAAGCCTCAGCTTTCTAAAATATTCAGCAAGGCTGTGCTTCTGAAGACCAACAAATGTATTTTGGTTTCCTGGTTATGATAAGAACTAACATTTAAGCATGTAGCTACTAATAATTGATTTAATGAATTTTGTTTTTCTACACATTCAATTTGGCAGAGAAAAAAGGGGGAAAAAATCAGTTATCAGTTAGCTACCAGCAAAGGTAGACTTGGCAATTTGGAGAACCTGTTTTTTAGAGATATCTCTGTAAATATGTAGCCTTTGACAAATTTTATATACATTACTTCCGAGTATCAGAAAACCAAAAATCATTATTATCATAAAACTGGTGCTCTTTAAAGTCTAAGCCCAGAACTTTGTATTTAATTGTACAGCTGGTGAAAGAAGTAGCTGTAAAATAAAAAAATATGGAGGTGGTTTTATAAGGTCTTGTCTAAAATCCTATCTCATAGGCTAACAGCTTTGCCAAGGTCTATCTAGCTCCAACAGCATTCAATGGTGAATGCCAGTCAGAGAGTGTATTATTGGGCAAAGGTACAGTGCTCCTTCCTTAATAAACTTTCCCTATATCCAGCAATTATCAGGTTGTGGACTTTCAGTGCTAAAATATGGAATAGCACTTTTTCTTCCATTAATTTTTCCAGTCAATTTTTGATATGAAATCTTGTGATAAAGAGTCCCCTAGGCTGACTAAATGTTACATAAAAGAAGAACAAGCTGACTATTTTGATTGCTGGTTTTGGTAATATTTTTCCTCAAATTTTTCTCCTGTAGATATCTTTCCAATTCTTCAATCTGAAAAGCTAAGGGGCAATCATTCCAAACTCTGTTTCTCCTTTACAATCACGGTTTCTAAATCTCCATTTTGGCTACCTTTACCCATCTCTCAAGATGCTGAAGAGCCCTAATCTGATGGGTCAGTCTTTTTGTTCTGTGATACACACTGTTTTTCTTCAGGGTTTTTCCACCACATGCTTTAGAGACGGCAGGGCGAGAACTAACTTCAGACAGCATTCAAAACATGAGTACACTAGAGAATTTTATATTTGCATATTAATGTTGGTTGACTTATTCTATATTTTTTTCCTAATAATACCTAACATTTGATTTGCTTTTTTTTTTTTAATCTGTTACTGAGCACTGAATTGACATTTTCACAGAGCTATGAATCATAACTCCAAGATCTCATTTCCATGTGATAATAGTCAGCTAGGAATCCATTATTACATATGTAAAGTTAGAATTGTTTATTTCCCGTGTGCATCACTTCAAATTTGACAAGATTGCACTTCATCTGCTTTTTTACTGTAGTCACTTAATATGGTAATATCTTTCTTCAGTTCATCATAATCAGCCTTTGTTTATATTACCTTGAAAACTTGGTGTCGTGAGTAAATTCTGTCTACTTATATACACCCCCTTTTTCAGTATTAATGAAGACGTTGAACAACCCAGACACATGTGACTGATGGTGACCTCCCTCCTCTCTCAAGAGCAACCATTTATTTCTACTTTCTGTTTCTTGACTGACTTGCCTCTGCTTGGAAGCTAGAATTCTGACTTTATTTTTCAGCCCCTTCCCTTCCTTTCCCTTCCCTTCCCTTCCCTTCCCTTCCCTTCCCTTCCCTTCCCTTCCACCTTCTCTCTTCATTTCACCTTCCCTCTTCGTTTCCTCTTTTTCTCCCTCCTTTCCCCTTCCCTCCTGCTCTCTCCTCGTCTCTGCTTCCTCCTTCTCTGAAAGCTTTCTTGGACTTCTTTGTCCAAAGCCTCNTCCCCTCTTTTTCATTCTTTTGCACAAATTTTTTCATCACCCTCATATATTATTCTACACTGTTTTCCAGATGCCTTCTACAACAAAAACAACAGCTGAAATAGGCAACTTCTGGGCAGAAGGAGGATTGATATTGCTCACATAGGGATATGTAACAAATCTAACCCTCAAATGCAAATAAGCAGGTCTTATTGCATGTATTTTCTCATAGCTATTACAAGGAAAAAACAAAACAAAACAAAAAAAAACCAACCACAAAAAAAACCACACCACAAACCCCAGCCAAAAACAACCTCCACAAAACAAATCTGCACATAAAATTCTAAACCATTTTATATCCGCCAGTTACATAAAAAGGAAATATCTGTCAGAAGTAATGAGCCTAAAAGTGACTGGCACAAGCTGTAATCCATCATTATGCTAAAGATCTAGAACACTTATTCCAGGAAGAGCCATGTGTTGTGTCAATGCAGATCATACTTATTTCCCCCCCCTTAACGTCTTGCCAACTCCTTAAAAAGAGGTACACTCAGTGCCAATCATATCCCATCTGTACACCTTTAAAATGTGACTAACTTCAGCTTCAATATGTGGCTATTAAAACCATTTTGAATCATTTCACAGCAAAATTTAAGTATATGTAAATACTTACATATAATATGATAAAAACTTTCATCATAATATGTTGACAATATTAATCTACCACAAAATTAATTTCCCCCTCTCTGGCGTTCACTTGGAGAGCCATGAGACTTTCTATTGATACCTTTGACAGTAAGTGCTATGACACAAAAAAGATTATCTTTACAATTTATGATACTGACTCTCACACTGGAATAAAGGTACCTGGGGCTTCTCAGCCAATAATTTGCTACCTGTAAGCAAGCACTTAGGTAGTAAGCAAGGGCGTTTTCTTCCTTGCTAAGTAGTCCATTTAATTAGCTTAGATGTACGACAGGTATTAAGTTATTTCATGGGAAGGTGTAAAGTTTGATACTGCTACTCCCTTCTTTTCTCCTTTCTTTTGGTCTCCTTTCTCTTATTCTCAACTCCCTTGCAAGAAAAAGAAGGAGTAAGGGTACTTTATAGCTGCAGTGTTCTCTTTTTCACTCTGAGATCAGTAAAGCTTATGTCAGTAATGCTAGTACTAGTAGTACTAGCACACTGTGAGGTATACCAGTCCACCAATATAAATAATCCTTGGACCAAGATGACACATGCCTTCCCTGGTTAGTGAGGAGTCTTAAAAAAAACGTTATGTACACCACCCCANAAAGCAAAAAAAAATCTCACTTCCCTTTGAATGTAAGTGTACTAATTTTTTTATTTAATTTCAGTAAATGTAATATATACTTCCAAAAATACATTAAATAGATTGCTTGTGTTCACCCCATTGAGCACTTGAGGTTCTTAGCTATCATAGGTATGTCTGTATATATATGAAGAGGCATTGGATGTCATTTGTGAAGTACCTTCTATGTTTTCCTTATTCCACTATTATATATCCTTTGCTTGCTATCCAAAAGTCATTAAAAACAGAAAGTGCCGAACTAACCTGCATTTGACAGTTCATTTCAAATAATCAAATATGACATCTTATATATACATCACACATTCGTAGAGAGAAACACAAATTATTCATCCCAGCAATTTTATGATTTTTTCCTTGGTGCTTTATCCACACCAGTAATTTTGAACACTTGGATACACCCCTAACTTGGCTGTTTTCTTGCTAATCTCATATAAATTTTGCTAGCAATCTTTCACTGCCCCCTAGCAATACAGGCATAGAGGGTGAGTCTGAATCACCACACATACAAAGTAAGAGCACAGATAACGAAGATATGGAGCACAGATATTCATAGGAAGATCTAGCTTTCTTCTCTGTTCCTAAACTGTCACAGGAAATAGAAATAGTAGCAATATAATATGTATTAAACATAGCTACATGGAATCCTAAATAATTATTTGAAGATTAACTTTAAAAAAAATACATTCAATTGACTGTATCTGAAGATTAATTTAAAAAAAAATACATTCAAGTGACTGTAATCAAATTTGCAACATATGTGCAAGCATCTGACAACACAGCAGAAAAACCATAAAAGACATTTTCTTTTCCATTCACAGACACAGCCTCAATCCGGTGAGTAAGTACTTTCATCTTTCACTTGAAATCTCCTTTTAAGTCCTAGAATTAAAACTAACAGATAAAAGAGCTGGTCCCATCATCCTTTCCTTACCCTGTACATTAGAGTGGCCATAGTAGGTAAACCGAAAGAGGTAGTGATTCCCCCAATTAATTTCACAGCATGAATATAAGAAAGTATCATGGTAGCTGAATAGTAATTCTGTGTTAGCTTGATTTATTTTAATGAAAAAATAACAGGGATTGAGATAGTTCAATATTTCACCATATGACTAGCATCTAAACAGATTGTACGTGTCTTTTATAAAAATATGAATTAATCACTAATAAAGTATTATTATCTTTCTGATATATGTCAGTCCTGCTTTGGAAAGACTGTGTGAGCACTAATTATATTTCAATAAGCCATGTAACAAGTTTCCATTTAAACATTAAAAAGAAACATCAGTAAAGATATTCAATTGATTCTTCTTGCTGTTGTAAATGCTACAGAGCATTTCTTCTGACACTACAGCCAAACCTACATTATCATGCTGATACACAAAAATAGTCATGATACATTAAGGAGGCAGCAAGCCCTTCACAGTGGTGGGCAAATTAGAGGCAACAGACACAGATTGAAAGAATAGAAGTTTGACCTTTATACAAGGAAAATTTTTCTCATTGTGAGGACAGTCAAGCATCAGAGAAGGTTGCCCAGACAGATTGTGCAAATTCTGCCTTTGGAGATTTCCAAGAAGTGACTGGGCACAGATACTACTTGGTCTGACCTGGTGGCTGATCCTGTTTTGAGCAGGAGGTTACACTACCAACCTCCTAAGGCCATTCCAACAAGAACTATTCTACAGTCCTGTGACTGTCCAGACTGTCTACAAGCTGGTTACATCATCAGCCTGGTTTCCTTGCAAAAAACCAACCTAGCTCTTGGATGTCCAGGAGTGCTAGCACACATGTGTGTGCTTGTACACACACACTCTAACGATACCTGATACAACCATAATTTCCCCAAAAACATGTAGTGGGTGCTATGTTCTAGTTTATGTTACACATGTATTGAAGTACACAGGATTTAACCTGAATAGAAAGTCTACCTATAAACATGTCATTTTGCTGTGTTTTGATATCTTCTGGGAAAAAAAGATAACATCAGTAATGCACTAATATATTTTGGAAAATTTCCTTTCATATGGCAAATTCATACTGTTTCAGTGGACTGAAAGAATACAAGGATAAGGCTTTTAAGCTATGTGACGGAAAGCACTTGCAAATATGCCAATTCTCCCCAACTTTAACCAAAGTAATTAGGTAGCTTAATTTTGAGACTGGGATCAGGTACCTGATTGTGAGAACAGTATGCCAGGACAGTATTAATAGGAATCATAATGGAACACATTCTGAATCCTCAGAATGGCCATAAAAAATATTTTTAAAACAACTATATAGATTATGTATCAGTGGACATTTTAGAAATAGATATATAAAGGTAATTGATAGTATGTTCTCATATTTTTTACAGATCTCCTTTCCGTATCCAAGTCTACCCTCTTTTAGCTTCAGTGATCAATATTACATTCTTACTACCTGGCATTTCACTACTACCTGTGAATCATTTTCTTTTTTACCTTTTCGCTGTATTGTGCTTCCTCCACAGTTGGCAAGTGTCCAGATAAAAGAATATTCTTTCCTGCCTCTTCTTTAAACCTCGCTGCATTTACAACGAAGCGAGGGGAGAGAGCATTTTCTCCACTGATATATACAATTACATCTGGCTGCTCCCCAGTTTGAACTCCTTTCATTTCATTACTGTAGTCCATAAAAGCTAAAAGTGCTCACCCTATCCCATAATTTGGTATCTTTTTGAGTGAGTTTTGCTTCTTTATAAACTTCCAACACTTCCTTACCGCATTGCTGACTTTCAGAAGATTAACCCAGCATGAAATTATTTTAATTTCAACATAATTCAACCACTAGATGTGGAAAATCCTAGCAGAAATCTATGAATCTGTATACTAGTGATCCTTTGAGTGATGTGAGAAGGGTGGATCAGAGCAGAGTAATCAGAACAGTGATCTTGTGCACCTCTGACTGGTGTACTGGATCAACTCATTTTGTATTATTTCTGAGACCTGTAGTAAGAAATTGTGTACTTTCTTCTCTGACGTCTCTGGCAGAAGTTTCTTTTATGTGGTTAAAAAAAGGCAATTTTTAATATAGTCAATGACTTCTATGTAATGCCTGCTTCTTGTGTTAAATTTTTCAAATGCAAAATAATCTAAGGAAAGAGCTCCTCAGAGAACAGAAAATGTATAAAACAGAAAAAAAGTGGAATTTAAAGGTAGCATCACAGCATGGGCCATGGGAAATCTATAAATTAAGAAGAAGCAAAGTAATGGTTGTTTTGGAGAAAATAATACAAAAGCTATTATTTTAAACTCTGATGGATGGGCCATTTTGCATACTTGGGGATTCTTCTCCAATTATCATCTATTATTCAAATGCAAAAGTGTGTGCATGTATTGTTTCATGACCAATAGTGATATGGGGTAATGCACAGACTAGGTACTTTGGCAGTATTACCTGTTATACATTCGTGTGCAGAGACCACTTATTCTTTTTCCTTATCTGCCAAGGATCCCTTGTAAACTGCTTGTGAACTGCATGAGAAGTAACTGTAGTTAAATATTATCAAAACTGACCTTGAATTAAGACAAATCCCCTAAAATTCAAAATTCCCAGCAAAAGGAAACTTAATCCTTATTTTGCAGCAGTCTAGAGTAAATGCACCATAACGTACGTTTTCCTACAAGGCAGGTAACTATCAGATCATTGTCTA
The DNA here is from genome assembly GCA_013400055.1 of Nycticryphes semicollaris. NCBI lineage: Eukaryota > Metazoa > Chordata > Aves > Charadriiformes > Rostratulidae > Nycticryphes > Nycticryphes semicollaris. The sequence continues at coordinate 219,421 of VXBJ01006728.1, read as the reverse complement.
CTTTCCTCCACAATTTATTTAAAAGTGTACTAGTGTACTATACAGTCACCACAATCTGTCATCTGAGAAATAAAATGAAGTAAAAAAAGAAGTATTTTGAAATCATATCTGACGTTATTGCAACTAATCAATTTACCTATTTGTCCTATCAAACAACCCCCTTGGATTCTGAACAAGCTTCTCTACGAAAAACCCTGGTGCATAATTCACAGGGCTTCTTTTACAGGCATAAAGTACAGTAATAGCCATTGACTGATCTGGCTTTATGGTACAGCCATTCAGGTTCAATACTAAAGATTAATCCGTAGTTCTTTATCTTTTTTTTTTTTAAAATCTTTTCTAGGCCTTATCCCACAATAATTGAGACAGTACACAACTTATTTTGAATTCCAACAAATTCAAATAAACTAATAAAACTGTTTCCAGAGGCATCGAGAAATATTTCATATGTGAAGTTGCGGTTTCAGCCATACTTGTAGCAGTAAGTATAAGCAAGACCCTCTCTGCATACCATTCCTTGGCATGAAATGCAAACATTGGTTTTATCACTCTGAGAAGGAGTGGTCTGCTGTTAATTTCAGAGAGAAGAGGCCTAGCTAAAATGTCAAGTTACAGAACAGAAAGTTGGTTCTGTCTTACTTCAAACCAGGACAGGTGACTATCTACATTTTCTTCTGCACTTGTCTGAATGCAGAGTAGTTGCCTGAACTACTGAGGTGCTTTGATATAAAAGTATTAAAAAGATTCAGTGACTTTAGAGACTGCTGAAATAGACTCAATGGCCTTCTAACATGTTAGAATTGCACTGTGAGCCCTAAAAAGTCTCCCTAAGTGGCACATTGGAGGTTAATTCATGTCACCAGATGTTACCATACAGAGCTGAATCCTTTAGTTAATGTTCTTTTTACTTTGTTTTTCTCTTTGAAATTAAATCTATTATTCCTGGGGCTCCTTTCTCCTTTTCTCTCGCCTTTGGGCCACAGCTATAATCCTCATATTGGAGCCACTCACTGGGCTCAAAATTTTCACACTGACAGCTTGTGAACATGTGCCACAAATGATGCTATAAGGATACAAGCTGTAGAACTTCCATCATTTATTCTCCTCCCTGTTATTGCATTTCTTTAATTAATTTCACAGGCATGTTTAGTAAACACTCTCAGCCATTTATTCAGCAATTTTCCTCTCCCCTAACTAGTAAACCTCAAAATGCATGCATTTTGTGTTGGTTTTGTCCCTGCTAAGTTCAGAGAGCAGAGCTCCACAGCACAACCAATCTGGTCTTTCTTTCAATGCATGCTACTTAGAAGACTTGGACACAGCTATTTCACAGAACAGAAACTCTCTTCCAAAATCTACTCAGCCCACGGCAAAAGTTAGATACTGCTCAGTGGACTTTCTGCAGATGCATATAATTCTGTCTTATGCAGCTCCATTCATAACAGCTCAGTAGAAGCAGCATTTAGTACCCCAGAAGCAAAACTCAAAACCCTGAGCCACTACAGAAAAATAGCAATTAAGAGATAAAAAACTGCAGGTAATGCGTAGTAAAGCCCATTCATCCTCTTCTTTTCATTATCAGCATATAAACTGTGATCATTGCTCCCTTAGTCAAATAAGAGTTTAAAATTTGCTGACTCAATTGTGCAATATAATTTTTAGAAATCAGTGGAATAATTTGGCATGGAGATTACACCTGAAGCATGCTGGGGCAATGACTCCCATATGTGCAAATTAAAGAGGCTTTTAATAATAGAGAAATAAAATAATTCATGCAGAAGTCTGTGTAATAAACAGTATCAAAAGCAGAACAATAATCATGCATATTTTTACTATGCTTGCAATGTTGGGTGATACCTACATCTATAATTCACAAAGTATGTAAAAATGCAGCAGCAATAAAACACTAACATCTACATGTTGAGTCATTAATTATATGATAAGATCCATTTATGAGCAGCAATTAATTGTAAAGAATTGTGTCCTCTGTTTGTCCCACAATAATTCCAGCAGTAAATCCCTGAATATTTTAAGATTCCAAATGACATGATATATTTATAAAAACAGGTATGGGAAAGACTATATTTCTAAACTCGTTTTTACTTCAGCGAGCCACTTTGGGTTTTATAAACATCATAGGCCTTTGGTAATTCATGTAGAAATCATAAGTAATTTTGAGAAGACCTAAACATTTTCAAGCTTGGTTAGGAGTATAGGAGGAAGATCAAAAAAGCAAGGTATCAAGAACCGAAACAATGCTGTGTAAGTAAAATACCTCTATGTAAAATTATGCAAATGCTATCTGTGTGTCCAACAAATTAGAGAATTGGGATATGCTTGTAAAGTTTTAATATGAAGGTTTACTTCCATGCTTATGAAATGAATAGATTGATTTTGAATTTCAAGTAGCATACAAAATTAAGTACTTCTAACATATTCTTTCTCAATCTAAATTCAAATTCGTTCAATTAAACAGCTGTAAATTAGTTATGTTACTTCTAATTATTATGAAGTCCATTTTCCATACCTTTTTTTGAAGTCCTTCCCTGAAGCAACATTCTCAATATGACCAGGCATACCCAATACCTATTTTCAAATATATTTTTACAACCTTAAAATACCAGTGTGAGAAAAAAAAGACTGCAGCACAAAACAGAATTTAAAATGCTATTTGAAAATGGAAGATTCTGATTAGCTTTTCTAACTACCACAAAGCAAAAAAATCCTACAAAATTAATAGATTTGCAAACACATATGGTCTTAACAACAAAGGTTAATTCTTACTTCTGCAGTGTTCTGTTCTCCCATCATGTACCAAGGAAGCTCGAACATGCTCTGTACCTCACGTACACCATGTTCAAATAGTTCCTAAGAACAACACTGCTTCTCAGAAGAGCTATCATATCCTGCTCTCCAGCCTGTCCTTCCAAAGACATTACCTTAGATATAAAGATGCCATCAGTTGCAGGGCTGCTACATAAACTAATCACATTACTGATCTGGATTACTCCGTAACACCACAGATAGTTATGGTGGAACTGAGTTCATGCAGAAACAGGTATGCAGGGTAAGAATCTCTTAAAATAACTGGAACCTTACCCTCAGGAAGAGCTTATTGTTTTGGTAGAAGTAATCAAAGTATGCAAACTTAACCTGAATAAGTTTCAGTTTCTATACACGTTTTTGTTGTTGCTTATTTATTATTTTATTATGATAGTATTTTCTAACATAAAATGCCAATTAACTGTCAAAATAGATGTTGATTTCAACCTCAAAACTAAATTGAATAATGTGTTTGCTTTGTGCAAAACTAAGATATTATACATGGGTTTGTGGTGCTGGGTTTTTTTCTAAACTTTATTTAAAAAGCAAAATATAAAGTTTAACTCAACATTTGGGCAACATCAGAAAAATAATTCTGTGTGAACCCTATAGTTCTCCTTATTCTTTTCTTCTGTATATGTAATAATAAAGTTTATTCATATGGTAGAACAGCTCTTTCAGCACATAGACTGAGCACTGGTCACAATGCTTAGCTGTAATATTTCATTTTGTTGTCATCTTTAAAACAGTGAACCAATGTTTTATTTACAATTCAAGGCAAAGCCTGGTAATAAATTACTTCATCTGGTGGTTCCCGTGTAGTTCCCTTAAATTACANTTTGGGGGACAAAAATAGAATAAGGCAATTGGGAATTAGCCACTGATCCTGACAACTGAAGAAGCTGTGGCATCTGAGTAGTGTGAAAAAAATTGCTGTATCCATACTAAAGCAAGTGATGTCAAGGCTGCTTCACAACGCTGGTACTATTTCTTACGCAGTCAAAGAGATAATGAGAATGCACTTATTAACCTGGAGAGTATCACTGGATTATTTGCTAAGAAGGCTCTTTGGTATCTAGATGAGAAAAAATGACTCAATACATTTGATCTAACATCAAACACTCACAGGTATCGTTAGTGGGTCCTTCTTCAGTCAATGGGGAAACATAGGTAGTCAAGGAAAAATTCAGCCCACTTTAACCTTGGCCGCAGCAGGGCCCTACCTCAGGTGTCTCCACTTAACATAAACTGGAATGAATTCAGACCCTCATAACTATTCCCTAATTTATTTCGTTTGGCTTTACACTGTTGAGCTTTTATGTTTCCCGAGACTGGCTCGTTTTCAGGCACTGTGCCTGGAGTTAAATCTCTAGGCATAATTCTTTTTCCTCTTCTGAGACCAGAGATTCTCTGGCCCAGCTGCCGAAGCTTATGACTCATGCTTCAAGCTTTTCAGCAGGCTCACTCTAGAGTCCTTCCCAAGAGCATGCAAGGATGCTGTAGACTTCGTGAAGGCTTTCAGAATTCCTCATTTCTGACAGCACAATGTCCAAACAATGTAATGAAATGTATGATGTGCTCCCATGGACTTGCTTACTTCTGTAAATGACAGTGAACCCCAAATACTTCCCTCCTTAGCACCAGAGCTGCAAGCCTTCTGCATAATTTGGAGCTGCTGTCAGAGTAGGCTGAGAAAAGTACTTTTCCTGTAATATATCATATTTAGTCCTCTCATCAGCTTGACAACGGAAAAGCCGTCTGATGAAGACTTCTACACTACATCTAAATTAGCGGGGGCTAGCAATACATCCTCAACCTGACCAATACTTCAGGCAAGCACCAAGGACCTTTGCCCTAGGCTTTGGTTTTCCTAGAAAGAAAACAGGAACATCTGTGCTACAAGACAACCACAGTACACTCTGTCTTGATCCCTGATTTGGATAATTGTAGGACAAACACGCGCAAGATAAACAACAGTATATCCACTGTTTAGTCTACAGACAGCCCAGTTGTCAAAAGAGAATTAACAGACATGAAAGACGGGGTTCATCTGACCAAAGGTAAATCCATACTATTTTTCTAGCAAAGAGAGAGAACACGTGAAAACAGAGGGCAACCCCCAAAATGCATCTAGGACACATCAGTAATACTCTGCATGGCCTCTCGTTATTGAGTACAAAGTATTTAGACCTCAAGTAATCAGCTCAAATATCTGCATCTGTGATGCTATTTTGATGGATAGAAAACAGTAAGTGTTAACACAGTGATGAAAAATATGCCTATTTGATAGGCTTGGGCAATGTGTTGCAACCATGTACTGTATTAGAAAATACAGTGAGGGAAAGTATGCATAAAGAAAACTAGGATTTCCTATTTCAAGATCTTCTTAAAATATATTCTTTTGTTTGCAAATATTTTGGTATTAAGTTTGTAGATAAAAATTGCACTGCTGTTAGACTGCTGTTTCTGAACTGTTATTCAGAGTCCTGCACAGTACTGGAACTTAGTAGTTGGTAAACTATTGATTTTTTCCCCCAAATCCTGTAAACAAAACAAAACATGCACACTAAAGAAAGTCAGGCCTATGAATGAGCAGATATGCTAGAACATAAAAAAATGTAAGAGAATTCTCTATTGCATTATCTTGACATTGTCACAGCACACTATATTCTCAAAGTAACTGAATTTAATAGCTAGAAAATATCATTCTCCCCATATAAGTAAGGTAATATTTCTTCCATTATACAATAGAAAGGAATCAGAGACTACCATCCATAATACTTGCAGTTTCCACCAATTTTGTACAGATAAATTTAGAGATGGTAAATATAATTTTTAAATAATATTTCACACCTTAATAATCTTCTTTTGTGGTGAAAAAAGTGATTTTGTTTTATTCCAATGGTGAATGCTCAAAGCTGCTGGAGATTATGGTCCTGGGAGCCTAATTAGGAAACTCATGAAATTATCTGTCCACCTGTTAGCAGTTTGTTTGAAGGCTCTTGTCCACCAACACTTAAGAAACCTGGCAGATGCACAAATGGACTCCAGTTCTTTGTGGCTGCAGAGTAAACAAGACAGGCAATATAAACCCAGAAGTCCTTTATCATATTACCCTGGCCGCAGTCCAGAAGCACTATACACTCAAAGACAGAGGGTATTATAGAAAAAAAAATTGTTCTATTAGCAGTAAATCTAACAAAACACAGCCCTCTCTTCTCTTAGATTCTCCCACCATGATAGTTCCAGATCTTTATGAAATTCCCTCTGAAATCCTTTCAGCAGTGACTTAATTTCTCCTCCAGTCGATCCATAGCCTTCTGCATTTCTTTTCGTTTCTTCCTTCCTTCTCTGCCCTCCATGCCCAAACCCCAACATGTACTGTCATTCATTCGGAGTTACAGCACGCACTGATAGGCAACAGATGTCTGGGAGTATTAGTTAGGTCTTTCTCTACATAGACAATTCTCATAGGATTTTCACATCTCTCTGAATTCTCCTCTTCTGTTAGGAAGGAGGGAAAATTCCTCCAAAATCCCCCCCAAAAAAATTAGTAAACGGATTCCAAGACTGCTGAAGGAAGGAGAACTAAAAAAAATGAGAGAAGAGTGGCTGAATTTATTAACCAGAAAACAATTCACGCTATCAGATAGGGTAAATCATGTTAAAAAATGACAATACCATATGTTCAACAAGAGTTCTAGTATGCACACAGAATATTACAGTACACAGTACCATGTCTGCAAGATGAGTTTTGACGGTATGGACATAGAGCTGCTAGCATGAAACACTATCTCATGTTGTACTAAACAGGATAATAATATGAAGCAAACAGGCTATGAGTGTCGATGTACTCAACTGATACAGAAATGTTCATTAACTTAAATGCTGGCAATGAATTCTTGATAACCTTAATATTTAATTTTATGACTCTGATGTTCTTTGATTATAATTCACCGTGTGACATTTCCTTGGCTAACCTCCTTTTATCATGAGGAACGACACAGCCTCAGAATCAAAGTGTGCGATCCAGGGGTGCTTCATAACTCCTGAACAGCTCTAGTAGGTCTCTAGATTCATTTTAATATGAATGAACGCACAACAACTCCTTATTTTTAGGAGTTTCTCTCTACTTTACCTTGTAGTTGGAAGGAGGCAGAGATAGAGGTCTCTTCACATGATCTAACAGAGAAAAGCACAAGGTAGTGAAGGATGAGACCCAGGCTTTCCACATTTGTTTTCAGGCTCCTAGGACTGCTGTGCCTACTGTAACAGTCATTCTGCACCAATCCCTCTGTTCTCCTTCCTCCTCTTCCTGTCCTTGTTTCACTGTTTCTTTCCCCCATCAGGTCAAATTCCACATCAGAATCTCTTTATTTCCTAATTTCTTAATACAAAATTCCTCTGATTCTTTTCCCACATTCTTCTCATGGAATCACAGAATCTTTATGGTTGGAAGGGACCTGTGAGATCATCCAGTCCAACTATAAACAACAAAAAAAATAACAAAACCAACAACTAAATCCCCACACTCCCAAAAACCCCACAACAATAACCACCACACCCAACAATCTTGGGCAGTACAGCATGCCCTGAAGTACCACATCTACACGTTTCTTAAATACCTCCAAGGACAGTGACTCCACCACCTTCCTGGGCAGTAAAGTAATTCTTCCTAATATCTAACCTAAACCTCCCCTGCCGCAACTTCAGACCATTTCCTCTGGTTGTGTCATTTATTCACTTGGGAATCAAGAAAAGCAGATTAGCTCTGCTGTTCAGCAACTCCCTCCTGGTAATTTATTTGGCATCATCCTAAAAGAACAAAGCATTGGGTAATCTTCCTGATCACTTTACCAAAGCCCAAATTCTATTCTTCAGGAGCAATGATCACAGGGAATTATTGCTCATCTTCTCCTACCTAAGAATATTGAAAGTTCTTTTTCGCAAATTTCATCAATATGTTAAATCTAACATCAGCTGCTGAATATGAGATTCCATGGTCTTATACAACTGGAGTTAAGTTTTCAAAGAGCTGACAAAAAGAAGACGGTTCTTCCTCCAAATGTTGAGCATGTATTAATATGGACAGAAGAGAGCCAAAAAAACTCAAACCCACCTTGAACCATTTCTCTTACATTAAACAACATATAAATTTGGTTCACCTGGAAACATGGAAAATTGCAATGCAAATGATTAAGCTAGTCAAAAGATAGGTCCTAATAATGGGAACTATCAATCATATAGTCAAGTTCATTGTTTTATCACTACTGAAGATTGAAATAAAATTTCCAATTGATCAAGAATATTGCTGTATGGTTAGAACTGAACTGAACAGGAAATGAAGAAATGAAAAAAATACTAGCAGAATTATAAAAATTTCACACTACACTTGTATGTTTTACTCAGACTGAAACAACATAGATATTTCTATAGAAAGAAAGATAGAGCAAACAAATATCCATGAGGTAGGAATGACAAGTTCTGTAGAGAAAAGGCTGCAAACCAGTTTTTAACAGCTGGGGAATGAAACATGATGTACCTTCATGAGACTGAATAAAGACATATATTAAAGATTAAAATAGGAAGAAAGACAAAGGTTTCAGTAGAAGATGAATCAGGTCACCTAACTCTTCACTTTGACAGAAGTCAGTTCATTAGCAAGTTTTAATTGTGACTGCAAGTGCTCTACAGCTCTTTAATGGGATTTGTTACTTTGACACTGTAGTATTAAAATTTTGCGTAAGCTTTGTTATTTACATGAATGCTTATGTCATCGACTATCAGAACGAGGATTTTATAACACTGCCCTAGAATGGAGCATATTTATTCTAGATATAACTGGAAAAATGTGCTTTTATGGATTTTAAACATGCTATTAAGTAGCCATACATGTATCACACATGCCTTTAGTCTTTTCCTGAAAAAAGCATAGACTGGTTGGTTTATTTCTAGTATCAACATTCTGTCAGTCTTTCTGAATTAGCAGGACTGTTCTGCAAATGCTGACCAAGGGATTTCACTTATTTCTTGCAAGGTGACTGTAACATAGATTGATTGGAATTTCTGCAGTAATAGAAAGGTTAAATATTTCGCACCAGAACTCAAAGCCAGACTTGACACTGACTGAATACCTTCATAAGCTACAACTGACCTTAGACCATCCTTTTTCTCGCAGTACTTAATTCCTTTGAAATACTAGATGATTTAGTCTTTCCTGCTAAAGCATGCACAATTTTTTTCTTGTATGTTTATAAAACCCTCTGTGCAGCCTTTCAAAAACCACAGAAGGCAAAAACCTTAATAATATTGTATTTTAAAAAAAAAAATTAGAAGGTAATTTAATTTACAAGTTATATTGTAACTTTAAAAATGCTTACAATAAAACCACCATGAAGTCTCACAAGAAAAGCAGCACTATAAGATAAAGATGGCAGACAGTGAAAAAACATCAGACCACAATGTAAAGTCAAGGTCCCAGGCTAGCTTTAAATAAACTAGCTGAAAGTCCAGAAGTAATCTAGCCATGACAGCAGGGAGCTCAATTCAGGTAAGTTGTGTGAATGTCGGAAAGAGCTGAACTTAACTTAACATTTTGACCTCTCTATGTATGAGCCGTTTCAAGGACAGAGTTTTGAAAAAGGTATTTTTTAAAGGAATGGAAGGTCGTCAGTAATCATCGTCCCCTTTTCAGTTCTAAATTTCATGCATTTCAGAACTACCTTGTTAAATCCAAATGCAAAAACAAAGTTAATGCATAATAAGCTTTCTCTCCTGCAATAGCTTCAATTTAAAAACAGAAAATCCTCATGAGTCCTGTATCAGAAGCAGGCAACCAGTGCTAAAATTTAAAAGCGTATGCTAGCCTTTTTGTGCAAAGGTGGCTGAAGTAAACCTAAATTTACAGTAAAGCTCATCACAGGTACTTCAAATTGCAAACAAATTAAAAAATGAAGGACAAAATTCTGAGATGTTACAAACAGCCAACAAAAGCAAATGAAATAGTAAAATGTAGAAAATAAACCAATGGGAACTGGAAAATAATGATCTGTATATAAGTAAGGAGACAGCAGATGAGGGAGGCAACCAAGTGTATGCAACCAAAAGGTGATTTAACCCTTACTTAAACACCTGTAAATTCTTTCCCAATCTTCTTCAGTGGAAGATGTAGTTGTGAACATCCACAGGCTCTAATCTCTCTGCTAAATCTAATTGTGTATCAGTTCCATGCTTAGACATCATTTAATAGTCAGTCAAAATCCAGTTTATCAGCTACCACTCATAAGCAAATGTACTGAAGACACATGGCAAAAGGAGATGGTGGGAACTACTGAATAAAAGTGATTGTGGGTATCACGTCTTTCAAAATTATGATGCTTGTTTATGACAAATCAGCAAAGAAGCCTAAGTGTGTGCTAAATTTCAAGCATTATCATAGAAAATAAAGGAAGGCATGCTTAGACATTAAGCAATTTAAAAAAATGTAAGTGATCAATTCTATGCTAGCTTGGTGCCACGTTTTTAGATGAATGTTAGTGAATATAATTAAGCATGTTTTCTGAAATGTTATTGTATATGAATAGAATCTCTAATTTTATACCTATACATTAAGTGCCAGATGAATGTAAACTGACCTGGAAATTGTTTTATCTTACTGTGAGTAGGGAGTACTGTAAGTGAATAAAATCCTGAAGGGCATAACTGATTCATTTTGCAAAGACAGGATTGGGAAAGGAAGAAAAAAAGGATCCTTTTGTTGTGTACCATTAACTGCCTTTTTATTTTCATATATTAAAAGTCTGACCTTGGAGGTCACCTCAGCTGTGTGTCAAAATAAAGTAGGCTTAAAGCCTCAGTCGTTTATGATCTGATTTAAAAAACAAGTTCTAAATAATATAATAAAATTTTACCCTTAGGGTAATGTTGAGGAGAAAAAAAAAGGCAAAGAAAAAACACACCCAAAATGTAATTAAAGAAATGTCTAAACATGGAAACTTAACAGTAAATGGCTAACCAGATGTGTTTGGCAGCACTTTTAAGGGGTCTTTTATCTTCGTGGTAGCCTATAACAATGCCTTGAGCAAAAATCCTTTGTAAAGGATAGGTGTTTCTTTGTTTTCATACAACAGAGGAAGGTGAGTTGACTGATTTAGTAGTAGCATACATAGAATATGTGACATGTTATTTTGACAATTAGTGTGCAAAAAGTAAATTAATGTAGGAAAAATATTTAAGCAGTATTAATAAAAAATAGAAAGTCACTGAAAGTCATGGTACCTGCAGCTTTATACTGTTTAATTTATCAAATATAAAATATCAAATATCCTATGAATATGGGCCATATATAAGTTTAACCCTGGATCAAAATAAGAGGTGGTGATTTTAAACCATAGAGAAAGGTATTTTTTTCTAAACATTTATAAAATGCTATAAAAAAAAGTCAGAATAAAGAAGACACAGCAACTAGTCTTGACACACACGTTGCTGTACTGATGGGTATAGTATAAATACTTAGAATAATGTTTCTGTCAATGTAACGCAACAGTGAAAGTTGAGAAAAAACTTAAAATATAAGACTTGTTTGCTTTCACCAGTTCCACTTTGATTTAAAATTCAGATTAGACAAAAGGTAGTAATTTCCTGTTTAGGTTGTGAAAAAATAAGGTGGCTGTCTCTGACAAAAGGATATTTTTTCTGCATATTCAGATATAGGTACATATAAATCACCCGTTGTCAAAGCAGAAATTGTGCAAATATGTTCAACACTTATTAAAATATTTAATAAAGCATCTCTAGACACTATTTTACAGCACTGAAAAATAAATTAGCGAGTGTAGATACTCCTACAGTAACCTCTTGAGTAGTCATAAGTGTGAAAACACCCTTGTAAATTGTTACACTATTTCACTGATATGACTGAAATTAGTTTTATAATTGATGTTAAAGAAATTAAATTGCTTTGAAGCTCTAACAGATTCATCATCTAAATAAATACTATGTTCAATAGAGACTCTAAGTCATTTTGTGCTCTACTTTTGTAATGAAAGATTGTTCTCAGGATAATTGATGAGTTATGTAAAGAAACACATTCTTATTATTTTTAATATAGCTAGAACAACTTCTGGTGAAAATTCTATTTATATTAATTACAAATTTATACATAGCATTCATGCTACGTTCTACATTAACCATAAGAAACATGATCCTTATAGAAGAATTCAAGCAATGCATTCTTAGATTACTGTATGCAAATGTCTGTAAGGTAACCTTGCTATCAATTTGGGAATGTCACAGAGCTACATAAACCAGGAAGATTTTTCAACATACATTTATAATGGCCATGACAGATAATCAAGATCTGATTTTGCTATTCTCATAATCAGTGTATTTTTGCCTCTAAGAAGCTTACAGCTTCAAGTAAGTCTATTTGTGAACCAAGAAATTACTATTTACCAACAATTTCACCAATAAAAGCTCCAGAATCTGGTTTAAACATTTACAAAATCTTCAGCTGTGGCTAGTCAAGCCCATATCAGAAACTCCCTCCTCATCATACATGTGCAAACTTTTTTATATGACCATGATTGTCATTGTTGAAATTTTTTCAGCTTGTTTATATTTTAATTTATTTTAGAGGGCAGTCTTCCCAAAAAGTTAATTTTGAGACGAGTTTTGGTGAATGCACTGTCAGTGCATCCAAAACAAATAGAGTATCCATATATTTTGTGGAAAGTCACAGGCAAAGGCTTCTAGAGGGAAAAAAAAATAATGGAGGAAATCCCTCTGGAATTTCATCCTTGAAAAATAAGAGAAATGCAAAGGAAACAAAGCAAACAAAACCAAACCTTCATACACATGCACAGAAATGGCTTATAAAGGGACCTACCTGCGGGCACACTAATAGCAGCTGTAGCATCTAACCTCTATCAGTCATAATCTAGAACAGCGCCACTTTCTATTAACCAAGCAATAGAGGAACAAAAATTACATATACTAGTCTACGCAAGTCACTGAGTGTGCTCCAGTGCATTTTGATGACTTAATTAGGAAGACGGTGCAGCACATGTGGTTTTCCAGCCAGGTTCATCACAAAGGCCACATCATCAAAGCAGAAGAGTAGTGTCTTCTACAGCTAGATTAAAACTAGGATTTCTTCATTAAGTCTCTTGCAGCTGACTGTGCTTCTTGGTTTGTCTCCATCTATTCAGATGATTAAATAAAGCATGACACTTTATTTATTTCTTTTTTAAAGGCTAATAAAGAAGCTGTGAATTGTAGTACAGCTGGCAATCTTTTTATTTATTAAGATGTCAGTGTACACAGTGACAATCTCTGGAAGCAAGACACGTGGTGGGATTTTTTTTTTTTTTTTTTTTTCATAGATGTCCTTTTTCCAGGCACAACTGTTCTACTATTAGGAATTACAAGCCTTTGTCACTCTCCCAAGCAGGAAGAGGAGTTGAGAAAACCCACACAACACACCCACAAAACAAAGACCCCCAAAAACAACAGGGAAAACCTGTGGTCACACCATAAAGCCAACAAATCTGAAACAATGGGAGCAACTTGAAAACGTGTTGTTCTATAAAAATAAAAAAGAAGGGTAAATAACAAAACTGACAAAATCAGCTGGCATATATCTGATAGAGACAGAACAAATTTATTGTTCTGTACATATCATATATATATATCTATGTATATATCATGTATATCGGTGCATATATCACAATATTCCAAATTAAGAAGAAAATCAGCTATGTATTCTTATCAGCAGGGATGGATGAGTCAATAAATTACATGATCGTTATGCAGGTAAATTAACTGAAAACAGCATACAAGATTTACTACATGGTTTCTATTTCCTGATAACAAGAAATTTTTATCTCTTGTGTTATTAAGTAATCCTGTTTATACAGTCACAATGGAAATTATATATGGTAATACCATACCATGGAAACATTGTAATGTTTCCTTGATAACAAATACATTTTACCATAACACGATGTGTTCTAGCATTAATTAATGAATATTGGGGTACAGGAATTCCAATTAGTGAAAAGATATTTTTAAAATATTTTGCAAAGATGACACATTACCCTGCCTTTCAAAGAAAGCTGAATGGTCCATGAGGCAAAATGACTGCAGTCTTAAGAGTTACTAACCGATAATTGTATGATGTTATACCTACTTACGAATGCATGTATACGTGCATAAATATATACAGTGGTCAAACTACATGATCTCAGTATCACTTCCTGTCTACAACAAGTTAGAGCATAGTCTACACACGTTGCAGGAATGAAAGAAGGAAGAGGCAGACATGAACCTAAGCACGGTCTTTACATGAGCACAGTTGCCAGTTTTTCTCTTTTTTAATTTTATTTTATGTAGTCTGTCTAAAAAAAAGCCCCTTCTTTACAGGGGCTAGACAAAATGTAAGTGGTGTTTGGTTTGGGTTGATTTTTTTTTCTTTTTGCACAACTCAATTGAAGAGTATTTTCTGTCTATTTCAAGTTAATTGGATGTGGATGACAAACACATCCACCCACATGACCCCTGACACCAGCAAGGCCTAAGCTCCTTGTCTACTCTCTTTGAATTCGACCTTGAATACCACAATCTACAAACTTGGTGGCACTTACAACTGAAAAGAATACATTAAGTCATCAGCCCTTGCTACACATCACTTACACATGCATTTGCCATAGGTATATTAAATTAGGATCACAAAAGTTATGGCCGAGAGTGACATTTCATAAAGCCTATGGAAACAAAATTACTGGAGAACATGCGCCAAAACATGGTATTTCTTGCCACTACTGTTTGTCAACAGAACAGTTCCCCCAACATGATCCTTTCTATGGTAGATGTTATATGGTGGAAAGTTAAGAACATGACAGAGGTGAATCTGTGGTCGTGGTTTGTAAGCTTGAGCTGCATTTGAGCTGGCAGTGTTCCCTTGACCCAGGGAAGGATACTAACATTCTGGAATGCTTTAGTGAGAGCATAACCAGTAATTCAAGATGTGTTTAGTTCTCTCCAGTTTTTATTTGTGAGTCAGCACATGGAAGGGTGCATCTGGTTTTGGGCCAGTCACTCCAAGAGAAACCGAAAAATCAGAGAGCCCAGAGGAGATGGGAGCCTCTGAGATGTTCAGGGGGTTCGAGCATACAAGATACTGGGAGAGGCTAAAGAAGATGGTTTGGTTTAGCATATAGAAGTCTAAGGCAGTGGACTAATTACAGTCTTCACTTTTGCAGAAGTGAGATCCAGACTCTCCTCAGAAGAGCACAGTGAAAATAGAAGATGCAAAGGTCACAAATTGCAATACAAAAAGTTACAGCTGGCTCTAAATGGAAGTAAAGATTCACCTTGAGAGTGGTCCAAAGAGCTTATGACATTTCCATCCCTGGAGGTGTTCAGAATGCAGCTGGACATACCCCTGTAAAACTACATTTAACTCTGAAGATAGCACTGTTTTGAGCAAAAAAGACTAAATGACCTCCATGTGCCTTCTAAGCTATTTTTTCCAGGATTCTATGAATGTTCCTACATCAGAGCTAAACACTTCCAGTCTTATATTTATACATGTGTCTTTAATCAAAAAGAGCTAAAGGTTATCTTCATTTGGGCTCAGATTCAATGAAAGAGTAATTCGAATTTGTATAGAATTTGGGGACCTATAGTTAAAAATATGACCCTGTCAAATCATATCCTATCTTTAGAGTTAACATTCCTCTGAGACTTAAAGCTCTGCTCCTGAAAAGGCATAGCTTTACATAAGTTTTGAGGTTTTTGGCTTCTATCCTTTGCCTTATTTCTCCTGTGACCTACAAGCTAGGTTTTCCTGTTCAGGTGTTCCAAAATGCTTACTGCCTCATTGCAAATTAGTTATGAACACCACTTTAAAACAAGACAAAATTATCATCAACAAAACTTTTTTAAATATGACATCAGTTGTTGGATCACTTGGTAGGAAGGGTGAAAACTATCCTCAAGTACTTCCCAGTTGAAGGAATTCAAATCTATATTCCTTACTCTTTGACAAGTTTCAAGGGAGTACTGGTCACTTAATTTCCTTAGCCCCTCAATGAGTCTTCACTCTTCCTTTACAGCTCCACAATCATGGGCTTACATGGAATTTGAGCTCTTTGCCTCTGATCCTGTGCCAAAAGACAGTGAACAGTTGAACTATGAGTTGTGTTTGGCTTAACATTTCATTTTCATATTCATAACATTATTCTCAGAAAAACCCTCACAGCCATAAAACTAGCTAAATTCTTCACCTGAACTATTCAGTCCATTATTCAGATCACAGACAGATTTATTTTTTAGATTTGATTGAAAATTCATTCAGGCACTTAAAAAATATAGAAAAATGAATGAGTACACATTGCATTACACAAGACACTGATCTTCTTTATGAAGCAGCAAATGAAGATTTTTCAGTGCTAGGAACCATTTTCTCAAGGTACCTTCACAGATTTCAGGGAAACCAGGGGAATACAGAATTTCTTGTGAAAATGTAGTTATTTATGTTACTGGACTTGATAAAAACTCTGATGTAAGAGTTTTCAGATTCCAAGAATGATTTCTTACACCTTAGAAAGTTGGAGGCAGTGAAAAAAGACCATTTGAATTTATGAAAGTTTCACTATGAATATTAACTATCTGCTGTTGAAAGAGGCAAACAAGCTAGGATAATGAATGTATTTCCTGTAGTGTTTAATTATTAAGCCAAGAAGTAATACAGAAAATTTAAAATATTCTCAACTACCCCAGAAGAGGTCAAATCCGAGGCTGATTCTCTTCAGGATTTCAGTAAGCTTCTATGATGATCAGACAGAGTTGTTTTGTGATTGTTTTTTTAAACTTACACTAGCAAAACATATTTCTTAAATTTACATTTCCCTGTGTATTTTTAATATATCTTATGCTTTGTTATACATCTGCATCTCCTGAAGGAAACCTGCATCCTGGAGAAACAACACACTTCACAGATTTAAAAATACAAAAATAAGTATCAGAAAAGCAATCTTTTATTACTTGAAAATGATGGAAATATATCTGGCTATCTACAGTAGCATCAGTCTTTGCTCAAGTACTGAGAGACAGTACCTGTAGACCACAGATGTCTACAAGCTTCTATTAAAATTTCTCTTCATAATCTATTGGGAGTATTCAAAATTTGTCATTCCATGGTTTTACAAGGCTCTCTTTGTCCAGATATCTCTGTAAGCACAAAGATTGACCAGATCCCATGTATCTGGCACCTGCTCCAGTTCAGATGGAGGTCAGTTCCACAATACACCCTGCTAAAGGACCTGATCCCAAGCCCAACCAAATCCATGAGGAAAGCTCCTACTGCCTTTATTAACAGACCACAAATCTGAAAGCTTGCACTCACTTCTGTTGATGTAAAAAAAAAGAAATAATAATTCTCAGCTTAAATTATTAAAGTCTTTTGCTGCATGTGGTATTTATAGTTGTATGTTTTTTTGACAGAGTAGTAACTGGTAACTTTAAAACACTTCAATGACTTAACTGAAAACACAGAGCTTAATGTATGCATCTAAACATAATATAGCATTAGTTAATGCCATGTTTTCTTATTCAGAGCAGAAAGTCAACTATCAAGTTTTCTAGCTTTCAAATATGCAGAACAACTGGAAAGAAAAAATACATCTTTCCCAGATAATGTCCAACCCCTGATTAAATAAAGATGTGCCAAGGCAGAACTACGTTATGCCTCAGGAGACAGCCATAGTAGAACTGCAAGTGTATTTTATCTGTGAATTAGAGGTAAGGTGTAATGACATGAGAAGAAAGGCTCAGCCGTGATTTTAATAAAGGGGAGAGACAGTACGTCCCTGTGGACCCCATATGCAAAAATGTGAGTCTCAACAAGAATATATGAAAAGATTCAGCAAAAATTGCAATAAATGTTTCAAAGTTATAAGATGACCATTAAAATTCATCACATTATACTGAAGTTGACAATTCCAGTTCTGAGGGTAAGCTTTAACACATTTCTGATAGTTTGTCATATGAATTTTAAGCTAAGTCATCAATAAGCTGGAACAATTTCCAATTTTTAGCTAAGATAGAATTGGAGAGTTTGCAACCATAAATAAATAATAATAAAAAATTAAGTTTTAAAGGTTTCTAATACCATGATCTAAAAATAATTTAATTGAATCTGTTATTTTGAAAGCATGGATTTTATTGAAATAAAAGATAAACCACAATTTAGTAGTATTATGATCACAGACGTTTTAGCTGCTTAGTGCTCTTAGCAATCCTCAGAAAAGGCTATTACCTATTTCTCTATTGATACTTTTTATGCATACAGCAGATTTCCAAAGAACTGGTTTGGTTTTTTTTCCCCATTAAATGGATGAAATAGTTTAAGATTTTGCACAGGTCTCTCTCTTCCCATGCATTAACAAAAAAAAAAATAGAGGAAAGGTATGCCTTTGTAAGGAAAAGACATGAAAAGAGCAAAATGAATGGGATGAACTGCTTAAAGCAAAAAAAAAAAAAAATAATCCTGCTTTATTTGATCTTCTGTGATAATCACAATCCTGGCACCCTGCCAGCGAGGCTGAGCATGCTGATGTCTGGCCAAGTAGAGTAATCTCTTGGTTCAAGTCTGAGGTCTGTGATGAAAATTACAAAGCAGGGACAAAATCAAAATGCCACCTGTGATTTTATTCGGAAACTAATTTGATGGAAAAAAGTAATACAATGCAACCAGCCTTTTTAGTAGAGTCTTACAAAACTATGACTAAATTGAAACCAATGCAAATGGATGGAGGTAGCTATCATGCAAATACATGTGGATCTGCAGGCGTTCCTTTGAAAAAGAGCAATAGATGTCTTTGTGACAGGTAAATTGCTTTGGAATTACATTTGAAGTCCTAGGTCAAACTTTTAAAATGATAATTTTAACTTACATCTTCTCTCATTCTGGAGTCTTTTTGCATCTCCTACATAACACTTTTGAAACCAAGAAAACCAGGGGGAAAAAAATAATAAAAAAAGAAATCAATTCATTTCCTTCATTTACTTTGCATGAGCCACCATTCATTATAGGTCAACAAACCCTTGAAGGCAAAAAACTCTTCCTTTCTCTTTTCATTCAGATGAACTAGTTATGTGTAGATATAGGGAGAAGAAATGTATAGCCACAAAATTTTATATGCACAATGTATCCAACTGAGAAATCCAGTCAGCAGAGTCTTCCACATTATTTAGATGCAAAGCAGAAAAAAACAACCACCAAAAATCAGCATGTCACTTTCTTTTTTATAAGTCTATTGGGTTTTCCTACATTTTACTGAAAGGTTATACATTATTAGCAGTAGTGATCAAAGTTTGGGTTTTTCCTAACAAATGTTGAGGATGAATCAGAATGACTCAGAAGCTGCTATAGATTTATTGTTAAAAAAGAAAAAAAACCAAAACCAAAACCCAAAACCAAACTAAAAAACTCAACAAAACAAAACAGCTTTTGTTTCCCATATCTTACTTCAATGAAAATCCATGGTTCACTGAAGTGATACAGGTTACCTCTTTTGTCACCGTGTTCTCTTTCAAGTTGGACGGTATCTTGCCAGTTTTATCCATGCTTACTACTCCTCTCTGCACTAGTGAGTCTTGCCATACCTGAGCACCAGTACAACCTCTGATCTCTAAGGATTTCACAGAAAACACTGCATTTCAGCTATTTCACAGTTGCTGCTATTTTCCTTCTTCTTCAGAAAGGTTCTATATAGATTTTCTATTCTCTTTGATATTCAAGTCTGTTTATGCAGTCTATATTTCTTCCCTCCACCAACAGCGCTAATCAAAGGAACACTTTAATGGCCATCTTAACGTTCTCATACTTATATTTTCAGGCTATTCATATTCCATATTTTCCTTTGCAATCAAGAAAAGAAGCTCATTGCAGCACAGACAATACATCATTTACTAAATTCTGTGTTTTAAATATGCAGATATGCCCATAAATTTATTAATTACACACACACACATTAATACATAGAGAACTTCAGGTATATACATGCACATATTCATATGGACAGCATAAAAATTATTCACAAAAACATGAACATTTATGTTTAAATAAAAGGTACATACCTGGAATTAGCTGACCCAGTAACTGATGGCATCTTGAAAGGCTGAATACAGCTACTATGACCAAAAAAGGATAATATTTCCATTTCATGATGTGTCCTTCCTTGCATTCCACCAGCTCAGTAGCGCTAAGATAAATGTTACCTGCAATACACAGCAGAAATAAGAACAGACAAATTAATGATAAATGTAGGGTATTTGGAAAAATATTTTTGCCCAGTGTAACTCTATGAAGTATGTTGGTTTCAATACAGTTTCAACTATTAAAATAATGAAAAATTTTTTAGCAATTTGGAAGTTGTACACCGCAACCAGAATATTAACTATCCTTGCAGAGCAGACAACCCCAAAACCAGATGTTTTAAAGGGAGACATGACAAGCCCCACAGTGCATGTGTATATTTTAAAGAAGTGATGCATGTTTTTTGGTCATGTAACCCAAGTTATTACAGAAATTGCTCAGTTCAGCAAGATAATTCAGTGTAGGATTAGTGCATTCCAGTTCAAGGAAATACTTAAACTCTTGACTAACTTGTAAAAGCTTCAACGCTAATCAGCTTTCTATGCAAGGAGGTTTAAAACTACACTAGTAGTTTTAGAATAAGGACTAGGGATACTTTTACCCAGTAATAACTTGAACAGTTAAGGTAACTTTCTGGTGAATTTCTGTGTTCTTAAGGGCAGAATATTCTCATCTGACTGGCAGGAAAATGGAACCTTATGAAGGAAGAAAATATTTTGAATCAAAATGTGACTTTTACACTTATTTTTCTGACCACCACAACTGCAGGTTTGGGAAGTATTCACAACTCCACCACTGTTGATAAATAATCTCTGCTCATCCTACTTCTCTGTTGTACCTTCAACTATGTTAGTGCTTAGTACAGACTTTGCCAGAACTCCTCAAGGCCTTGTTTACATCATATCAATTAGTTCCAAATGCCTTTCCTCTACAAATCCCTGAAAAATAAATGGTGTTTTTAGATAATAGTCTTGGGTTTTATTTGGAGGGCTTGGGGTTTTTTGGTTTTTTATAGTAAGTGCTTCTATCCCAATACAAACTGAAATGTGTGTGACTGCAATGGCCAATATATTGCACAGTACCTGGGGCTCATGTCAAGTTCTTCATGACAAAAGAGACACTGTTTTAAGTGTCTGTCAATTCACTAGATATGCACAATTACCTGACCCTAATCAAAAATTAGGGACCAAACGCAACTGTAAACGTGAAGCAGGCTGACACATAATGCTCTATTCCAGCAATAAATAAGTATGTTAGACCTTAAAAACATTACAACTGCATTTCTCATTCCCCTTGTAGTTAAGAATGTACACCTGGAGATGATCAGTTTGGATTATGACGCTGATATCACCTAGATGCTAGCAGACAGAATCATCACAGTGAAAAACCTATGGTGCCGTCAGTCACTTCTTCAATCTGCCAGGCCACAGAATTTTTGACTGTAAACCTAATATACATTTAATGACTGCAGATAGAAGAGCTGTGTTGTTACTGGGATTATTTGGTGTCATCTGATACTTTTGGATGTTCAGGAATGCATAAGTAAGTTAAATATGAATAGATTCAAATCACATGCTGCATTTTACATTTGCTTCTTGTGTTATATCTGCACTTCCATTACCTTAACAACCACAAATAACAACATACTACATTTCCTACTACTGCCATTACCTCAATGCTACAAAATTATTTTTTCTTCATTTTTCTCAATTCATCTGCACCACACACAAAAGCTCCAGCTCCTTACATTCCCATTCTTTTAATTTCTCCTATTACTTGTATGACTGCTCTTCTGTTGCAAACAGCTTGACAGCTCTTAATGGCAGAGTTAACAGCAATTAATAGCCAAGGTGCTACATGCTGCTCTAAATGTTATTCATGATAGGACTCCAAGATTGAAATGAGGATTTGCAACTTCAAGCCTTTAGAATATTGATCTCTTTCTCTGAACAGTAATACTATTTACCACTTTGGCTTCAGAAGCCCACAGTTTCTTCGTCTCTATTTTCTGTCCGCAAATACAAGATTGAATATTATTTCTAACTCAAAGCTGATGAGGCAGACCATTGAATCTGGTTAACCAAACAAAAAAATAACACTTTCAGTTAAGGATTTACTTTGTCATTATAATGTGAGGTGCTCACACAATATATCAATGTGAAAGAATCATTTCATTAATACATGTAACAAAATCATTCAAGGACTCAGAGATTTAACAGCAGTCTGTTCCCATCCAGTGACAGGACCTAACTCCTACTGAACTCAGTAGGAGTTAAGATTCTGGAGGCAGAATTTGGACCAAATTAAGTTAAGGAGTTAAGATCACCAAATCTGGAGGCAGATTTGTAGACCAAACTGTATTGGGTTTATGTGGCCAGGGGCTTGGAGAGGGTGGTGCTGGAGGTTGACCTCTCTGAGATGAGGTCAAGGGCTGCCAGACAGAGACAGCTCCAGCAGACCCACTGCAGGGCACAGCCGAGCCTGTCATCCAAGCTGATGGCACTTTTGGGAAAGCCCGTGTAAGAAAGGGCAAAATGCCAGGTAGGGACAGAAATAGCGGGAAAAAAAGGGTCAGAAACCAGAGAGGGAACACCAAGGTGAGAGAAGAAGAAGGGGGAGGAGGTACTCCAGCCACCAGTGCAGATTCTCTGCAGCCCATGGAAATGATCACACTGGAGCACATGGAGACCCCCGTGCTGGAGCAGGTGGAAATGCAATGAAGGAAGTTGCAGCCCATGGAGAGCTCATGCAGGAGCTCATGCAGGAGCAGGTTTATCCTGAAGTACTGCAGCCCATGGAAAGTAACCACACTGGAGCAGGGAGAAAATGTAAGGAGGAAGGAGTGGCAGAGAAGAGCTGTTATAGACAGACCACAACCTCTCATTCCCCATCCCTCTGCACCATTCCAGGGAAAGGGGCGCGGGGAGTGGTAGGGATGGGATGACACAGAAGTAGAGGAGTTGGGGATGAAGGCATGCAGTTGAGTTTAGGAAAAATGGCACGGGGAGGGGAGGAAAGGTGGTTTAGGATTTGTCTTTCTCACTATCCAACTGGACTTTAATCAGCAATAAATTTTGCTCTTTAGCCAAGGTTAACGCACCAAAACCATTAAGATATGGGGAAAGATGAATCCCAGCAACATACTTTATGGTACTTGCTCTGTCTGTGAGGTCATCCCATGCACGAATCCAAAGTTTTGTTTTTTCCATACCCCACTCTTCCATTTACTTAAACAGTAGACTATGAGTTCTTTTTAATCCTTTTGTATGTGACAGAGCTCCACAAGGAGCCCAGATGTTTGTTAAAACCTTTTCTGCCCTCTAATTCTGCTTGTGTTCTACTTTTGAAATACAATATTTAGTTTTGAAAACTGAAATTATTTTGGTGTTATTAAAATCATCATGATTACAGAAATTTTCAGCCAAAATGTATTTAATGAAGCCAAATAATTTTGATATAAAAGCAGAGCTTTTTAGTCTACAGTTTAAAAACAATTCTTATAGATATTCTTTGAAAACAATCCTGAACAGGAGGCTAATTCTCTATATTCAGAGTGTAGTGCTTTCTTCTGAAATAGTAGCCGTGATCACAGGGAAGATAAAGTGAAAAAATAATGTCGTCTGAACGGAGAATGGTTTTCAGATAGAAGTTGAGTTCAGCAGAAGAGAAAGAAGATCTTTCTTATCACAATATGCTACTACAGTCTGCAATTCAAGTACTTACACTATAGTGGAAGAAACCCACAGAAGTGTATCACAACCAATGGAATTCACCTGGCAATTTGAAACACTGCTTTCCTTAGTACACAATAAAAGCCCATGAAGTATCTGCCACATACATTTAGAACTTCTGTTCATACACAAATTTCTCAGTGTTAAAACAAATAACTTTTTGATTGCAATAACTGAGCTAAATGCTTCTCTGTGTGGTCCTTCTCTGCAATTAGTCTTTCAGTGCCTGAAATGTAAAACTAGTATTTCAGAATAAGGACTGGCACTAATTAGGTGCTGGAAGTGACAGAAGAAGGATGCACTTGTCATATAAACTTCAGCTGGCCTCAGACCTCATTTAACTTCATATCACATGACTGCAGATCTACAGCAGAACGTGTAAGAAAAGATTCAGGTCCAATGTGTTGTCCGGAGTGCACAATGAAGATAAACACTGGCTCCTCGATGACGTTATAATCATTAAAGAATCAATGGCAAATTAAACTGCACAAACCCAGAGGGGAAAGAAGCACTATGGTAAACGCAGGGAAGGGACTAATCAATTATTTTCTTCCACTTTTCAAGTATAGTGCTGTTTATCATTATAGCCAGTGCAGCATTCAGCAGAAGCAAAAACACTGAGACAAGACCAAAACCAATACTGGTTTTCTTTTCAATGTTTTTCCCTGTTTTTTTGTTTAGGTTTTGGTGTTTATTTTTTTGTTTGTTTGTTTTTGTTTGTATGGGTTTTGTTTTGGTTTTTTTTTTTTTCATTTTTGGGGTTTTTTTCAGTTTGATTATTATTGCTGCTTCTCCCAGAAACAGTAACCAGCTTGATAAGGCTAGACTTTTACAGCATGTTGAATAGATAAAAAGGACACAATTAATTTTATTAATTAGAGCATTAATATTTTAGCTTGTAAAAAACCCTTCCCTTTGTAAAATCTATGCATTTTGGTAAATATTAGGTTAAAGAAGATTGTTTACCTGCAGGAGACAGAAAAAAATACAAAATATTCCTTTTGAAGCAATGTTAACTAATGTCTATTAGTCGGACATGTTCTCCGGTCATCTTTGTTTAGACTGACACTATTTCAGAACTTACTCCTCCTGTGCATTGTCATCAGTAAAGTTATATATCACTGAAATTAAGAACTTCCCTCTACTATTTTAAACATCCTGTCTTTGTTAAACTAAATTTATTTGGAGTTCCAGGAGGATGAGAAGGAAGCACTGCCATATATTGTCTCAACTGTTTCCATTTAGGAGCAAGAATGACGGAGAGTTGATGAACTAGGGGAAAAATGTCTGGCCAGCTCCTTTACTGTTCTAAAGTTAATCAACTCTACTAAGATGAAAGCTACTAAAAAAGTATAAATCTATTTAAACCAGAGTAGTTAGCAGTATAGAGCATCTGTAGATCTGGACTGTGATCCTCTCAAGTGACAGTTTTAGCAGATATTAATGAAGCTCACCTTATTTAATCTTTTAGTATTCCAAAACTTCCAAACATTTGCTTTTTAGAACCAAATGGTAGGTCAGTTTTAACAAATATGATGCAAGATTTATACTTTACTTATTTTAACCTGTGGTTTTCTCTTGTTTTTAAATGCAGTGGGAAAGCCAACGGTAAAATAATTAATTACTGTAATAATAATAATAGTAATGGATTTTAAAAGGCTCAATTTACATTTGTAAGCTGGTGGGTGACATACTTATATGTAAAACAGGCTTATCTAAATTTTAACTGACTTGATTTTGTATTATATACTTAATGCCTAGCCAAGGCAGTACCATAGGAATAGTTCCTTTAGTATAATTCAAAGGAAACAAAAAACCAAAAAACAAACAACTGTGTCCATGTTCATCCACTCATACTGCAAGACTGTGCCAGAAACCCAAACAGCAGTATCAGCCCAACAAACAGTGGTATGTGACATAAGCTGTGGCCGAAACCCTCAATACCCTCTACTACACTGCCTATGCATGAAAGCCCAGTGTGAGGAACCAAATTTAAGAGCAAAATGAACATATTTTCTCCCACCAGTCTGTCTCACAAACAGTCTCTGTACCAGAAGTTCTGCTAATCTCTAATGTTTCCTTCATGTGTATGGCTATATAAGATGAGATTAACTTTTAAAAATTGACAACTTAAGTTTTACTCAGGAATGCATAGATAAGTGAGACAGTGAGCAACAGAACATGATTTCTGTGCAAGGAAGCAATATATTTATATTGCAATAAATGTGCAATGCGAGGTATGAAGTGTAATGTTAAGGAGTGTAAAGAGAAAGCAAAACTCCACACACACATTCAGTCCCCCTCCCCTCCCCAAAAATAAAAAACAAAAAAAATTTTCTTCTGTGAAGGTGACTAGACAGTGGAATTGGTACACAAGATAAACGTGGCATCTCCATCATTACATGCAAAACCTGATAAGACACAGTCCTGGGAAACCTGCCTTGGCTGACCCTGCTCCAAGAAGGGCATTGGGCTAAATGATCTCCTCTCTGCCTCAGCTGTAATTATCGTGCTTCACTGTTTGGGAACCACAGCAAAAATCAGGAATCCATATACTGTTTCAGGAAATGCCGTATTATAAAGTGTCTAGTGCAGAATGAGGGAAGGCTACCTCTCACAGAAAACTAGTCACCAAATGCTCAGAAGCTGTATTGTAGGCTGACTAGAAAACCTAGCAACACCAGAAGGTCCTGGAGCAGGAGCTGACTAAATGGAAATAGTATGCTGGGCATGTCTTTTAGGGCTTAAAAAAAAGGATTTAAGGAAGAAAAAGAAAAAAAGTACAGATAGTAGGGATACTAGAAAAATCACTTATCCTGTGAAAAGTGCATGGTCAAAAATGGAAAGTTCAGGAGGTCTGTGATGACATTTTTTGGGGAATAACCTTATGATCCCATAAGTAAGCAGAACATATAGATAGACTAATGCTTAAATATGCTATGCAGTGTCATAAGCCATTGCCTATCAATGCTGTTCTTGTTGTGTTCAGGCTGATTATTCCCCTGGAATACAAAAATCAATTCTAACTTGCAAACTATTATTTTGCACAGACCTGAAGTATTGTTCTCTATTTTATATTCAGTCACTCTCAGGGGAGCAATCAGAGGCCAAAGATAATTGGTAACAGTCACCAGTGAATTCATTGGATGAAACTTTCCTCAAATCCAGAAAGTGATTCCATTCTGTTAATTAGAGTGGTGTTTTTTTTGGTTTTGTTTTTTTTTTGAAACAGCTGATATGGCTAAAGGCTGTGGGAAGAGAAGGGAGAAGTGAAGATATTTGAGTCATCACTCTCAAGAACATATACAAGAGAGTGAAAGGGAAAGATCTTAAGGTCTTAGCTAAAGGCTTTACAGTGTAGGATACTGTGTGTGTGCACAGAATAGATATATATATATATAATAAAATTCATGGATTATCTATGAGATTGCTAGCTTTTAAATGCTCTGCCCTGTTTCAGTGAGATTTTCTTTTTCTGACTGTGATTCAACAATCAGGAAACAATAGTTTAACATGTTTCTGACCCCAAATTACAAGACTGTAAAGCATCAGATACTAGTCTGTACATACTCAGAAGAAAGCAATGTGTGATAAAAAATAATTTTCTCATTGTTTCTGAAGTCTGGAAAACAGTATGAGAAAAACAAAAAGGAAAGTTCCCTTTAGGGATACTTCTACTTGTGAATGTCAGGAAGAAAGAAATAGTGACAGTAACAGAACACTGGAACCGGCTGCCCAGAGAGGTTGTGGAGTCTCCTTCTCCGTAGACATTCAAAACCCGTCTGGACGTGTTCCTGTGTGACCTGATCTAGGTGTTCCTGCTCCAGCAAGGGGATTAGACTAGATGATCTTTCAAGGTCCCTTCCAATCCCTGATATTCTGTGATTCTGTGAAAGTGGTACTCTACTCCTATTTTATCATTATATACTTTCACCTTCTATTTCTATAAACTCTTTTTGCACATAAGTGATGCAAGAATTAAGTATCTTCAGTTCAAACAGGTTCCTTTGAAGAGGTTTGAATTTGTTAAAAGCAATGCTATCTCTTCAAAACAATAAGAATATGCTTGCACTCTAAATTTATGACAAATTCAGTAACACTGGAATGAGCCCTGTGTTTTCCAATAGACAAATCTTAAGAGCTCACTAAATGTTTAAAAGTTTGGACTTTTTGAAAATAAAACACAGGAATGATCTAAATAAAGCAAGAACATCCTTGTGTCTTATATTACCGATGCATTATCTTTTTTTACACTTTGGCATGTTAAATCAACAACCGCATCTCAACTACCAGCTTTCAAGAGAGCGTTTGGATAAACTGGGGACTGTATCTGTTGCAGATTTCCCAGTATGAAATACCATGCTTCCAAATTGCTTTTCTAGAGGTACATACTCATCGCTTTTTGAACTGGGAAAAAACCATCATTAGTAATACCTTGATGTAATTAGTAATTTCTTGATTCATAAGAAATACAGTCAATGTTCAAACACTAGTAAGTAGTGGACGTTTGAAGTAGTAAAGAGGTTGTTGTCAAAACGACTTCCAAACAGAGCCACATGGAAAAGAAACAACATTTGATAGGAAGAAAATCCCATGCCTGAAAGATTAAAAAAAATTCTTTTGACAGCATTTTGACTCCTCTGTTATACCTGATCTAAAAAAGCAAGGGTTTTTCAAAGGCATTTAGCTTTAAACATTCACAGTACCTTTGAATGTCCTCAGCAGGACCAGAAAAGAGGGATTCAATTTTCAAAGATAATTGTGTCAGATAACTGTCTCATCCCTTTTCAGAAACAATCTGATAAATACCTAATTACCAGCCAAGTGATTTCAGAGCCACACAGCCGGGCCAGAGAAAAGGCTACAGGGAATGACAAGGTTCCCTAAAGCCATTGAGAGCAAGAGGCAGTTGGTTTGTGAATTACTTCATTTATTCAGCTGATAAAATGCATAGAAAATCCCCAGAGAAAACAAAATATTAATAAAATGTTGAAATAGTCATCAGAGTCAATATTTAACCAGAGAAGTAAAATATTAATTTTCAAGTAAAAAAGGACTATGTACTACAGAACAGTTGTATTCCAAAATCCACAGCAGTAAATATTTGAATGCTTAAACCCACTAATTTTTGAAGAAAGCATTTGTACGCTACTTGGTCTAACATTTTCTGATGTTGATATAGAATGTTGTATAATAAGAAATTGGCAATATAAATTGACTTTATATGCAATCTAAACTAAAAAACATTTTGACCTTAAACAAATAAAGCCTTAACTGTAAGACTAGAAATCTTTTTAGACTGTACATTGTAAAAGCCAATCCTGTAATACTGCTGAATTCCTTGTGGCTGGAGAAGTATTGGCCCCTACTACATCCTAAATGTTAATGGAGAGGAGAGCACGAAATACCAACATAATGATGCAGAGTTCAGAATCACAGATGGGAAGCAGAAGATTACTGATAATGCTTCAACAATATTAAATTGACCAAGTTATATATTCCACAGGCTTTATGAAATACGTGTTCGCTTTGTGAAAAATGCAACAGATCTGGGATGGCAATCTCAAAAGTACACATTTCTGACCTAACTGCTCCCAGATTGGAGCAAATTGATTGAAATTTTGCAAATGCAATGAGTGGGGGATGGATCTGTGCACTCCTGTAAATCCCCCTCATATAATTTAAAAATAAGGACATCAAAAAAATGTAATATTTACATAGCAGAGGTGAGTCAATGGCTATTGTGTCTACAGTATGGGGACAAACACTTAAACTAAGCTGGTTGCCTTTACTCTGGAGTGGAACAGTAGTGAAGACTCCAGAGTGAAGAAGAGGAACAGTTTTAAAATCTGTTCTTTTCAAATTCTCAGTTAGTAACATTTTCACATGTGTCGCTATATATACCTTGCACATAAGCATGAATTACAGCTGGCTGAGAAGAGATGACCCTCTGCTAACATTTAGGTTCCAGCAGATAGGCAGGCATATTCTGCAAGGCAGGCAGGAAAAAGTGTGGGGTTTTGCTTGCCTGAAAATTTGATTTGACCTCAGATCACAGTCTTGGCATACCCAGTGTTGTGAAAGTGTGCTTAAATATGGAAGTAAAATTCCCAGATAAATCATTCCCCAGCTACAATTTAGCAGAGACCTGAGAGCTAGTCACTCAATGAAAAGAAAAGTCCAGACTTCAGTGCGTGGTGAAAACTTTGTGTTCCTATAGTCTCCATGCTTCTTAGGCCTCAATGTACCCTGACAGACAGAAGCAGTAAATGCCCCCTCATAAATTTAAAATTATGAAATTAAAAAAAGGGAATACTAGATAAAGTCTCAGCGTACAAAGCAAAACAAGGGATGCTTTCCACTGCAACGCTATGAAACAATAGGCATTTTGGGACTGCGGACTGCAGCCTCTGGAGGCAAAAAGGCTTGCCAGACTGCTTTTCCTCTTGAAGTTCAACTTTGAGGGAAAGAAAAATTAGCTTGGCTTTTACCCTTAAGAAGAATGAGAGCAATTAGGAAGGATTTGCAGATCCTGCCCCACCAATGAGCCTTCACAGAGAGAGAAATTTACATCAGGATTCACAGAATATTCAGCTTTCCCCTAGAGGGCATTCATCCTTCTGGGGTCGTTGCTAAAGGTGAAACTTAAACAATATAAGGACTTTCAACCTTGCCCGCTTCTTGGATAAATAGACTTGTGTGAAATGCTAACTCCTTGGGGGAAAGGAAGAAGCTGCCAGCTTTCATGAAGATAGTGGAAGAGTGGCAGAATCCCTTTGAAACTGAGACTGATCTGATAATGTCATTTTAGTTGTTAATAGCAACCCTTTCCTTTGCTTCCTTGGACCAGATGGTAGCGTTTAGCTGCAGTTTGGGGCAGCCCTCGGCCAAGCTGGCATTGCAGGGGTACCATCAGGACTGGCTGCACCTCTGGAAAGCCCCCTCCTCTCCATATCCCAGCAGGCAAAAGAGCTTCTCTCTGTGGGAGCAGCATTATTGCCTCCTAGCCTTTCTGGGACCAAAGTTAGTAGCTTTCTGCCCTGTTTCATACTTAAAGCACTCTTTGCCATCTCACTGTTGACTTTTCCTCCCACTAGCTTTTAAACCAGGAGTCCAGAGTGAAGAGGAACACTAAAGATTTAAAGTAATTGCATTTCTACAGCTCCTGAGACTGTCAATCCTTGGGTCAAATTAAAAAAAACCCCAAAAAGCCTCCTATGAGGAGAATAGCCAACAGGGGTGCTATTCTGTAAATCTTGATAATCTATCGAGTTTGCTTTATTTAAGGGAATTATTCAGTCTATGTGGTGTCAACAATATATGAAAAATTAAGGTATCACCAGCAAGCTCCTCCCAGAGTGTGATGGGCTCACTGTTCCTATACATAGGAGGGAAAAGAGAATTTGAGGCAAGACATGGAATCCCATTTTTAATATTTCTATGAAATTAAAGTCTCAGACAAAATATATTTTAAAACTGCACTAAATTTTATCAACAGCACAATATGCAAGAGAAGTTTCTTTCATAATCTAAACATTAATTTGAAAATGCAGATCACTCCTAAAAAGAACATCACACCCACCCACCCCACCCCATCCCTTCCTCCTTGGTTTCTCCTTTTAGGAAAATCCCTTAATTTTAATCATCTCAACAGTTCTGGAACATAATTTAGGGTCTGAAGTTATCCATTTCAGAGGTAACAGTAGGAGAGGACTAAAACTGACAGACTGAATATTTTGAACTTGGAAAACTTCCCTTGTGATGGTGTTCTCAGACCATCAATCCCATCTCTTAGAAACAGAGAAGCTGTTGGTGTCCATTAGTATATGAAGTAAACAAAAGTGTACATTTTAAGTTTAGTTTCTAAGTATTATGGTAGAAAAATAAATAACAAGGATAAAGCTCCTAAAAAAGTCTTGACCAGGAAAGCACAATAGATATGGAAAAGATAATGAGGGGCTTATGTCTCAGAAAGGCTATCCAGATTTTAAAATTCTGATGCAACGGTTGAAATAATATTTATCTAAAAGAGCAAAGAGAAAAAAAAAACAACACATCTCAGAAACAATTTCTGGAGTTTCAGCTACCGAGATAGCACAGCAATAATTTTCATTCATATTTTCTCCTATTAATGCAATTAATTTTCCTGAGACAAAAAGTGCAGTTCAAACCAAAGGGGTTTCATTTGTCAGAATATCAAATATACTAAAAGTTCAGATTCACTGCTAGTATTTTGACAGGTCCTTGGTTTCTAGCATGGATCCTCACATATTTTTTATCTGTCAGATGCACAATCAGATGCTCACACATGTATCACAGTCCCTGTAACTACAACAGACACCAGCTATAAACATATTTTAAAAGTTATGGATGTGCCTGACATAACTGGTGTGACCTTTCCTAATAGAGGAACTGCTGTATAATCACTCTCAGGTGGGCAAGAAAATAAAACATCTTGAATCACTGAATTCAGTAACATCAGCAAGAATTTGAAAACGTGGACCAAATAACTAAACTGCTAGCTCCTAAACCTGCAGAGACTAAAGCTTAAATATTCCTGAGCTGGACAGAAACAGATAATTGGAAATTTATAGATGTGGACAACTAATTTCCGAGCAGTAAACCATAATGACCAAAGTAACTTATAATGGATGAATAATTAGATAGGGGTAGAAAAAAAGGCTGAATCCACAGGAATTGCGTATTCATGACTTAACAATCAGCTGTATATCTGCATATTTCATTTACACAGTTCTCAGTCTGGGGCTACTAGAGGAGTAACTACCATGCACGCATTGTTCCAGTATAATTTTGAAAAGGTTAAGAGTGTTTCAAGATAAACATTTCTGTCTTTGACTTCATTGAAGCAGCCGTCTCTTTGGAAATACCTGATATCAAGTGGCATTAATTTTCTAACAAGCTCTACACTATCAGAAATAAGATACCAAAGGAGCAAGACAACAATATCATATACTTTCTCTCTGAACTGGAAACTGCAATGAAAAATGCTAATTATATGTTACAAAAAATTATACATATGCTGGCTTGTGCTACTGGCACTTTTGGAAGGAAATATTGCTATTCTAGGACTCAAAAAAAAGGGCAATATTAATGTAAATTAGTGAAAGGAAGATACTGTAAAAAATTGAGTCAAGATACTTTTACCCTATTTAACGCTTTTAAAAATAATAATTTTGTTCTAATATTCCCACTATCTTGCCTTTCTGCTCCCGCTCTTTCTCCTTTCTTTTCAGATAAGTCAGGAGACCTGGATCACGTTCATGGATTCATTCCAGCATTCTAATGCTACAACCAGTAAGAAGAAAACAGTGGTTTAGACGTTCATGTGGCTGCAGTGTAAATTTACTCGTATTTTGAGCATGTGATTTATCACATAGTCAGATGAACTAATCAGTATTAATGAACAGGTTCATAACACACCTCAAAGTCACATTCCTTGCACACATTAAAGTGATTCAGAGCTACTCTTCTTCAATTCTTCTCCTGTTCGTGAGAGGGAAATAAATTTATTTTAAATCCTTGCTCTTATCTGTGTCAACCCATATCACAACCCACTTTACATTAATTTCCCAAAAAAAAGGATACTTAATTTGTCTTTACTAAAGTCATTACCATGGGATGATTGGTTCACGAGCACAAAATCTACAATTATCCTAGTTTTTGCGTAGTAATTTATACAGTTTGTTTATAAATAGTTTCTGCCAAGCACACTTCTAACAATAAATAGTTTCTGCCAAGCACACTTCTAACAATTACAATCAACACTGGTTTTCCCTCTTGGCCGAGGCAATGCTGCCATGAGAAACAGTTTCTTGGTTCCTCAAGGTGCCTTCTAGTTCCACAAAGACTCTGCTTATACAGAACACTCAAATAGCTCATGAACCAGAACGCTGGCAGATGAAAAATCAAAATCTCATTTTCATAAAATGAACACTACCTCTCCTGGCATTTAAATTTCTTGTCTGAAATTGCCTTTGATAAAACAAGAAAGTTAAACTGAAGTTAGGGAGAAAGAGCATACTAAAGTATGCTACTATGCTTGGCTGCAGACCAACAAAGATACACGTTGGGACCACTCTAATATATGCTTGGAAGTACAATGGGAAAAATTTTACCCATACAGATGTCTACAGAAAATAGCTCTCTGCTCCCCTCCTCTAGTTAAATTAGCTTTAAAATACTCTCACAGGTAAAACATAACCAAATACAAAATAATTCATGACTGACAAGTTGTTGACATTCTCCAGAGCAATAGATGCAAGGAAAACTAAGACAAATAAAAAAGTAGGGCATGAATAGAAATTACAGCAGGTTTGATTCCAGTGAAAAATAAGAAAATACAAAGCTTTTGGAAAGCAGTTTAAGAACCAGCAGTCCTTGGTAAGAAAAAAACCTCACAAACCTGTTTTTCAAAAGGCATTCAGAAAATCAAATTTCCCTGCAAAAAACTTTTCCTGTTTAAATATTCAAACTCTGTTCCTCAAAAGATGCTGTGTATGCAACTCTTCTTTTGACAATTTGCTGCACTAATCTAAAATAACATTGCTCACATTTGCATATAAATTAAGCCAACTACATCATCACATTCTTTAAGTAGTTTATTTACTCTGTATTTGGCAAAGCATCTGGTTTAGTTTTCCATAATACAGAATATAATATAGAGAAAATATATTGTGAACATATGAAAGGGAATAAACTAACTTGTATGCTCAGTGTAACACAGCAGACTTAGAATACAATGTTAGAAGAAGGGAAGTAAAAAAAAAATGTAGGAATGACACAATATAGGTTTACTGCTCTTCCATTTAGTGCAACCTGTCAGTCTAAATGTAAGTCTAAACCATTAACTTACACATATGAAAGTCAATCTGAACTGCTGGGCAAACATTCAGTCAATTTGTTTTAATGGATCCCTGTCTCCATTCAAACAAATAAGACCCAGTGTTATAATAACAGAAGGTATGAGAAGAACTTCTATCTTCAAGTCATGAAACATGCAATAAATTCACCCCTTATTAAAAATATCTATTACCATCAATGGTTTTTGGTTTGGTTTTGTTTGTTTGTTTTTGTTTGAGTTTTTTTTGTGATTCTGATACAGGCTTAATAAAACGACTTACTAAACAGAATACATAAGCAGCTTTATTGACAAATCACAGATTTACCACTCCACTCCCAACATTTCTTCTTCTACCTAATGTCATCTGCCT
Organism: Nycticryphes semicollaris; assembly: GCA_013400055.1. Taxonomy (NCBI): domain Eukaryota; kingdom Metazoa; phylum Chordata; class Aves; order Charadriiformes; family Rostratulidae; genus Nycticryphes; species Nycticryphes semicollaris. Next base: position 184,475 of record VXBJ01006728.1, on the reverse strand, counting down.
AACATAGCCAAAATTGACCTCTTTGTCTTCCCACCCAAGCACTGCATCACCAGCATCTCCCCTGTCATTCAAGCCTGTAATAAAAACATCATTTTTGTTTTACCTTTCCCTAGCCTTACTAATCCAGATCACAAATCTTTCTGCTGCTTCTTCTACACATTAAAGATAATTTTCTTCCTTTTTGCCTGCACAGCTAAATGCTCGCTTAAGCTCTTGGTTCTCATTTTGATTCATTTATTCTCAAGCTCCATTACATGATATCAAGCATTCCCTTTCAGCCCATTCTAAATGCAGTTTTTAGTTTTATCTCCATTTAGGTTTCATCACAATTGATAAAAATTCCAAAAGCATAAAACAGCCTAAAAACCAAAGATCCTCGAATCCATTTAGGATTCTAAATGGATATGGGTCATTTTTGTAAGCACTCACACAGCTAAAGATGCAGATTATTATTAGACACATGAACATCTACAAAAGCTTCTCTCTTTGACAATGGCACATCAGCTCCTAAGTATCTCTGAAATTGGACAATTTTACTCATTCATCCACTCTTGTAATCCTTCTGCCTCCTTCTTCTGTTTCATGTAGCAATTTTTTCATATCGCTTCTTAACTTCAGTTTTATCATATCACTTTCTTTCTTGCCTCCTCTTCTCTCTTGGCATTTTAAATTCTACTTCTTCTGCTACCATCTATTTTATATATAACTTTGCCACTTTCTCCCATAAATGTCTAAAGTTTCATTTCACTTTATGTCTTTGGTATAAAACATCCCCTCTGAACTTTCTCCTCAACAGTACACCTAACTGGAAGAAGCAGTTCACTAGTGCCAGCTAAGTTTAAGATGCTTAGTGCTACAATAGTAGCTAACTGGCTAACAAAGTCAGTAACTATCTGATTTCATATTGTCACTCCTTTTACAATGATTTTACATTCCAATCTATGTAATTTGTGTGTCTTGAAATGAGATTGAGTATTCACTGGGAACAATAGGCCATATATATATGTGTAAGTGCATAGATAGATAAACCATAACTTTAATAATTCATGCACAGAGACTATGTAGGAAATTATTAAACACCCGACATCACAATATTAAAGCCAACCACACATAAATATAAACAAACAATGTTTTATTGTTTCTGCCTAGAACTTCCCTCTCTCATATATCACAGTATAATTTTGCTGAATTAACTATTAGAAACCTAAGTTTTCAAGAATAAATGAACAAAAAAGAAAGTGCTAAACTAGAGAAAAATGTTTTTATGTTGTTAGCCAGAGATGTGGATCATGCAGTGTACTCTGATGCAGCAGTAAATTACCATCACAACTGGTTCACAACTGACTCAAAGAACAAAGTGAACTAGCTGTTGATCCTCCATCAGCCTGTTCTGAACTAACCTTAACTTGCTCAATGTCACAGAAGGACATTTATGTACAAGGAAAAACACCTGGTGCTGTGTCATTCTGAAATAGCACGAGGTGATGGGAAGATGGGTCAGTAGGCCATGGCCTTCAGCCAGCATATACCACTTCCAACCCAGGGCATGTGGAAGGGTGAGAGAATTGACTCCCTAGGAACTGTGTGGTTTAGAGGCTTTGTTAAATGAGAAGCTTTGTCCTTGGAGTCCAAATTAACACAAACCACCCATGACATCAAAATGACAACAGCAATTTCTGTTCTGTTTGGTGAACTGTACTGTCCTGTTCCCTTAACTAGCATCATTTTAGCTTTTGTATTCAATTTGTCAAAGTTTCTGTCCTAGTAAAAAAGACTATCCACTTAGCTGTTTGCTCAGTTCTGGTGATGTTATAATACCTGTAGACACCCAGCAAGCTAGCCACTTTCTTTTTATCAGATAAGATTTTCAGTGAGTCTATGGTTTAGATTCATAAATGCGACAGGGAGGCAGCCATAACTATGGAAGAAGAAGGAAGGAATTGCCTCTGCTGGCACTTGTGCCAAGCTAAATAACTATATGATCATGGCTTACTGACCATAACCAAATCACAACTCTAACTTGTCAGAGGTTCTTAATAATAAATCTCTACCTTTTGAATGGATTTTTAAGGTACATATATGCAAAGGAGCACAGCAAACAAAACAAAACCCCAGGGAGAAGTTATTCAACAGCCTTCACAGGTAAGCTTTATACATAATGAAATTGCTTATGAAAAATTACAGAGCTCTTTTCTATCCATGATAGAAAATACTTATGCTCTTTTATTTACATATTCATTTCACAGCTATAAAATAAAGCAATATTTAATTATTGTAATCAGAACATCAGATCCTGTTATTTAGTAAACACTATTGTTTGGGGGGTTTGTGCTCTTAGAATGTTTTTGATGAACACTAAACATGACAGCAAAAAACTATCATATCTATTCTATAAAAAGAACCCTACATTAAAGCCTACATAAATGCATCCCATAAAATACCTGGAGTTTTTCCTTAAAAGAGGTACTAAAACTTCCCCCTTTAATTCATTAGCTTTCATTCAACTTTGATTGCTGCTATAAAATGCTATTTCTTTTTTATGATACCATGATCGGGTTTTTTGGCTTACCGTAAAGTAAGTGAACATCAATCATTTGTATTATTCTACCATGATCAGTGCTCAGAAGGGAATGCTCAAGTAATTTTATTAAATCATGCATTACCTACAGCCTATAGTTAACGAAAAACAAACCACTGAAGCCAAAGCTTTAGTTATCAAAGGAATAAAAATTTCCCTTTTCAATATGTATTATTAAGCATCCTGCACCAAAACCTCCACTACTGAAGCCAAAAATGATTCACATGAGATATGTTTAGGGATGAAGCACTATGAAATTTCTGGCAGAAGTGGTAATTCAGCACATTTTCAATGATGAAATAAAATGGCCAGCACATGTATTAATCATCTGATATTATCTTTTGTATAACAGCATGTACTCTTCTCTCTTTAATTGTTGCTAGCTGAAATGGCATTTGAGCTGAGTAGAGACTTAAGGATTAAGGTCATAACAACATACAACCAGAACTGCTTTGCCAGGTCTTCTGCTGAGTATATCTTGGCCACGACTCTCAAGGCTCCACTTATGCTAAAAGTTGCAATCAAGAGATCTAGACAGTAAAGGATAATGAAATGACCTACACTTTAAGAGGCATGTCACAGTTTCTCATGAGAGAATGCTTATGAACAATAAAATATCTCATGGCAGAAGGAGTAACGAAGAGCACAATACACTTTTCCACATGGGAGTAGCATTACTGACAACTCAATCACAAAGATGTTTCCTTGAGCTAGAATTCATACTTTCTTATATCCATCCTGAAGTTTGGAGAGGAATTCCTTCACATTTCTCCCTTTGTTTCAGTGAATGTAGTTCCCCCAAATGCTGCTGGCTACCCAACCCTGGGTATGACTTAAGTACTTTGCACAATGTCATAGCAAAGAGCACTATAAATACTGTCAGTAAAAATGCTAGCTTATTTCCACTGGGTCCCAAACTTTGGCGGGAAGACTGTGCATGACAGTGCATTTCACTTAAATTTATCTTCTAGCTGTCAGAATTAAAATGGAGACACACAAGTATGCTTCCACATTCAAAACATATGTTATTGAAGAGTCAGAAGGGGTTAAAACCAGGGGAAAAGAATGTTTTAGGCTATATCTCTAGAGAAGTCAAAGCAATATTATTCAGTAATTTAATATAAACAAATATATTTACCCTCTTGCTTGCAAAGAGATGCTGTGCTAAGAAATTTATGAAAATGCAAGAAACTCCTCAGTAAAGCAAAATGGCCAATTAGGTGCTTGCATACATAAAAGATGACAGAGGAATCAACCTAACTTCAAACCCTGGAGACATAAAAAGAAACTATACCTCTAAAGGGGTATAATTTCCTGGAGATAAGGGCTGGGATAGAGCCAGTCACATTCAAAGTGGAGAAGTACAGCCCAAAGTAATACTGCAGAACAATGCCTTTGTGAAGCATCTTCTTATGGGAAAGCCACAGCAGTGCTCAGCTTCTGTAATACCTGCCTTGGTGCTACAGGAACATTTGCAACAGTAGCAGTCTTCCCAAATCTTTCATGGGCCACATATATCCATACTGTGATTTTGAACTGCTTTAGATCAATCCCCCTTTGCAACCTCTCCTTAGAGTTGCCTGGTCACACTCACTCCATGCAGCATTCTAAGTAATCTGTGACTTAGTACCTATGTCACAGATACTCACCCATAGGCATAGTTCATTTGCATATAGTGCATACATCTAACTGCTGAACAACCATTGGGTTTTGTCTAGGGATGCTTGTGCCATACCACACAGGGCCAGGGAGTGATATGGTACCATGGAGTCAAGATAATCCAGGGCACAGGTGCCCAGAACCAGAGGGAGTGATGAAACCTCAATCACAAAAGGAGTACGAGCAGTGTACTGAATCCATGCATCAGACCTGTATAGATCTGTAATATAAACTACGGTAACAGTGCAGTGTGATTAACATATGTGGTCCCACCTTACTAGAACTATTTATTTTCCAAAAGATATGCCAAATACTGAATCAACCTCTAAAATACATTATTCTTATTCTACACGTCCTGAATTGAAAAGGAACAAAGAAGGGGTTGGGGCTTGTTTTATCATGCGTATTTTGTCAATAAAATAAAAACCTATATGCAACATTTATCTTCCACGATGATTTTAAATGTTTTTCACGTGATTTGGGGCAATATTCAAGTTACAGGGATACCCCTGTAGTAAGCACTGAAATGTCAGTGACCTATAAGGGAGACACAAGTTGACATGGTCCTTGAAGTGTTAAAAGTGGGACCACAATATCCAGCCCCTGACAAAAGATGCCTGTTGGGTTTGTGGTTTTTTGGGGGGTTTTGGTTTGCAGGTTGTGTTTTTTTTGTTGTTGTTTTGAAGTGTCAGTATGGATTTTTTGGGGGGTGGGGGACACTACAGTGATTGACACTAGGAAAAAATTTAAAAGTTCTCTAGAAAAAGTAAGTCTGTTTTCCAGATATCGGTGGCATGTCTGCTTCTCTTCCCCTAGTGAAATGGTTAATCCTTATTAAGACTGTCTGAGGGTAAGGGTAGCAGAAGAAAAACAAATTAACAGTCACAGAGATAGAAGAGCATCATTTTGAATCACAGAATCACAGAATCACAGAATCTTAGTGGTTGGAAGGGACCTTTGAGATCATCGAGTCCAACCACATGAAAAAAAAAAAAGAAAAAAAAACACACAAAAACAAACAAACAAAAAAGCCACCCACCAACTAAACCCCACACCCACAACCCCATGCACAACACCCCACCACAAACCAATAATCTTGGCCACTAGAGCATGCCCTGAAGAGCCACATCTACACGTTTCTTAAATACCTCCAGGGATGTCCATACTCAAAAGCTAGTATTGGTAAGAGTTTCTCTTCTTTATTTCTATATGTATATGTCAATTCCACATAATGCAGTGAAAAAGAAAAAATACATAAAAGAATTTCATAAGCATAAGCAACCAGAAATTATTAAATACTTAATCTTCTGTAATGTCACCTATTGGGCATCTGCGGGGAAAGGTTCCAAGCTGCACCTTGCATCACTACTGGTCCCCATCAGGCAACTTAAAAACTGCAGCTGTTCCATGCCTGCACAGAGCTCCTCCTCTCTTTTACTTCTTTGTTCAGAGTTTACTGAGTACAGGCAAAAGATTGCCAGGTAGCTACGAGCAGAAACAGTTTAGTGACAAAAGTTCATTCACGGAACCACAACTGTGCCATATTTTAAGACTGGTGAGAATGTCCATATCTGAGGACTCCAACACAGTGGGGTACATTTCCTTTTCCAAGGAGCATCATCCACTCCCCTCTGCTGGACTTTGTGTCACTGTGTGCATCACTGCACTTAGCACATGAGGGAAATAAGACTCAAAGAAACGGTTATAAAGATCACTGTCCTCACAGAAAGATTTGCCCCATCCACAACTGTTGGAGCAATCCCTCTCATGCTTTTGTTGAAGGAGTTTGAGACAGATGGACCTTCCTCTGGTCCATCTTCCACGATTTATTATGTGGGTATGGCATATTTTGGCAAAACGGGTAGAGTCTTGTTAGTAAAGTACTGGGCAGCAGAAATAAGCAAATCTTTCTCTCCTGCCTACTGAATCCTGAGAACTGGCCTCAGGATTAAGTCATGATTTTTGTTTTAAAACCCATGAAACAGAACAAAATATCAGGAATGTGAACTTTGAAGTTAGCCCTGCCTTCAGCAGAAGGTTGAACTAGCTGCCAAATACTATAGTTTGAACATACTTCATCTTACATGCATATGACTCAACTACAAAGACATGGGAAAAGAATCTCCCTTTGTCCCAAGGTTGCAGCTCATTAATCCCAATTCTCTGCTTGTCACCTGACCAAAAGGGAGATATTTGCTGGCTTTCATATTTCAAGCTCTAGTGTCTGAGGAAAAAAAAAAATTAAAAAAAGATGATATGCATATACTTTACCAGGTTTGATTAAGGAAGATCATTTTTCTCAATAGATATTCTATACTATAGTGTCAGTAAACAAATTCTGCTGCGACCATTTTTATCACTTCATAATGCTCCACCTGAGCCTGCCTAAAGTTCTGGTACTGTACAAGCAATTCTTACGGGAGCTCAGATTTATAACCTAGCATATCAATTTCAACATTTTAATAGGGATAGTTAGAATTTGAAATAGCTTACAGTTAATTTGAAAGTACACAGTCTACTGAGCTAAGAAACTTCTTGAAATGCTTTTAGGAAAAATGGTAATCTTATTTTGGCCTTCCTTATTTCTACCTCATTTAAATATGCAGCAACAAGTTCTTATTCCAGAGCTAGGAATTATAGCCTGTATATACATAGAGTTGTGACTACTTAGCTCATGGGAAAATAGCTAGGAAGTATATTTATTGTTTCATATTTGCTCGTGAAAGAATAAGAATGTAATGAGTTGAAAAATTAATATCTTAAATATAGGAGAAAGACAGCCTCCACAAATGATCTGAAATGCTAGAAAGCAGTAGTCAGATTAACTGTAGTCTCATCACTTGTGTTTCTAAAAATAAGTACTGTCAACTAGAAATTATTTGTTTTTACTGAAATATCATGCTTTATAGTACTGCTGCCTTGCTAGATGGTCAACAGGTCACACATATCTAGGAATGTCCTTGCATCATTTAGAATAACTGTGCATAAAGCTCATTTATCATGCCTTGGTAAAAAGCAGGTCTTCCATCCTGCTCTTGTTTCTCTCTTTAATTAACAACAAACAAACAAACCAAAACTAAAGCAAACCAAAAACCCACGACAACCCTCAGCCTGTATGGACTGGATACAAATATAGACAGAATTTACTGAATCTCCCGCTTTATCAGACTGCATATATAGAGCTACCTATGCTTTCATTTGCATCTCTCTGTTCCCAGTAGTAACTTAGGCACTAGAGAGTTTTCTATTAAAGGCAAGCAGCGCTGATTGATTGCTGCCTGGCTTCCCCCACTACTCCCCATTCCGAGCTGTTCATATGGGCTCATTGCTTCCTTCCACCACCTTAGCCTGAATGCCTGAAGCAATATACCCATATCTAAGCTTCAGATCACATTTTCAAGGAGCAAAGGACCTAATTAAATCAACTAGAAAAGGAATTTAATCAATAGCAAGCTATAAACTCCCATCTTTGTTTTATCTGTAAGTACATAAATTACAAAAGTAAAGTTGAATGCATGAAAAGAGATTGAGAGAAGCACTATCCAATCTACACTATCCACTGCTTCCATTAAATTAAACCTCAAACTATTAAAAAGAATACCTTGAAATTCAATCAGGAAATGCAATATTCATTGTATGCTTTAATTGAGGCACATGAAAACCTTATCTTTTTTTTTTTCTTGTTTTCAGCTTTTCTTTTCAGCCTGCCATTTCTGCTCTTTTACAAATCTTTCCTTCAGCTATTCAACGTAGAAAATTCTTTTCGGTTTCCAGTATATCCAGTTTTAACCACATACGGCAAAATCTGCCTTTGCCCATTCAGTTTTGAATGCAACATAATAGATACACCTTCTACTCAAATCTGCCTCCATTATTCGCAATCTTTACCATAATATTTTTTTAAATACCATGTGTGCTGTGTTATCTCAATGAGCTCCACAGCACATGGGCTTTTCTGTGCTGCTAAAAGGGGCTTTGGCAACCCAAAGAGCATTGATAACTATAAGTACCACATTCATTTCTTCTTTGCATGAAAGTTGTCAGGTTTTCTACTCTGTTCANGAGCATCCAGCCTTCCTGGGCTGCAACACTGTTGCAGCCACAGGCTGCAACACTATTTTGCATAACATCATCTTTGCAGGCTTCTGTTCTGGACTACACGAGGCTGAACCAGTAAGCTCCACTACAATGCCATACCTATGTACACGTGTTCAATACTGTGTGCCATACTGCACCCTGAGGCGTGTTTGGTCTCAAGCAATTTCTTAGAGTCTAGAGTCAGTTTTAAATACTAGAAAGTCCACTTTGCTTATAGATTTATATAGAGGGCATAACAATGAATTTCCAGTCAATCTCATTGTGCCTGCTTTGCTCATTACAATGATTTGATTGCAAAGTACTAGACACACATTCTTCTCAAACTTGCCTTCTTTTATCTGCATGGCAATACCTTTATATGTCAAATAAAAAGAGGGGATAGAGGGGATTCCATATTTCTAAAACAACACACAGCATTCATCAAAAGAACTCTATATCCTTCCATACACATATATGTAGACTAACTTCTTGGTATCTCTCCCATCTTTCTTCATGTAGCCAGAATTTTCCCCGAATTCCATGGAAGCAGATACATCTGAATGTAGTTTTAATTTCTGTTTAAACCAAATGCTAAACTGGCATGTAACTGAGAGTAAAAATATACTTTAATAGGAGACTAAAATCTATATGTAATAGAAACAGATTTTTTTCTGGTAATAGCTGCCTAAACCAAAATGAGCTAATCCGATGCCTCCNTTCAAGACCATAATAGGTAGTGAATGTGTGAATGTGTTCATTAACTGTAACTAAATTTGAGAGGTGGGGGTCTCGGAGATAAACTTCGACATTTCCACATGGTAGAAATGGGCACGTGAACAGAGATGTCCATTAACACTCTCACTGAAGGGCAGCCAGCAGCAGGAGATCTCCCAGCCAAATATGCCACCTGCATGAGCCAGCCAGTTAATTAACACATCCCAGCTCAGGGCAACCCACGATTCACTTGGGCCATCAAAACTGCAGGTAGGGAAAGCTGGAGTAGGCACCTGTCAGGTAACTGAAAGCACTTGGGATGAGGGTAAATTGAGAGGTGAGTAACGGCATGACTGAGCCATAACAGGGGAAGCAAAAACCCTAAAGAATACATTTGCTAAGGGAAAAAAGGCAAGTAATGTTCTCACAGGAACATTATTATACTGGTGATGGCCACCAATTCACTTTTCCCACCATCCTCAACTTTGGAAAAGACATACAACACACATCAAAATCTGTACCCACCTACTACTAAGTAATTTTTTACAGTAAAAATTTCAAGAAATCTTATATATGCAATAGATGCTAGATGTTTATTTTATTACAATGAATTATACCAAAAAGCATGTGCTGAATAGCATTGATTCGTTATTTTTTTCAAGCTGTTATTCATCTGCAAAAGCACTGGAACCCCATTGCTCTATTTGCCCTACAAATCACTGACTTCGATGAAGTTTGCACGAGTATTTTCTCCTCTTCCCATATTGAGCTACGCATATTATAAGTGTGTATATTAAAAAAAAAAATATATATGGAGAAACGGAGGTTATATTTTAAGCCTTACTTACTTAATTAAAAATAAAAAAACCCTACATGTTCCCACAAACCCTACATTTTAATTCTAGTTATATCCACGCCATTTGGACATACATTTTCAGAAAGAGAATAAGCTTCTAGGGTATTTTTTAATATAAGGGAAAAATGGTTCAGAAAACAAGAAGAAAAAGAGTGGATAATTCAATCAGTTACATAAAATTTAAAATCAGATTTACTTAGTATCCTCAATGCACAAGTATTTTAAAATCATCACTTGCTTTAATTTTGCATTATGCTAATGACAGATAATAATAATATCCCGAGAATGTTAAATTAATGCCTTTTCTCAAAATGTACCCTATTTATGAGTATATTCACATATATATATAGCCTTGTGTGTGTATATATCAGATGATGCTGAACAATATAAGTCCCCTACTAGTATTTTTAAGCAAAATATAAGAACGAGATATAAAACTATGTCACATGACTGATAAAGAAGTAACAATTTAAGGAAAAGTTATTGACCTCAGTATATCACATGTGAGTTCTGAAAACTTTGTCCCATTAGACCCATGCCAAAATTTTTTCTCTTCTGCAACACAAATTGGAACATGGCACACCTGCAACAACCACTCTAACTATCCAAACTGGTAGTTATTGAAAATGAGGTGAGGTACCTCTAAACTTCTTTACTTTGCAAGTAAAGAGTTGAAATTAATTCTTTAGCTATGATCTTCCTTTGACAAGTTTGAGCTAAAAAGTAAAGCTGTGCTGGCAATAAATATGGGGAAAACCGAATTAATGTAAAATTATGTAGTTCTATGTGCCTGCAGTACTTTGCGCAGCTTTCAAGTTATAGTAAACAATTAGTCAGTAACTGCATCAGGTGGCTATATCTCACAGACTATGCGATCACATCAGAAAGAATTGAGCTTGCATCTTGATCATTTCATCAACAAGAAAATCAAAGGGCCAGTCTACATAAGCAAATTTAATATTGGGTTTTGTTTGTCAGCTTTGTCTCTTGTCTTCAGATAGCAGCGACTGTGGAAAAGAGACTATTCTACTTACTGATCATCAGCTGTTTTCATTTTGGGTCCTATTTGCAACTAAGTCTTAGGGCACTAACAAGTTGTAATAAACTAATTCTTATATACCCCTACACTGAATATCTGCCTTGTATATTAAGCTTGAAAGCTGAAAAAAATTTTAAGGAAAGTAATTTTCTGGTCTTTTGATCCAGAGACAGTAACAGGGAGAATCGTCCAAACATGCATCCATAAAAAAATGCTAACTAAACGACAAAATTTCCAAATCCAGAGAAAAAGGCTTTTGAGGAGCAGAGAAAGTCTAAAATTCTTACTTTATTCATACACAACATTCTACTTTGGAATAAAATTTTCATGACAGTAGTTCACATAAATGCCAAAACCAGCTATAACTTTTTTACATTTATTAAATGGAGTTGCTAATTTATAAATGTGTTTAATGAAAGGCAGTATAGCTATATTAAATATGGTTTATGCTCACTAATTTCCATGTTCTTTTAATACAGTGGTTGCATTTTTTTATTTTAATGAAATAAGTTTTAATGTCTGTTGTTACCTACTGTTAAATGACTAGCTTTCTACCACATCTGGCTTCTAATTACATATAAAGAGCAGATGCTCAGATGTGTTCTACCATTTGAGGCAGGAGATGTTCACTTTACTTGCAAATATATCAGCAGCATGCATCATTTATGTTTTACATCAGCCAAAAACTCTTATTTCTCTATTCCTAGCAGCTGGGTTGGGTTTGCATTAACTGATGAGCATTTACAACATGCACCAAAGAGCAAAATGAATCTTTGTGGATGAAAATGAAACTCCTGGAGTGTCAGTCTAAACGTGACAAGCACTGAACACTTACAAGGCCCGTTGAAGTCAAAAAGATGTACAGACGCTCGACAGTGCTAATTATGAGGCTTTATGTTTTTGAGTCATTAAGAAACTGATAAAGTAGACTAATTTAAAACAAATCCGAAGCCTTAAAATAAATCTTAACCCCTTTAGTATCTATGATTGCTGTAGTTTGAGGAATGCAATAGAGACACGTGAGTTCCCCAATCCTTTGAGTATGCAGATGGATAACGTGAACAGTATTTCTCACTTTATAATTGAAAAACTAAGTCTATCCAAACAAGTTTTAATTATATTTCAAAATCAAAGATGTGAAAATGGACCAGAACAGTGAACATTGCTGACACACATGTAATTAGTCCTTTGGTTTGTTCTTCCCCATTTGGGGTAATATTTGACTTTGATTTTCTTTTTTTTTTTTTAATTAAAATATAACCCTATAAATCCTACTGTAATTATTTTTCTGTATTCAACTGATACATATATATAATATATAAATGCATTTATTTTACTATTTTAGGCATTGTGATGTAAAAATGCAGTAATTTGTTATTATGATTGCTGTACATAAATACTATACCTATTTAAGGGAGGTTTTCATTCATTTCCATTAGTACACACAACAGTGTAACCAAAGAATTTTAGAAGCTACAACTTCAAATAGATATCACCACCTCTGGCTTGTGAATTCAAAGGAAACACATAAATGCTGTTTGTTTTTCAAATTTTTAATTTTTAATCTTTTTCTCAAAATCAGTTTGGAAATTGTACTCTGTATTTACTCATTTAAAACTTTCAGTAAAGCTTATTTAAAGAAAACATCTGTGTTTTATGATACTAAGCATATCCTCAACTGGTTGTTATCCTCAACCAATTATGTAAAGAACTCAGCACTGTAAATGACAGGGATAGGTGGTACCTCTCCCTTTCTCACAGTGGCTTTCAAACATCCTTTACCTTTGTCCCACAGAGAGATATTTTAAAAATAGGAGAGTTCAAGTGTTCTTTAAATTCAATATTGTAATATTCCACTTCACTGTCTGCAAGGGTAAAACAAATGATTAATATCCCTGTGCAAATTATGATTGCCTGTAGGATATTGACATTTAGAGATCTAGATGCCAGAGAGACTAGATTGTGATGATTTTTCCATTTCTCATGGATTATGGAACAGCTGTCAGATGGTAACAACTTACACTAACTATTAAGCTAGTCTGCATTTGAACTGGTGACCTAGGAGTGAAATATTCTCTCTCTCATGATCTTTCATTCTCTCATTAACAAGACCCCTGAGCCTTTCGCTTCCCACGAAATAGGTCTACTTTNCCCCCCAAAAATGTTTTTTTTTTTTTTTTTTTTTTTTTTTTTTTTTTTTTTTTTTTTTTTTTTTTTAAGTCAGAAGCATGTGTTTTCTAGATTATTCAGTGAGATAGCCCCAGTTGGTGCATCTCTTTCATACACCCATGACCAGGGGACGGAACAATTGCTGGCTACCTAGAGACTTAGTTACAACATGGAAAAGGTAAAAGGCAATAAAGTGTACATACATTCTGGCACATAGCTAAGATACAGATTGGAAATAGTTTGAAGGCTGTAAGTAAAGAAGGTGAAGCATAATGCTACATTTTTTTTTATAAGTGTAAATATATATATGCATACACTTGCACTGTATGAACCTAGATTGCTAGAGCTGAGACTGAACAAGTATGGAGTTCACCATAACAGAAATTAACTAATTTCAAAGAAACTATGTATCAATACATCTGCCAAAATGCCAAGTGAATGAACTCCTCCTACTACAAATATAACATTTTTTTCTTGCTTTCCAAGTCTCCTAACATTATTAACAAACTGATACCTCTTAAAGACTCAACAAACTGCAGGATTTTACTGAACATACCCTAAGGCAATGGATGTTGTAGGGCTACAAAAATCACAGAAGGATATTCTAGACAGTGAAAAAAACCAAACCACCCAACCACCATCAAAAGACAGAAAACTGTCAAAGTGACTACATATTTATACACTAGAGATGCAGAAAACTAGAAACAACATAAAAGAGAAAGAGGTAGCAACCACTTAATCCTCACTGCAATGAAGGGTGGATGACAGCCAAACATCCAGGAGCAAGAAACACAAAAAAACCCTATCAATAAGAAAGGATAGAAAAGATACCAAACATTTAGCAGGCCTGAATCATAACTATATTTTCATGCCATGCTTCTTAACATAATGGACTAGTAGGGAAGTGGAAAGGTGAAAAGGGAAGGAAAATTCACAGCAGTGAGCTATATTCAAAAGTCTTGGCATAGCCAATTTCATAGATATGCAAGACTAAAGAGGAGCCTCCAGTTAGCGTAGAATAGTATAACAAGAGTAATTTATGTTAGTTTTAAAACATACTTTTCTCAAGATTTCTACAAAAATCCCCAACAACTGAAATAAACAACCAATTAGTGGCCTCCATTATTTTTATGTTTAGATTTTTTTAAAAAGAATATTAAAAAGAAGTTCACCACCAATATATCACAAATACATTTATAAATATATATATACATGACTCAGCAAAGGGCCTGAGCTGAGAGACAGGAACAAGACACGTTTTTCAGTCAACTAGGCAATAAAAATTAAATCTGGTTTCCCTTACAAGTGAAGGTGCAACACATTATATGCTTTAATGTTTAATTTAAATGGGAATTCTAAGTGCTTGGATGCTTCTGCAAGTTAGGGGTTAAATTACTCTAAAACCAGTTTGAACCATAACCAAAAAGTATTTTATGAGTGCAATAGTGCACTTCAATAAATGAAGCTCACAATAGATACTCACTTTTCTCTGGGGAATGAAGGAAACTTGTATTCTCTTTCTGCCTCACAACACATTGGCAGTCTAGGGTATCCTTTTAGTCACACAGCTTGCTGTATATTACTGGATATATTTCACTTATATAGATGCAGGAAGCAGTTAAGTATAGCCCCTCACCTAGGCTATAACTATTTTAATCTCTTTAACTGTTACCTTCCTTACTTGTGCAGAAACCAAGTTATACTATTTCTTAACTCCATCTGAGTTTCTATTTCAATTTGGGGAAAAAATGGTGAAGCAATCAAAGAAAAGGACCATAAAGTTACACCCCATATAGTTAAATTCTCATATTGATACTACAATAGCAATTCTATTACCATAATAATAGGTATGTGAATATAAATAAATGCCTCACTTCATTTATGTCAGCATTTGCAGAAAATAATATGACAGAGAGCAGGGCTCCAGAGATTCATTTGACATTACTGAACAACCTCTTAGGCTAGGATATGCCTTTAGCTGCCCCACTACAGACAGACTGCACAAAGGAAGATCTACTGTTGGTTTCTGAATGAAAGCCTCAGACATTGATCTGTGCAACACAAAGAATTCCCTAATAGCAATGCAAATAGTGTCACCTTTATAAAACAAAACAATAATACCTCCCTACCCACACCCACCCCCCATCCCCCAAAGCAAGGAAATTCTAATTGTTTAGCACCCTGAAAAATACTTTCCTAAGAATGTTTCCCTGAAAAAGCCCTTGTGAAGACTTCTCCATGCAGGCCTCAAGCCCCTGGAGCAAAGGCTGAGATTTCTGATATAAAACATAGATTAAAATTTTATCATTCCATTTCAAAAGCAATGAAATATGATAAAGGTTTTTAGCTTCAGAGGTCATACAACTTAACAATAATGCACTATACAAGACCCTATAACATAAGAATTTAGTAATGAGTACTACATTACCAGACAGAACTCACAGAACTCATTTCTGAAAACTTTATAGCAACCTGCATGTGGTAAGACAACAAAACTAATTTTAAATAATTATTTTTAATGGAAGCACACCATATAATATAGAGTGACTCAGTTTTAAAACTTCAAATAATTTGGGGTATTCTGCTGCTATAGGATATCCAGCATTCCAGTTGGGGAATATCCTACACTGGCACAAGGAACGATGCTTCTGAAAAGAGCTTGTTACCATTTTAAACTGCAGAAGAAAAAGAAGGGGTGTGAGGGGAAATAAAGCATCTCACTGGGGCTCCTTTAAGGATAGTCTCCTGCTGGTTCTGTGCATATTGGATAGTACCTCATACCATGAGAAAAGTCAGGAAGGTCAGAGTCGTTATTCATAGCAGAAGGCTACTACAGTAAAGATTTAGAAGGGCATTAAAGATCATTTAAACAATAGTCTTTAGTTTATTCAGCAAAATAAAGTGCAGTCTTATTTCTACATGTAACCACTTGGAGTTTCCACATGTAATCACTTGGAGACAGATTTAGCCCTGCAGTTCACAAGTTGTTCTTTTATATAAAAAAAAGGAAAAAAAAAAAAGGAAAAAAAAATTTAAATGCAATTACCGATTACCTGCTTTGGGTATTTTGTGATTCATGCACATCTGCATGTAGAAAATTCACAAGTTTTCAATTCTTATAATGTCACATAGAGGGGGGAAAAAAAGAAGAATTTTGATTTCTACAATCTTAACAGCTTGGTATATAAATTTGCTTAAAATGAACATGAGAGGAGCCATTCCAAAAAAACTATGGATCATATGGCATGCCTGTGGCCTTCTAGGTAGCACTATAACACAAAGATGCTGTGTTAAACTTTCCCTGAGTGAACAAATTTAAGGTGGAATCACAACTCTGAAGGAATTACCTTTTTTTTTAATATAACTTGATATGAAGAATAAATTTAAAGCCATAATGTAAAGTTTTTATATTGTTCCACTACTGATTTTTAATAGATTTTTAGATGTACATTAATTGAGGAAGAATTTGGAATGAAATAAAAAGCAGACAGAAAGCTGTATGGCTGTATAAAATAGCCATATACGATAGCCATTTGTAAATATATTAGGCCTGACCTTAAACAGGTGGTAATCTACAAAGCTTCTTTTTATACCAGCAGAAAATCTGACCTATTGAATCTAAGGTGACATTTCCCGTCAATCTTCTATTTATTTCACATTCATTGCCAGTTTTCTATATATTGTATGAATCAATGTGAACTACATCTATTAGCTGCCGTATTCAAGAGCCAGCATGATGACATTAAAAATAAAAAGGATAAAGATCCACTCTTTCTTCCATTTTTTCTTTCTTCCTGTATGATTCAAAATTCTCTTTCAGAACTTGGTAATTATACTTCTTGGCACCACTCAGGCTACCTTAGCTTCTTTCAGTCAACAAAACAATCTGAAAATTAAAGTGGGTAGTGCAGAAACTTAGATATTAAGGATAAATTAAAGATGATCTAAAGTGGTGAAAAGACATTAATTTGTATTGCAGTGAAGCTGCTTGTAATAGGTTGCTTCAGTAATCCTGTACCACATGGCCGAAGCCTGACCTGGCAACACATCAAAGCAGAGGCAGTGAGGTCCACTGCAAGGCCACTTTTCAGCTGAGGTCTTTTGCACAGGTGGTGGGAGATTTGGCTCCCTCCTGCAGCACACCTACTCATGCAATCAGGCTAGTATAGAGTTTGTACTCCCTTGGAAAAGCAAATGATAAGCAGGAAATGAACTGTGTTTAGTTTTCACTTTTATTTCCCAGGAGTATTGCAGATTTATTTGGGATGGCGCTCTCATATGCAGAGAGATCTTATATATGGAATACAGCAATATGGAAAGTAACAAGTAGTAACAAGTATGGAAAGGAGTAACAAGGAAAAGAACACTGAACAAGACAATTAAATAGGGACTGCTGAGGAAGAATAGAACTAACGTAGTAGGAGAAACATCCAGTTTCTGCAACAGGTACAATGAGTACCCATCTATTCTACAAAATGTTCAACCTAAAATGGTTAGGAAGCACATGGTTTGCAGCAATCCAGTGCTGCATACTGGGAAACTGAAGCCAATATCTTAAAGAGGTGCTTGAAATTTAAAGCATTCTTACTAGCTAAGAAACTGGAGTAAAAGAACTGGCAGGTAATTTTAGGCCACTGGAGTTTACTACATGCAGTTAATTTGACAGTGCATCTACATTTCAGATGCACTCAAAGATGCAAAATACTGTACTTTGAAAATGTCACAGAATGTGGGGTAGGGAAGTAGGGCATTTTGGCAGCTGTGAAGGAAGAAGTTTGGAGCAGTAACAAGTAATACAAAGTAGCTGACTGATGGTTGAAAATGCATTTTCATGTCTTGGCTAGTAAACAAAGCTGACCAGAGTATAAAATCAATCTCCTTTTGCTATATAGCTTTTGAACTTATAACATTTATTAGAAATAGATTGACGCCACTTTTTGATGAAGTTTATCCTTTTGCCCTCAGCAGCATGCAAAAAGTGATCTTGGGACATAGAACAAATTACCAATTTAGGATGGCAGAATCCTTCCCACTCTGGACACTTGGTTAACACAATAGTATAATTAAAAACGGAAGAAAATAAAACTGTTCTTCTCAGCACTTCTAGAAAGCCACTTCTGATATGCAGCCTGTAAGCAGTCCATCAGAAAACTGTTAAACCAGATTGTTGTCTCCTTCCTTCTCTGCATATTGAAGGCTTTGCTCATTCCCAGTCTTTCGTCATTGTCACTCATCTGTGACTTCGTTCTCCGTCTGTATTGCCGTATGTTGAGTGAAAAGGTCATATCAAAATCATATCCATGATTTAAAAAAAACCCCACAAAACTGTTATGTAGCAGCTTAGGCAAAATAGCTAAGATTTAACAACAGTATAAAAAAAAGAAAATCTCCTAACACTCCCTTTTCCCACCCTTCCCCCCCAAATAAAAACATAACCACTCCACAAGTACATGAGTATAAGACTTATCTTACATATAAATTATGCTTGTTTAGAAGCTCTAGGTTCTCAAACATCAAGACTTTGGATTTGGATTGGGTATTTTTGGCAAATCTGAAAAAGAACCTTTTGTCTTTATTATGTATTCCTTTACAAAGAAATAATAGGTACAAGGTATTCTCTATAGTAGCCAAATCCAGACAGACAAAGAAACACCCAAAGTGGCTAAAGTAAACTATTTCACAACAAAAGGGTTCTCTCTGTGTGTCTCACGTTACTGCCTCACTTATACTGGCATCCTAAATTACCCAACAAAATGGTGGCAAAATTTATGTTGCTACTAAGACTCCAATGCCCTTAAAATTGCTGAGTCAATATCCTTTGCTCAGGATGCTACTTCTCATGGGTGATGTAGCAAAGAACACCTTAATCTGCACATGTCAAGATAAGTAAAATTTATGTCAGCCCTTGCAAAACAAAACTACTGGTGCAGAAGGTCACTAAACACTCCAGGCCAAACGCTGAACTAAGGCCCTGATCCTGCAAACTTTTCCTTGACAACACAAAGTCAATTAAGAACATTCAGAATATATGAAAAAGTGAGGATAAGCCCTTGTTCAGGGCCTTTTACATGAACAGGTGTATTATCCTGCAAATTTACTGTTGCTCTGGAATTTTGAAACTGGGTTACATACTAAAAATCTTAGTTATTCCTCTGACAATCCAGGAAAACTTGTGTATGTATATAGACAGTGGAATACCAGTTCTACAAAGCATTTAACCTTGTGCTCTACAACTGTTTTTGCTAACCAAACTCCTTTGCCTCAGATTAAAACTTTAAATCCTCTAGGCAATAAACAGCAACAGAGAAAGCCACCAGATACTGAAAGGAAATGCTCAGGGGGATAGTTTCAATGTCTATACAAACCAATGGTAATGCTTGAAATCATATTAGCCCATGAAGTCAATCAACAGCTATATAATTGCAAAACTAGATGTGAGGAACAGCAAGAGTAAAATATTTGTATGAAAAACATAAAACGGCGACAATGTCTCAAACCAATGGTTTCTCTAGCTGAGTACCCTCTCCAAGCACATCAGTCAACGAGAACAACAAAGGACAAGAACAATGCAGACAGAAAGAGCTGCTTCTTGAGTGTGGCTGCCCAGCTCCTAGCAACTCTGTGGCTGAAGAGGTTCCTAAGTCTGGGGTCAAACCTTCATCTTCACTCTTTATTTTTGGTATAGATTTTTCTTTTCCTGAATTTATTTAATGAACATTTTAATCCATGTTGGCATTGCAGCATTTGCCAAGAGGAATTGCAAGAGGCAATTCTTTTGTATTTCATAAATGTACTGCTTAAGAAGAAATACCATATTCCGTGAATCAAACCCATATATGGTTATTTTGGTACTCCTTATAGACAGAAAGGCCCCTAGTTGCTGTCTCCTGTTGCCGGAAGGCTGGTTTGGATGGTGGCATGCTAGCACCAGCAGGTCTGGGTGCTGCTGGGTGGGACCAGAGCTGTTAGGATGCCATTCTGGGTATTTTTCTAAAGCTTCATATGAGAAGCATGAAATGTCTACACTTTGGATTTTTTCAAATGCTTTGTTCATCCGCTTCTACCACAAATCTAAAGTCTTTTCCCTTAGCAGGTGGATCTTAAGGACAGTGTGGTCAGTTTTTTTGTTAATCACCCTCCTGCTGCTTTCAGTGTAAAAGGACTGCTGAAGCACTTTACATTGATGTCGCCTCAGATCTATAAATGGAGATAGTAAAGCAGGTGTCTCTGCGCCACTCTATCTCCACAGCTGCAGACTAGGAAGCAAGAAAGCATTGATATTGATTATATTATTTTTGGTTTTCCCGTGGGAAACAACTTCTTCCAAAAAATACTTGGTTTGCATTTGTTGTCACAAGCTATAGCCCTCCAGATAGATGAAATATTCTGGAGATTTTAAAAGAGGTGTAGAAAAAAAAGTATTTTTGCCTGCAGTCTCTGTTTCCTCTCAGTATCACTTGTGGGTTGCAGTTCAGCTGCAATAAGAGAGACAATCTAAAATAATCATAAAATCTCAGAAGAAAAAAAAAACCCAAACTTCCCTGTATTAAATAGCATAAATTTAGCATAAAGAAATGAAAAAAATGTACAGAAAAGGAAAGAAATTAAAGCCACAAATACAAATTTAAAATTAAGAAGCAACTTTCAAGTCTTCATCTGCAGAGTCCAATAACCACAAAAAAGCTAGCTATAGATTGCTCTACAGTGGATGTATTTCCCGGTATTTCTATGGCAGGGTTTTCACTTGCTTGTTTTTTCATAGAATTTCAAACATTAGGGCTGGATAGTACAAAACAAAAACTTGAGGCGGGGCCAGGTGACAGGTGGGGACGGAATAATTACATGGATAGCACAAACCAACAGGTTGTGGAGTTTTGTAATAATAAAATGCCACACTCTGAAAAGTTTGCATTCATATAATCAGGGCGAACCCAAATCAAGGGAAAAACAAGCCTAAAAGCAGTTCTCAGTGTTAATACTTAAATCGAGTAACAGAATTTGAAGTCTTAAAGTACTATAAGCATTCTATCACAATTAAGTTAAGGATTAACAATTTTCAGAAATGGTAAGGATGGATTTATGAAGGAGCCTTATTTAGCTTCATGAGCAGCAAGTAATGAATAAGCCTGATCGTGTGCCTTAAGACTTGATACATAGAAGTTATTCTCTTTAATTAGAACTCCTGTACATCCTGTGATTTCAGGGTAATCAGGTAGAACTCCAGCTTGAGTTTTTCCATTGAATTTTATCTTTTGTTTGTTCAAGAATTAACATATTTGTACGTGACACAGGGCAGATTTCAAAGGCAGTGGAGGGGGGTAGGATTCCTCCCTTCTCGCAGGGATTTTCAGAAGCAGTTGGTCCAAATTCACTCCAAAATCTCTTTGCATGCAGATTATCACTCATTTGCATAAGGAAATCTTTCCCTCAAATCTCACAGTTGTCATGCACAGTAGCGACTCTGGGCTATACCTTTGATTACATTCTAAATTAATATTTGTCCTCAGCTTCCAATCAATAGGAAGAGTATTTTGTCGAAAGGCGCACTGTTGGCAACACTTGAGCATATTCATGAGGGCTTAGCGGTGATTACGGTGCTCAGGCACACACAGCAGCAGAGCTTCTCTCACCCATGCTTTGTGCTCGCTGCACCTTGCATCTTTCCTGGAGATTTTCCATAGGCTCTAATAGCTCCCAGTAGGCCTCCCCATGGCAGACCTCCGCACAGCTGGGAAGCTGACGTTGCTATGGAGCATCACCACCATTACTGAAGAAAGGTGCAAAACAGTGCATTACAGCTGACATGCAGCTATGGAAGGCATTAAGCGTCTTTACCGAGCTGTCACTTATAACCCTGTGGGAGATCAGAGGCAAGTCACAGGTCCAGGAAAATAATATAGTGCATTAGCAATAACTGTGACAGAAAGCTGAAGGGGTTACACAGAATTAGTTATACCACATATGGTTGTACTTGGCAAAGGATGACTGAACTAATATTGACTGTATTAAAGCATACGACTCTGCTCCGGCCTTTCAGAAACTTAGGTACTGCTAGAGTGACAATCTGACAAGGGGCTATTACCTCTGTTAAATATATTAATTTATAAGATATTCTATGCTTATATAAAACAGACATATATGCATACGTGTCTATTAACTTCGTTTATCTATATGGGAGTTGAGCCAAATTCATTTCAGCCCTACACATGCCAGTTTTATTTGCTGCCTTATGAGCTATGAAGACATAGCCCAGCAGCATATCTTATGCCTTTTAAGGTATAAGCTTATATATAAAGTAGGCTAAGCAGCATTCTTCATTATTTTATACTTCTGTCACTCACTTCTACAACTTGGAAAAACTTCCATACTGTCAGATACGATAAACTAGGCATCATTAGAATCCCCCAAATATCATTGATATTGTCAACATCTTCAGTTCTTGAAGTGACTTATTATAAAATAATGCTTATTCATACATATTTTTAATAACAGATTTACATGAGTCGGGAAACACAAACTGTTCTTTCTCCTCCAGATTTTTCAGAGGAACACTGTATCAACAGGCAGGTGGCCATATAATATCCATCAGTTGTTGCTTAGTATATAAAACTGGAGTGTGCCCTTGTATTAAAATATAATTTACAGGCTTGGTGTAACTCCTCCCAGTTAAGCTCTCATATTCCTTTTACATATGTTTGCAAGTCTTTTACCAAATAAAATGATCAACTGGGATGCAAGTAAATATACATTATATACATATACACATGAAACCCTGATCTTCATATGACATTCTGTGAATTTACTGACTATAAATACTGTAAGGTCAGAAATTAAAGCTGTAGTACAAGTTACCTTTACTTAACATACTAGATCCAGAGTTGTATCAGGTATGAATTCAAACTGACTAGTGATCATCTGTTACAGTGCAGAACACACACCTTCACGTATACTGCATCTGCTCAAATCAAGGTAACTGCCCATCTGTCATTTCTGAAAGCAACACTGTCTGTATCAATTCACTAATGATTAATACTATAAATCACAATATAAAATAATATTAGCTTATCCATTAAGGTTTTCGTTGTATTCTCATACTATTCAGATGTTTCTGCTGGATCAAGACGTTTTCCACTGCACGACGTTTTATCTTCCAAAGATCCCTAAGACCTTTTCTTTTTTAAAATTACTTATTGTTTGATTATGGCTGGATATTATTTTATTCCAGAGTGCATTTTTTGAAAATGTAGAGCAATTCTTTGCTACAGCCTTTGACAAGAATGAAGGAGTTGAGTGGCTTATTTTAAACTTCAGTAAAGCGGGGAGATTCAATTTTACAAGAAACACTTCCATTTTATGGGTCAGCTGGATAAAGCTTTGCAGACCTAGGGTAGTGTAGCCCAGTTCCACATTTCTCAGCTATCAAATCACACAATATTTAAAGTTGTCATAAGCTTAAGCTGATCTTCAGCTAAGTTGTAGGGACAAGCATATGTGGAAGTTTTAAGGGAAAGAAAGTGCTAAGTAAACACACACAGAGAGATAATGTATGCTTAATCAATAAAGCCTGGTCCAAATGAAGACAGTGGCAAAATCAGAGAATGGTAGGGTTTGGAAGGAACCTTCAGCAAGTTCTTAGCTGAAAAGGAATTCCCAAGCTTAAATAAAAATACAGTAGAGGAGAAATCATAGGGTATTGCTTATTTAAATCGAGGATGAAGAAAGCAAGCTCTTCCCTTCTCCAAGAAAATGCACAGTTCCTTTAAGTGTCCTTACTGGAGACATAGAAGTGTTATTTCACACCTATAGCTGCCCTCACGTTAGAGGACACTGGTGCATCCTGGCCAAGCTTTCCTCTGCTATTTATATTTGGCCTAGTGTTTGACTCCATCCTCTTTAAAAAGGCATGCTGATGAAACTGTATGCATATAACTCATAACTCACGGAGTGCCATGTTCCAAAAGATGTAGACAGCAACCTTGCGTGCTTTTACCTAAGATCAGTTAACTTTGACTGTTTCAATGTGTAACAGAACAGGATTCCTGTGATACAAAAATGCTCGATGCTATACATATCCAATTTTCTTACAAAAAAAGATTTGATTTTGTGTGAATATTAGCTGTGAAAGCTCTGTTGATATTAACTCAGTTTTCTCCAGGGGAGTAGGCTGATAGTATTAAGATAACCAGTAGGAATACTATTTCCATAAAAATAATTTTTGATAATTCAGTAACTTCAGTACATGCTTTGAATTTGGTATGTATTTATCTACAAGTAATGAACATTTTATATTGATTTTTAGATAACTTTTAATTTCATATAGGTTTGGCATGAAACAAAAAGAATGCACCTTTTGAGAATTTTACACTGCATCTTTCTAAAATGTGTAGAGGAAGGATGCAAAAGTTATACAATTGTGAACTTTTCTTCTAAAATAACGTTATCTTTCTGTTAACAAAATAGTTTAAGTCCACTGGTACTAGTTAAATGTAGATTTTTGTCAATTTTTCTGTTACGTTTATTGCAACATACCTTTATTTTAGAAATTTACCAAATAAACAAACACTGGTGAAAAAATGACAGATGCCCATTAGCATAACTGACTGCTCGAAAAATAACATTAATGCCTTATTACTTATAACATATTCATCCAAATGTTTCATTAAGTTCGTAATGTAATATTAATGAGAAAGATAACTAAAATTTTCTGGACCCAGCAACAACAAACTGCCAGCTAATCATTAAATCCCAGCTCTCCTTTCACTTAGTTTCATCTGCACAGGTTCCTCACAAATTCCCATTCACCGATCACAAAAGAACAATTTGGGTTACTTCAAGAATTAATTAGACATTTGTATGAAAGCCACTAGAACAACTGCTCCTCCTGCGAGTTCATAAAGCTGTTTAATTTGCTCTTGTATTTTCATTCAGAGAAGCTGGCAACACCACAATAAAACACAGCATGCAGAGATAGCAAGCCAAATTTCTTAGTTAATTGTTCACTTTCATTTACTATGCTCATTTAAAAGATGCAAGTGCTAACACCTTTTAACCTCAGCAGTGACACAGCTGGGGCACCCTTCACACAAAATACGGAGTGACTTAGAATAATGCACCCCTTGTCAATCCATAAGGAGTATTCAGGTTGAGATTTAAAGTCTGTACTTGCATGAGCAAAAGGATGAAAACCCCCCTCTTGTACAGTTTAGCTTTTATTATGTTTATATCTTAGCAGCTAATTGCCTGAAGAAAGGAAAAGAAACGCTGAACAGGAAGTATTGAACGTGTATTAAATGCCACTGAATAATAAGACAGCATATTTACTGATTTCTTTTCTTTTTCTTAACATCTTAGCTTCTTTTCTGAGGAGTTAAATAGCCATTTGAATGATGCTCCTTCGCCAAAGCTGTCTTTATAAAGCTGCTATTGAGCAGAAGTAATAGATGGACTTCTACACAGGACAGATCAGTTTTCTGTATTCAGCAGAGGTATTCTGCAAGAAACCTGCCTTAGCCATGATAGTAATGTCACTAAAAAGTCAGAGCGTGCCCTGTGGAGAGCTAATCAAGGGTGAAGATGAAGATAATCCTCCCTCTGAACAGTAGCCCTGGCTAACCAGAGCTGAACATCTGGTTCATACTGCCACAATATTTTTTTCCTACTCTCCAGCCTTAGAGTTAGAAAGCACCAGTGAATCATTTTCACCTTAAAAATGAAAGCCTTTTTAAGATTGTCAAATTCATTATCTGCAAAGATGCAAATAAATTAAAATGATGAAAATGTAGCCACTCCAGCAAAAACTGGCTCTCTAGCATACCAGTACTGATGTCCATCTGTCAGCATGGCACTTCGCCCACACAAGGTGGAACGCCACTTTCAATAGGGCATAGGTGCCAATTAAATACAAATTTAGAGTGATAGCATGCAGAAGGCAGAAAATACCATATATTCTGCAATGAGGCATTTCTGACGGTAAATACTGCCAAATGTTTTATTATAAGGGATCATTTATGTTTATGATAGCAGGCATTATGACTCAGATCTAAATCCCATGAAAGTCAAAGTAGCCTTCCAAACGCTGCAGAAAGTATACATATGTAATATGTGTCAAAGCCTGCTTGTACTAACTTGAATAGCAAGACTATTTAATTCATCAGGAGACAAACTGAGGCCTTAGAGAACATGCCTTTTTCCAATCAATCTACATGACAGTGAAAACTCTCTGTGCACAGAAAGTACTAATTATGTGTGATTGACAAGGTAAAAGAAAGACTGCAGTGCTTACCCTTAAAAAAACGATAAAAAAACACACACCAAAAAAAAAGCCTGGTTAGTCATAACTCTATCTTCTTCCCCATGGCAAACAGGCCACAATTAAATACTATTAATTCCAGCTACCTTCCAAATTATTTAAAAATAAATGTCTTACTGAGATAAATAAAATCTGGAAATTAGCATTTATTCTTCAGAGAGTAGTGTTTGAGGAATAAAAAAAAAAATAAATTGCAAGGTATTAATGCTTATAGACAAAAAAGAAGTCTCAAATTTCCTTTTCATTTCCCTTCTCTTCATTCTACTACATACATTCCAAGCTCTGCTGCTCCAGACTTTCAGGACACTTTCCTGCCTACAGAACATATTTTCCCAAGATAAAGCCAATGGAAAAACACACAACACCAAACCTGGTGATTTCTGTGAACTGCAAGAGGTGAAAAGGGAAGAGCTGTAAAGGCAGGAGAAAGACCAACTGATATAAAACAGGTCAGACTCACAGGCGTGAAATCCAAATTAAATACTGTTGGAAACTACTAAGTTTGGGAAGAACAGAGATGGCAATGGGATGGATAGGTCAAAACAGAGCAGTTCAGACTGACAGAGTTAAGGACTGTCGTGGTGCACAGTGCCTCCCTTCAGCAGAGCTTTTAGAACTCTGCGAAGCCAGAGGTGGAAGAGTTTCTCCTTCTTGAGAACATGGAGGACATCACACCAGGCTTTCAGAGGTGTAACAACCCCTCCAAATGCAGCCTCTTCTTCACTTTTTCCCCACTTGCAGCCTTATACCTTACAGCCTGCATGCCTGATCCGTGGCTGCCATACTCACATGTTTACAAATGCTGCTGAACACACAGATAAGCTATTCTGAAAGTTTGCAAGAGTTACTTACTGTGTTTTATGCAGCACATAAACGGATCCTGCCACTTCAAATGGAAATACGTTGCACAGGCACACTGTTACAGTATGGGAGTCAAACATCTTGGTATTAATATAGTTCTTATTGCTTGTTTCTGTGAGGTATGTCACACAAACAACCTTCCCCTTCCCAAGCTTTACTTAAAGCTGTGTCTGAACAGGGAAATAACACCTCATTTCCAATGCCTTTGTTCTTCTGTTGAAATTACAGCATTTAAAAGTGTCAAATTCAGCTATTGGGCAGATTTCTGCCACTAAAATAGAATATTTTTTTTCCTTTTTATTCTCTGTTGTTGGTTTGTTTTTTGTTTTTGTTTTTAAATGGGGAAGTGGAAGTAGAGATATATATAATAAGCAAAAAAATCCCAGTCAAAATAAAAATAATTTATACAATGTCTTCAGAACACATTTGATAAAATTCTCAACATTAATTTTCATTTGACACCAAGCTGTTTGGTGTTGTTAATACACCAGAGGGACGGGATGTCATCCAGAGGGACCTGAACAGGCTGGAAAGGTGTGCCCAAGTGAACCTCATGATGTTCAACAAGAGCAAGTGCAGAGTTCTGTACCCGGGCCTGAACAATCCTCACTATCAATACAGAGATGAGGTATTAGAAAGCAGCAGTGAGGAAAGGGACTTGGGGGTGCTAATGGATGAGAAGCTGGACACGAGCAGGCAGTGGGCACTTGCAACTCAGAAGGCCAATCACATCCTGGGCTGCATCAAAAGATGTAGTGCTAGCAGATCCAGAGAGGTGACTCTGCCACTTTGCTCTGGTGAGACCTCACCTGGAGTACTGTGTGCAGGTCTGGAGTCCTCAATATAGGAAGGACATGGACCTGATGAAGCGGGTCCAGAGGAGGGCCAAAAAAATGATCAGGGGGTTGGAGCACCTTTGCCATGAGGACAGGTTGAGGGAGCTGTCGTTGTTCAGCCTGGAGAAGAGGAGGCTCCAGGGAGACCTAATGGGCACCTTCAAGTACCTGAAAATGGGGCTACAGGAAGGCTGGAGAGAGTCTGGTTCCAAAGCCTGCAGTGACAGGATGAGGGGCAATGGCTGTAAGCTGGAGAAGAGCAGATTTAGATTGGATATTAGGAATAGGTTATTTACTATGAGGGTGGTGGAGCACTGGAACAGGTTGCCCAGGGAGGTGGTTGAGGCCCCTTCCCTGGAGATATTCAAGGGGAGGCTCGATGAGGCCCTGGGCAACCTGGTCTGGTCAGGGACGTCCCTGCTGACTGTGTGGAAGTTGGACTAGATGACTCTAGAGGTCCCTTCCAGCCTGGACCATTCTATGATTCTATGATTCATTAATGCTAGAGATGTTTCTAGTGTCTGTTGTACAAGGATCTGAACTTTACAAGGAGGTCTAACCATCTGCCCTGCATTAGAAAAAGACACAAAAAGTATTTTCCAGAATCCTTGGCATCAAGTGTTTGTAATACCTAGTGTCTCTAGGTTCAGGCTTGTATTTGGGTGCTTTTACTATTTAATTCTTCTCTTACAGAAGCCTTGAAGTTTAAATTTCACATTTGGAAAAAAAAAAAAAGGGAAAAAAACCCAAACCCAACCCAAACAAACGACAAGTTAATAACTGAGTTTGTTTTTCATTTTCTTTCTCTCCTAGAACAACCTTATCATCCTCCTTCCCACTCTGAAATATGTTCACTGCAGCACACTTTCCATATACTGTATAATACAACCTCATTTACTGAAAACAGGTTGGGGGTGAGGACCTTCTGAAAGGTTTGGAGGTGGTAGAATTGCAATCTGATGGCTAATTCCTGCAAAAGATATTGCTAAAGTCACGTTAGCTGAATTAATAATTGAAAAGCACAGAATGAGATATCGATAACAATACAGAACCTAAGGTAATATTCCAAGTAATTTTGAGCACAGAACAAAGCTCATCACACTCTAGACCACACAAGAGCTTCACAAAAGAGAAAAAAGAAGAGAAGCTGTCTAACACTGAAGTACAAACCAATGATGGCTACCAGAAACAGCAACCAGTTAGTAACAAAGAACTATAAAGACACAATGCAGTTCTTCAGCGTCACCTAAACATTGTACATCTTCAAATTTGGCAGTGAATTGTAAAACCAACAGACCGTTATTGAAATTATCTGGCAAGTGAGGCTACCCTTGCATTCCCTGTAATATATAACAGATGTGACTCGGTCTATTTAAACTGCTATGACCTGAGACAAGAGAAAAACTTTGTTCTGATTAATAGGATCCTAAATCATTAAAACTAGTTAAACTATAATGGCAGAAAATTCTAGTTGAACCTACACTGTTAATACACAGTGCAGAGTATAGAATTTTATTAGGGAATAAGTTTCTGCCTTAACCTTGCCTAAATGCCAGTAACAAGTTTGGAGAATATACATAAATTTTAGCATTCGTATCTTTATAACCCTCCCTTTCCCCCTCACCCCCCAAATCAAGACCTGAAATTGTGGGGAAGTCTATTTTCTTATATCAAGAACCCTTAGCATTTTGTATGATGTCTTTAGTAGAGCTCCAGCACAAAACCCCTTTGCTGCCTTGTAACAGAGTGTGAGCACAAATTTCCTGGTAAAGGCTCACAGAGCCTTCCCTAGAGTTTAAAGAACATCTGCCATGCTTTTCTATAAGTAGATGAGTTAAGAGGGGAATATTAAATGGTATCAAATCAGAGTGCCCTAATTTGACTGCCTTGAAAACAGACAAAGGGCAATCTCTCAACGAACACTTAAAGCATGGAGAGAGATTACTACTAATAGTAGTAGTAATAATAATAATATGGGGACAAGTTAATAATAATATGAGTCTTTATGTATTAAGGCAATACAGCCTCTTTTTGTCACAAATCAGTAAACTAGGATCTCTAAAAGCTAATTTGTTGAGAAAACCACTTGTACTGAGATGATCACCAACTGGAGCTTTCTATCTGTGTTTGAACTAAAATGGAACCTTGTTACCTGAAAGGCTACAGCTGGAGAGAGATGTTATTGAACAATAGACAAATCCATGGAATGTGAGACAAATTTCATGATCTCTCTGGACGTAAGACTTCTAGATGAAGGGTGTTTCACAAATTTCCTTCAGCTAGTCTACCCTATAGCCGTAGTCTTAGAATACGCTAGATCATTTTCTTACTGTCCTCATTTCTGACTGCACAGCAGCCTCACAATCATATCACCATTGGTATGGTCTGTAGTGTCAGCTAACTGCAAAAACAAATGCACTAACACTAGCATAATGACTTGCTTGTGCCCGTATGTCACAAGTAGAAGAAAATCATGCTAGGAATTTGAAAAGAGCTGCTGTGCAGTACCAGGGCATTTCTGAATGCCAGCTGTGACACAAGCCCTTAAAACCAAGTCCCACACAGACAAAAATAGACACAGTTTTTGACTGCTTAAACCCCCATCTTCTATAATGCTGTGTTTGCTCAAAGAAACCAAAAAAGAAGTACAATCTTTCCAAAATCTCAGCCTTATCAGTTTCTTGTGGCCCCTGCTACACAGCCACTGTAGTATGAAGACAGGACTCCTATTTATATAAACCCACCCTATTACTGAAGTACCATTCTACAGTCTCTTAAAGAAAACTGCCTAAGCAGAGACCATTTTACAGTCCCTTAAAGAAAACTGCCTAAACAGAGACCCTTCCCAACTAAGATGGAGTTGGTGCAATGGCTTCATGGCTCTTTTGTTCCCCTCCAATGCTCTGGGCAAAAGAAGGTGTACGGGCAGTGCACCAAGCTGGGGCTCTTTCTCTCATCCTGTCCGCTTTTTAACTCTGAACCATAGACACTCTTCTTCTAATCTCTAGAAACCAAATAATTCAGGGCATGCCTGTGGTCATCGGCCTCATCCTATGCTGTTGTTGACCTAAGCCAAAGAAAAGAGTTAACCAGGATCAAGCACTTCACCTTCTGAAGGAAAACAGATGTCCTTCAAGCTGTAACTCCCAAAATTTGTTCTTGTTATCAGAGATCAGGAAGGAGTAAATTAATAAGCCATTTCCCACTGTGAGTCATTGCATCATTTTAGAAGCACACAGTGAGTAGGAGTGACTGTCAGAAAGAACGTGCTAGCCTGACTAAACCAGATCCAAACCATGCCAGGGAAATTCCTATTATTCCTTAAGCTATAAAAAGGAAAACATTTAGTCAGGTTATGCATGGTACTGAAAAAAAAAAAAGGGGAATAAAATATATTCAATGTTTTGCAATTAGAAGGAAAGAAGTTTTACCAACAGGCCACATAATGGATCATTAACCAAAACATCCATATTCAGAAGCCCAGCAGATTTACTGAAGCCCTGTACTGATCATTAGTACTAGAGATAATAGCCATTGATTAAAAACTGACACATTGATCATTTGTTCTGGCTCTTGATTTGCCTAAGGCTTCCACCCAATTTCTTGTAGCATTTTACCTCCTAGATCGTGAAAACTGTAGTTTCAGCTTCGTGAACAGATAACCTTAGTCCATCTATTTATGGTATTTATGCAGCATGTCCGTTGATAGGTTCCTACCCATATAATTTAGTCATAAAATCTTGCCAAGCCCATGACATGATTTGCTTCAAATTATTAAACCACTTTGTTCATTATTTATTATTGCAATATTGTTTGCCCTGTAACAGCTAAGGTTATGTTAGCATTTCCATTACAAACACAGATACATCAAGAGGTTTAAAACTTGCCTGTAAAAATCTTGCTTTAGGCTGGGACTCTGCAGACAAGGTTTCAGCTGAAAACAGATTTTTTTTTCTTTTTTTTTAACCACTTTGTACTGAAAATAAAAACAAAATCCATCTCCTACCAATTTGGCTACAGCAATATGGAAGAAAATAATTACCATTTCCTATCAAATCACTTTCACATACACATTTTCTAAAATTAAGATTTTTATAGCATGCCCTGGGTCATTTAGTTGTATTTCAGAATTATAAGGCAATTCAACTCTGTAAAGCTGGCTGCCACGTCTTTGTAATATTTTCATATTTTATGTATGGAGCTCAGAATTTGTACAAAAGCATCATCCCCTGTAAATGTAACAAATTGCTATTTAAGGACACATAATGGGCATTTCTCGACCTCAATAACCATACAGAGGGTTTGAATATAACTCCACAACCAAACTGAAAAAAACAAATATTAACATTTTTCTATACTGAATAATGTATTGCTTCTCCATAACGGGTTTATCCTATTGCCTATGCCCATGTCGGTGTTTATTGGACTAGTGCATATTTTTTAAAAGTGTGATTATTATTTTTTCTGGGAGCGTATATAGATATAAAACCCTGATACAAGTATGAAATTATAGTTCTTACCAGCATTAGAATTTAAAAGATTATTTTTGCAAATGAAGAATTACATTTTGACAGTCCATTTGCTGATAATTCAGATGCACAGACCATACTATTCTGATGGATTAGAGAGATAGACAATTCACCTTCAAAGAAGGTGGAAGTAATCTTCACTTAAGGCACAGCAAATTCCAGTATAGTTCACTTTCCCTAGTAATACATATGGAGATATATGATAAGGATTAATAATAATGCTATATGGATTCCTATACTAGGTCTTCTCAGAAATCTTAAGCAGAATTTCTCCCTTTGCTTGTTTATACAGGTCTATCCACAAGTAGTTCATGGGTTACCTAAATTTAGTATTTCGGTATGCCAAATATTTTCAGTTGTAAAGATGTAATTTACTTATTCCTGAGATGGGAAATTGCAAATACAAGTAATCATTTGGTTTAGACTTTCAAGTACTGGCACTTTATAATCAAAACAATTCTGTATTGCATCTGATTGCAGTTTGTGGAATTTGAGATTGAAATGGAGACAGAGGAACAGGTCCAGGCTCATGTGGGGTCAGGCTTCAATGCTGAATTTCATTTCTATGACAGCTATATGACGTAACCAGAAGACCACTTCTTTTACTCGTGCAAAAATTACAGCAAAATTGTAAGTAACATTTTTGAACTCCATCTTTTAAAAAACTATGCTCAGTAGATACATTGTTTCAGAGATTTCTAGAACAATACAGTGTGTTTATCTTGAAACAGGAAAAATAGACATGAAGTTTCTATATTTAAGAAAACAATAATTTGAGTCACATCCAACATTTCTTGTTTTTCTCAAGGTTGAATCTATTAGGCATTTTTCTTACATGACGTCAATTTATGCTTGCATATGAATAAATTTATCTACACATTGAATTGACTGTTTTTACAACTAGATATAGACATTTTACAGTCACTGCAGATACATTTGTGAACCTGTCCTTGCTCTGTTCTCCGTGGAACCTTTATCTAAATTGGCATTTTCAATTAAAAGACTAATTTCTGTCTCTGAAGTACGTCTTCCCAAATCTTTTCCACACCTCTTCCATTAGCCTTCGTAGTCACACACAAATAAAGTAGTGGAACATACACTGAGGAATGATACAGTAGAGCCCTCTGATCAAAGGCTGCATCAAATAGACATCATGACATTCAAGACAGCTGTATTACCAACTATTCTTGAGGCTATTGTACCAGATATCCCACAGTTTCCCCAACCCATCTAGTTCACTGCTTTGCCGTCTCTATCATTGGAAAGAGTTGCCAGACATAAAGAGAAATCTTCCATATTGTCATGAAAAAGAGTTTACTTGCATCTGTGTACATATACAAAGACTGATGGCATGACTGAATTTTCTCACCTCAGGAGTTAACAGTCCAGTTACCTCCCTCTTTGCTTTGAAATCCTGTTTCTGAGATAATCTTGTTGCTTTCCTCGGCCTAATTCCTCTTCCTTGGATAAGTGTTGTCATATTTATCTGGCCCAGCAGATTCCCAGGCTCATTCTGAAGAGTTTAATCCTAATGCACTGAAAAGCCTTACCGTCCTCCCACAAGGCTCTCTCCCCTTTCCTTTCTAAGGCAATCCAATACCAGGCAAGTCCCAAAGAGGCTAACTTCCTGGCTTCCACTTGTACAACTACATTAAGGTTCCTACTAGTCTTCTCCATATCAAGCAGGCCATAAACATGTAAGGGCATGTATTTAGCTTTTTCAAGATGAAAAAAAAAAAGAAAAAAAAGTCTGAGTTTCTTTCCCATGAGGCACAGTTGTTTATACAAAGCATTTTAGAAATATTTAACACAGTTAAAAGTGAATGCTTTACCAAACTTCAATGAAAGACACGCACCTATTCATTTGCTGCATGGTCCAGCAGAGTTGATGTGACATCAGCCTCTGAACAGAGGGCAGTGATCCGGGCAAGGCTGGATAATAACGTGCTGAGAGCATGGTTATTACTGGGGGCACCAACCGTGTATCGTCAAATAACACAAAATTGATTTGCAGGTCACCTTTAAGTAACCAATATACTCTATCGCTGTCCTCCTACCTTTCCTCTTCCAAACACTCCCACTGAGGGGGCAGAGGCAGTAAATTGAGAGACATCCTCAATTTCTGTTACTCATCTAGCTCCATGGTAACTGTTTACTTTAGATGAGAAACATGTTCTCACTCTACAGAAAAGACCTACACTTTTCCAGACCTTTCAATTTTATTATTGCCTCTTTTCCCCCCACAATATCTTTTAATTGATTTAAGTATTCTACCACTCAAAAGCCATTAGAGGGGTGTACAGTGACATGCAAGAGCAGCACAAAGCACAGATACAGTTAAAAGAGAATCCAGCCCAGTTAAGTAAACCACTATAACTCAAATAATGAAAGATTATTTCATTGTCTCCCCCTGGTTTCTGCCCTGCCATACTTCAGAGTCAGCACAACACTGCCTGCTCTCAGCTACTTCATATGAATGGGGCTCTTCCCTCAGAAGAGAGAAGGGATAAACTGGTGCTTTAGGACACTTGCTTGCAGCTCTAGAAATTACTGCACCTGTGACTTTCCTGTGCTGTTTTTTGTAAGATAATTCAGTGCCTTTGGAGAAATCAGTCTACAGATACACACAGGAGGAAGAAAAAAAATAAATCAAAAATCTATTGTGATGTTCAAAGCTTCATTAAAGCCAGGACCACTAATCAGATGCTCTAACAACTCGCATTAAGTATCTTCAAGTAATTGAACATTAGAAATTTCAAAATACATCACTGACTATCTCTGTTTCAACCACACTTCCTGCCACATGGTGGAGGTGACAGATACACTACAGTAGCTATTGATGTAGGGAATTCAGCTTCCATTCCTCTCTCAGCTTATCTTAGCTTGACTGATTTAAATAAAGACATTTCCAGTATGTTGCTTGTCAACAGGTTACTATGTTATTAAAGGAGTGGTTATTGATTGAAAGTCAACATGTACTGAGCATCCCAGTAAATTCTCCTCGAGAAGACTTTAAATCACTTTATGAATGGATTTCAAGCTGGAAATCAAAAGTTACGTCTGAAATCATCAAGGAGATTTAAAATTAAGATTCTGAAAAGTTTTTTTGCCAGCAACAGAAATCCAATTCCTACTAAGGTTTTTTTAATATTTTTTCAGGATTTTTGTTGGTTTTTTTATGTGTTGTCTGTGCTCATTAGCTAAGCTACGAGGGAACTGCCTGGAGACTTTGGGAGTTAAATTCAAACTTGTTTTGTGAGGCAGCAGCTATTTCCCTGTCAGAAGGAACTGCCACGGGACCTCCTTCGTGCCTCTCAACACAGCCATGAGATTAAAGTTTTCTCTACAACACCCAGGGGAACATTCCAGAAAGCACTTTAAAATTTAAACAGATAGTTCAAAAGGAAGCCACACTGCAATGGCAGGGTCCACTCATTTGCTGAAGGGGAAGTGGGTTTAACAGGCGCTAGATTATTCCCCCTTTGTAGTACAGCCTGCAGATCTTCCTGTGCTATTCTGGAGATACACGGGCGTGATTCAGGGAAGACCTTAATTGATCCCAGAGCTGGATGGCCTCTTGTCCCAGAGGAGATAGGAGCTGCACTACTGGAGAGAGGCATAGATAGGCAGAGCATTAAAAAAAAATTAGCTTATAAGAATTACCAAAGTTGGGATTACTTGCTGATATTGACTACCCATAAAGCTAGAGGCAGCTATGAAAACGAAGAATTTTCCATTTTTCAAAACCGCTTTAGAAAAACCCATCTTTTAAAAGTTTTAATTATCTTCAAAGTCTGGAACACATCAATCTGAGAAACGGTTGTGTTGGCCAGACACAGAGCAGGCTGGTAGGTGGGAACTCCTTAGCTTGTATTGCCACTGACATTTGTTTCTAATCCAACCACAGCTAGGGTAGTCATGCCTGAAAGCACATAAACACCAATACTCAAATTTCATCAGCTTATCTACAAGCATATAATTAAACCAATACAAGCCTTTAGGTGATAGCCTTAACTTCATTCAGATGAAGGTCATATTGATTTACCTTGTATTGATAAATTGACAGTCATAAGCTATAACCATTCAAAACCTTGCACACTAGTCATTCAACTAAACTGGTATTTAAATCCATTTTAAGTCATTTGGCAAAAATTATGTTTTTATTCCTTATTTGAGACAAAAGGAATTTCTATATTCATGCCAGAATCAGATCTTTTCTTGAAATCCATTTGCCTGCCCTTGATTCCAGTTCTATCTTTTCAATTCTTGTACTGTTTTATGTATTCCTCCCTATGGGGTATGAGCATATCCTGTGCCATGTATGATTTTGTAAACTCTTTTCAGATACAAACATAGTAAATTTTGAAAACCATAATTTCTAATGTCTGAACAACTGTATTGACCAAATCATCTATCAAACACACAAGAAGCATTCTTACAAAGTAAGAAAGAGAGGAAGAAATAACAGTATAAAACTTATTTACCTAACAATCAGATCTTATAACAAATACACTCACAGTACTCATAGTAATGTGTAAATAGTTTTTACATTTATATTTAATAGTGTCATAGTCATCATGGAATACAGATAATCCACAGGGCAACAGTCGTAGAGGGATGCAGCACTCCTTACTGCACCAACAACTACACCATGAAAACCAAAACCCACAGGCTTATAGAAAACAAGTCTAAATCTTTATCTTTCAGTGTTATCATTAAATTCAAGAACACCATTCTTATAGACAAAGCAAAATTATTTCTATTGAGGATAAGCATTGCTTCTCAGATTATGCTGTGATGAGAAAATTTCAATTTGATTACTCTGGTGTTTGATGCAGTCAGAAATGCATATGCAGTTACTCATAGGGAAAGACAGACAACACTTACAAAGAACTTAAAAATAACTGATTTTTAATTTGTAATTGGTTGGACTAACTTATCACAAACTTACAAAGAAGCATCTTCAAACCACAAGTGTTTTATTGGCTTTTACATCACTAAGGACATCCTATCCAGCCATAATTTTGATTGGTAAGTCAGCACACCAATAATTTCCATTACTTTCATTACTCTCTGTGAAAGTTGGATGGTAGTATCTTTACAGCTCATTACTTTCTAGATGTTTATTCAACTAATTATAATCATCCTTTAAGTAGATGCAATCCATCATTTTAATAGGTCAAAATCTCATTTTTTTCCTGCACTGCAAACAAGCTGGATGAAACATTACATTTCAATTTCACACAGAGATCTTTGTTTTAAAATAAATGTAATGATGGCAGAAGCACTTGCCTATAAATATTTATTAGCTGGCAACCACAGACATTTCTGTGACTAAGTTGCGTGCAGGGACTACTTTGACCCTGTAGGCCTTGGTAGGCTTGAAAATTTGGGGGCTTGGCAATTGCAGCCCCCTGCCAGTAAGGTTTCAAGAGGGTTCTGAAGCTGCTCTCCTTGCTTGCTCGGATGCGATGTCGTGGGTTTGTATCACATTTCTCACATAAATAACACCTGCAAGGAATGCTTCTGTCTAGGAATACAATTTTGTAAAGAGTCGATCAGGCTCACCCTAGCTCACAACTGGGGAGGAGAAGGAAAGCTGCTCACACTCAACAGCCAATAGAGAGGGAGCTGGAAAGAAGTCTCCATCCACACTCTGCTCCCACAAGGGTGCTGGGTGCAGGGAGATGGGATGGGGTGGGGGGGAAAGGGCCAATGGACAGAGAGCAGTGGGACTACTGGCAGGGGAGAAGAGGGATCCAGCTCCAGCTGAGGCTGGGGGAGGAAGCGGGGGAGAGGTGATTGCTTCAGTGCTTAATTGTTTATGCTTGCTTTTTCTCCCCAGTGCCCAAATCAGTCATTAGAAGTTTGTGTTAATTGGCAACAAATTAAGTAAAATATCCCAGGGCTGAGACCATTTTGCCTGTGCCAATATGCTGGAGAGAGATTTTTATAGCTAGTTGGAATTAATCACTGAAGGAGGGAACCATGTCACTAGAGTCCTCCTTTCTGAATTCAGCTTATTATTGTTGGCCCTGTTCATATCCAATAACTTAAAATCTGAGAATTGACATCTTTCTGCAAATTTTACAGCAAAACCATACAGAAACTAAAAAGAATTACACACCAAACATACCAGTCAGGCCCCCTCCATCAGCTCATCTCCAAGGGAATGGAGTATGGAATTTCCCTTCACAGGTGCTGAAGAATTAAAAGTAATAAAAGTGGTAACAGAGAAAAATTTGAAAAAGTAAATGGCTAAAAGAAAAAGACAAAACCGATTTTAGGAGTCTTTAGTTTTGTTTTCCTCCTGTTTATTTTTTTTTTCCAGTGCTCAGCTAAACTCTGGGTTCTATTGAATATGACAATTTTACAAGTACGGATTTAAATGTATCTCCATTCTGTTTACTCACAAATTAACAAGGAGTGCTCTTTCAATTCTAGATTGCTCTATTGAGTTGGTTAAAGCCACATTTAGTGCAATTGTTGTTAAAAGTAAAGACCAAAATACTCTCAACATCTTCACAAAATAGAAAAAATGCTCAATGAATCACATAGTTCCAAAGCACCAAACCCAAAAAGCTCCCTGTAATGAACAATACCACTTCAAATACCTTTAGCAGAGATTATATAGCCAGTACATAATTTTTTGTCAGTTTGTCCATCACTAAGGCCATTTGAACATACAAAGATCTTAAGGTAGCATAAAAATTCTCTAAGAAATAAGAGGACATAAGAACTATCATGTTAACCTCACTATAAATATGCATCCTTATTATTTCATCAAGTCATAGAGAATCATAACATAGAACACTAGTAATTCCCAAATCCCATTGGAAGTTGACTACCCTGAAAGTATCTTACATTCTTAACTACGCATTATATTATACTCAGATCTCGTTAGCCCTACTGTGATCAGCGGGGTAAGTCCTGTACTTTGAAGCCGGGGTCTTGTACAACTTTAACCAAAAAGCACAAATAGCAAGTTAAAGCCAAATGAAAAATCACAGCAGTGTGTGAGAAAACTGAGTGCGGTTCATCCATGAAAGGACTTGAGGTACATCAGGAAAAAACTGATTCTTGAAACACGAGCACAATTAAATCTTGCTATCTGTTGTCCATTAACACTTGAGGGGTTTTTTTTATATTAATATACCCAAGGTACCTAAAAGTTGGTGTTTGCACCAAAACTTGGCAGCTTACTACCTATATCTCAATCAGGACTCAGAGACGACATGTTCCAGCCCACAAGTGAGCACCCTCAAGGTGCTCACCCCAAGTTGTTTCCCTGAAAGCAAGGTTACAGGTCAGGCGTTCACATAGAAACAAAAGTTGATGCTGCCTATTGATGAGGTTCTAGCAGGGGCAGTGGTACTCCTGGCT
This sequence comes from Nycticryphes semicollaris, assembly GCA_013400055.1. Classification (NCBI taxonomy): domain Eukaryota; kingdom Metazoa; phylum Chordata; class Aves; order Charadriiformes; family Rostratulidae; genus Nycticryphes; species Nycticryphes semicollaris. The sequence goes on along the minus strand of VXBJ01006728.1, from coordinate 144,465 downwards.
TTGTGGATGATACCTCCTTGTTGGAGACAGGTAGGACTGTTGACAAAAATTCCTTTTTCACATTTTGAAGGAATTATCACATCTCTCATGGAACTGGGTTGCAACAGGATGGTTTGCCATGAGGACACTCACAGTCTCCTCAGCTGAAGGAGTGTGTACACGTCCACAGGAGCAGCAGAAGGACAAGCAGAAAGAGAAGGAGAGAGACAGGGCAGGCCTCTGTACCTGGCTATACAGGCATTCATTCTGGAATAGAGGACTGTGAAACACCTCTAGGAGTATAGGCTGTTTCCCACAGCTGCTGGTTACTAAGTACCTGAACCACTAGAGAGAAACTCAGCCACCTGCTGCTCCATCTCATCTGAAGGAGCATCCTCAGCTACGCAGAGCAGCTTCCATGGGTGATACAATGCCACAGCAGAAACCCACCAGGGAAGCCAGGTATGCTTCCTTACAACTAGCCCATGATGACCTCCATGCTGCCAGAGATACAGCGATAACAGCGTCCAAACCACCCAGGTAAAATGCAGATGGCATACCTCAACTAGCTGCATTTTCATCTTTTCGTAACATATAATTCTTGTCCTCCCCCAATAATCAGTGCAGACACAAATTCTATCAGCAGTGCTACTGGAAAATTTCAGATATTAATCATTAGGATGAAGAAACCCTGGTAGGTTGCTTGTTTTGGGTTATCCTAGCTATTACCCATGCTCATCACAACAGAGATCAATGGAAATGTCTCTGAAGTCTCAAATGTAACAGAGGGTTCAATCAATCTCTTGAAAGATAAGGAGGATTTTGTAGTTTTGTGATTCTCTTTCATGCAGAAAATAATAAAATGAACCACCTTAAATTTGCTATGCATGCAAGATTAATATGAATGATGAAATGTGACAAGCAGCTCCCCCACCAACTTTTAATATTAAAACTAGAAGAGTAAGCACAGTATGTTTAAAGCATTTGTTTAAATGTCAATATCCTGTCTGCTTCAGCAGCGATGCAGGTTTTTGTGTCACTTCTCCTGCCTGATATCGATTAAACAATGATTGCTAATGAGGAAGCAAAAGGTACTATTTTTAATTCCAGGCTGATTTTTAACTCTGTTATTTCAAACATGAAATTATCTTTGTTGTTTTAAAAATCAGTATGCTCCTTATTACACACAAATACATACAGTATACAAAAATTACAAGCATGTACATTACACTATTTTTCAATAATTCACACTCATGTCCAAAGACATATTTTTTCCTCCTTTCAGAATTCAATTAACTTTAATTAATTGCCCTACCACAAACTGTCAGTCAAGCAGAATGTATAATTATTATGAATGGTTGTCATAAAAGGGGAGGCCTAAATATTCAAGTGCAGCTTGTTCAGCTTCACATAAGCAGGGGTGAGGAAAAGAATATGTAGCTGAAACCTATAGAAATCATGTTCTGGAGGCACTGGTAAATGTCAGTACACAGAATTCTTACTGCATAATTCTCTGTAAGAGTTACATTCATCCTTTAATACACATAATAAAGACATTTAACCTATTCACCATGCAACAGAAGTATGGTACATGAAAAGATGACACCAAACTTATGTCCTGGGATATGGAACGATAGTAACTTCTCTTTGCCATAAAGTCACTAACAGTGGGGTTCAGGCATGTACAAGAGCACCACAACTACAGGGTGTTACTTCCACCTTTGGTACATGGCATTGGTTACCAAAGCCGAGGGCACAGCCCCTTGCCTTATAGCTGGGGATCTTCCAGATGGGGTCAATGAGCATGGTGTTGACAAGCTGCTGGAAGGAGAGTAAAAGATTGCTCCCAGTGCAGGCATACCAATACCACCACAAGACTACATCAAAAAAGCTTCTTGGTACAGCAAGCGGTGCAAGAAGCTATGTCCCAGCTTCTCGCTTCTTACCAGAATATTTGTCTCCCAGTCTGTCCTGACATAGTGGACTGGCTCCTGACATCCCTAGCTCCCCTCTCCTAGATGCACTTCCCATCCAGAACCATATCTTTATTGTTCTGTCCTTCAAGGCTCTTCCTGCTGCAGATGAGGATCCGTGTTGCTTTTGTCCACTCCCTGCAACTCCCTGGTCCCCAATAGGATATCTTCTGAAGAATGTAGCTCCCAAAATGATTTAATATGGTATGTAGTATACCACTAAAAGTTGTGACTAGAAGCACTTCATATTATGAAAACGTTCCTCTTATAGCAAAAATTTTAACAAAACATAGTAAAAGAAGATGCCATGTCATGAACACCGAACAGCTCATGGAGGTATCTAATTCCTTTCTCCAGTTCTGTTGCTCCTCACTGAAAATACCTTACGTCATTGGCAAAGACAATTCTACATTACTACCTCCACAGGTTTGACAGAGGATAGGCAAACCAAAGATCTATAAATATCCAGTCAGACTGATGACATTTCATTGAGGGCCAGATCTTTTTAAAAAACTGTATTTATGCTATGTATATAAAATATGAATTAAAAGTGGAAGATTTTCAAGAGGTTAACATTATTACCATAAATTGTAACCAGGAATGCAAAAGCTTTTAGTTTTTCACCTAGTGAAGCTTAGTCAATTTTCTCATCTGTCATAGTCTGTGTTTTGTTAAATTTCCTATAGTCATAGTTTTAGCTTTGGAAAAGAAATCATTTATGTACATAATTTTCTCAGAATTGCTCAAGAGAAAGCAGCACAAAAAGTCTTAACTGGAGTTTCATGACTTTAACAATTTTAATGCTTCAGCACAAACCCTCTCTTCTAAAGCTGATTGACAGAGTTTGGCTTATGTATAAAACTCTGCATGATATTTCACATAGATATATATACCTTCATATTATATTCACAATGAACAAATCTGCCTGTGCTCTGTGCTTGACTGAGTTACCTGTTATACTGATAATACATTTTACAACAACATTCTATTTGGTAATCATTTAATGTTGGCCACTAAATCACTTTCAATTACTTGTGCTATGGTATTTGTGGTATAACAAAGCTTAAAAATAATTTTCCGCATTTCTAGATTGTTATCTCTAAATTTTTATTGTATTATAAAAAATATCAGCTAGGATTAAAATTACTGAAAGTTGATAGGGCTGAATGCTTGTTACTGCATTCAGATATATCAGCAATAGGTATAAAAAATTCTATACATTAAAAAAGGATGAACATAATATTTTTGATTTCCTAATGATTCCACATTGATAATCCTTAATAAATGGTACGTTCCACTACATGAAAGGTGTTCATCAGCAGATCATGTCCAATGACAGATTGTTGTTTGCGCAAGAAACTTTGAACACAGTATTTGTGTGTCATCTTATCTAAAACTGCATAAGAAAAAGACAAGGTAGGATGGTGAAGTGCAAGCCAAGCACAAAATTAAAAATATAACGATCCAAAAACCAGAAGTTTGGGTACTGCTTGTGCTATCTTATCCACCCAGCTTGATCTAGCTCATGTTGCTAACAGCAGGAGTGCCCACATGAAGGCACGGGCTAGAACGCACACTACAGACCAAGTATATGTTGAAACCCAGTTAACCACATTGCTGCTATAATCACTGTAATCTACGGAAGCTAGTACATAGCACAGATGCTATAATCACAAGTATTGCAGCTATGTATCAGTTATTCTGCTCAACATTAATGGTCTTTAAAGACAGCAGTGAAAACAGCAGTTACAACTTAATTTTTCTTTAAAACGCCAAACTAACCAAAATAGCATGCTGGTTGAAATCCTCTTGTTACAATTAAACTTTTTTTGCTTCTTTAGAAATGGAAATTTTGGTATTTTTCTCTTTAAATTATCTTTTCCAGACATGCAGACCTATCTTGCTGTTTAGATTTAGACACAAACCTCAACTAGCTGGCAATTCTCTCTCACTTCAAATTAGAAATTTCAAATTATGTCATGAAGTACAATTATGCACTTGTTAAAAAAAAAAAAAGGTGTGTTTAAAGTATTTAAATAGTGGCTCAAGCCCACCATCATCAAGTTCCAGGAGGAAATACCCCATTATTGTTACTACAATGGTGATTATTAAATATTGATCTTGACTGTGACCCAAAAGAACTATTGTTGCTTTCAGTTTTAGACATTAGTCCTGGAAGTATTCTGAGATACAGATTTAAAGGCTCAATCTCATTATACTGCAGTACTATGGCAATTTAATTTACTAAGTTAATATAGCACTGCTCTGACGACTGCTTTTTTTGATCAGCTTCAATGAATCATTTGCTCTTCTTCGCTGTTACCAAAACTTTTCTCATTCCAGTTTCTGTTTACCTGAAGCATACTGCAAGTCCAAATAGGTCTTGCTAACACTTTTTTAAATCCAATTGCACTGACAAGTATGCCCATCAAGCAGTCAGAATGTAAGGATTATTCAGTTTACTTCACCATTCCCAAATGGCTAGGTTATTCACAGATTTTTATTTCTGGTAAGGATTAATGCAGAAGAATATCCTAAGAACTCTGGAGTGAGGCTCGCATTCATTAGCACTGAAAGCAGCACTGAAGGACACTCAGGATCCTAAGGAATCTCAAAACATACCAACACCACTTGAAAGCAGTTAGGTATTCTGTCATTATACAACCATATTAATTAAAGAACTCCTAAAATCGTGAAGGGCTTCAACTCTGAGGAAGAAAACAACTATACATATATTTGATTGCACAAGCTACAAGCTATTCTTATCCAAGCAATAAACAATGCCAGTTCTGAATTTCTGTTTTCATGCTTCAGGAAGCAAGGGACAACAAGAGAACAAATACCAAAAATTTTAGAAGGATTCCTGATTTCTTGTGACTCAGAATTTAAGATTGCTGATTTCAGTGGATCTAAAATGATTTAAAATGGACATTCTAAATATATGAAGATGTTGAGGGATATCCACAAGGTCCAAATCTGCACACAAAAACCACCTTGGCATTCACAATGAGCTACCATGGAGTATGAAATGTTGTTACAAGTTCTAAACTTGTATTTTTTTCTCAAGTGACATTGCATAGATGGGTGATTCTGGTACTCCTATCTTTTGCTATGCTGCCTGAAACCTACTGTAGGAGGGGTGGCATGTAGACAACAGCACCAGTGAAAATCTGGTACAGCTCAGATTGCATAATGATTGCAATTTGCTCACGTGTTGTTAACAGGAATTTAATCTGAGGAAGCGACACAGGCTGGCAACCATGCCCGTTGTTAATCTGCAAGAAGAGGGGGTGGAACAGAGGAATCCTAACTCCCCATTCTTGATAAATGTTATTAAATAAAAATGTAGGGTTAGCCCATAAGCAGTGCATGCAAGCTAGAGCTGGTCTTTAGGAGTGCTGTCTTGTGCCTGAAGTGCATAAAAATGTTATTATACATACTTGTCAAAGTACCTTTCTCACTTCCTTTCTTTAAGCCTTTTTTTGTAAGCTATAATTACAATTAAGTAAAGACATGTTTACTGTCATGAAATGTATGCCAACGGCTCACACTAATGCAATCCAAACATTAGTATGAAACATTTTTCCAATTACTGCACAGACTCCCCATAGTGTTTCAAGCTGCTTTATGACATTTTAAACTCTCTATATAATGTAGTTCTTTAGAAAGCTGCAAAATCTTTCTATTTCTTTCTTATGACCTGAGAAAACTTAAATCTATTAAAAGCACATTTTCATAGCAGCAGGATAAAAATGCTTTTACTACATTTATCTTCAAAATTGGTGGTGTTAAATAGTGCCAGGGGATAAATAACCATAAAATATAACATTAGTGTATGGGGTACTGTTCTAACTAGGCATGATGGGATGTCTTTCTGCCCTTTCATTTCTTCTTTCTATTTGTCCCATTAGAGACGTGCAATCATTCATCAGTCACTGTGGCAAGTGTTGCTCCATCTTGACCGCTGCCTAAAATGAGACCTAAGAAAAGAGCCATAGAGAGAAAATACTGTCCTCAGCTGAGATAAGATGAACATGCCTACATTCCAGACTGATTTTCTAGCAAAACACTTCTGTTTATAGAAAGAAGATTTTAATAGCTTCAGATATGAGTTTTGAAAGTCTATTAGAGAAACATTCATTTAGCACATTACACAGAACTAGCAAAAAGTCTGAATAATTAATAACCACATCAAAAAAATAACTTTCAGCTTTGATTTACAACCTAGATGTTACAATCAGGTTCTGCGAATCTAACTCTGCTTCCGCAACCTGGCCCTTTCAGCAAGCTTATAACTTAGTACACCTGATCTGTCAAAGTGTTGGAGTTTTAAGCAGACACTATTTTTTCAATCGAAGTACAAATAATATTATTAGCATTGAAGCAATCCTAAGAAAACCTTAATTTAACAAAAAAAACCCAAACCAACAAACCAAAACAAAAAACCTCATAATACTTATCAAAGGTAAAGCCACATTTATTTTTTTTTTACAAAGAAAATTGAGAAGAACAATACAGTTTAGAGGAAGGTAGAAGATGTCTTCTTGACACTGATTTTGATAAAAATACATCTAGTGCTTCTTTACCTATTATGCAATATCCACCAGCTAAGCAGTGAGGAGTAACTCACAAGAAAATCTGTTACTTTTATATATATATCTAATTTTGCAGCAATCATCAACCATGTTTACCTTCCAATGACGGTCATTCTTCAGCAAAAATATGAGACATAACTGCCTGAATTTTAGGGCAAAACTAGAAAATTTGCTGCATGCCTTACAGAAATCAACACATAAAAATTCCATGTTGTAAATTAAAACATTGTCCTGTTTTTCTTCAAAGGATAACATGTATCCTTTAAATAACTTACAAATACTGAAATTGATGTTCAGAAGATGAAGCTTCTTTGGAAAATCTTGCACTGAATTTCCTGGAAGGACTGAAAATTTCATTTTCACATTGCACAATCCATCAGACACTCATTAAGGACATTCTTATTGCTTGCAAGTATCCCGTCTCACTGATGTATTAAAGAAAGTGGACTTTTAAAAAAATAACTAAAGAAAAAGCCCTAAACTGTTATGCTCTGCATAAAATGCAAGAAGAACTGAAAAAGTATGGAGTCTTCCTTTCAAAGGATAAGTAATTTTTTGAACCTGTAGCTACTGAGAGCTTTAAACCATCTGGATTTTGTTAATCTACATTATTTATGAAGCCAAGGAAAAGAAATATCACACTTCAAACCCCTGATGTCTGACGTATAGAGATTGGTAGACATATATTTCTAAATCACTCTAGCAAGACTGTGAGCCCTTTACTCATCAGATTAGTATTTTATTTCACTGACATTTATGAGTGATCTTGTGAGAAAATTACCACCAAAATAAACAGCAGAAGGCCTATGTTGATGATGTTCACCATTTTCATGTTAAGGCCAGGAGTCAACATATCTGTAGCTTTGATGACCTCACTGGACACAGTACGTGCTTTAAATTTTTTACTTGTTAACTACTTCTGAGTCAAAGCCTAAATCCACAAACACAATGACCCTAACAAGGTCAGGGGTTTATTTTAAATTCAAAGTGATTTTTTTAAACAAGCATGGGCCAGAAACCTTAATTTGTTATGGAGACAAATGGATTAGTCATAATGGCAACTCTCCAACAAGCAGATCAGTGGCATTGAGGGATGAAGGAAATTCAAGAACAAAGCATAAAGGACTTTCTAATCCAAAGTATCATTAGCATCCACAGATTCAGACGGGCATCTTTTATTGACACCACATCTGTTACTGCAGTGCATTTTGTTAAGTGCCTCAAAGCAACTTGGAGACAGCCCTTTTTTTGTCATAGGAAGTCCCACATAAAACAGAGAGCTGAAACTATGGACAGTCACTTTGCAGCATAGAACAACATACCTCCCTCATTTTCCCTCCAACCCTGAAACCCATGCTTCACTGAAATGTCTAGCTGTGTAGCTAGAGAAGTTTACTGCATTCCACAATTCAAATGTTTGGATGGGAAGAAAGGCAAAATATATAACTGAACTTCTTTAAAAGAGCAAGAGATATCTAGGAAGCTATGAAATTTATGGTGCGTCAAACAAGTAGAATACAATATGCTACAGTCTTTACATGTAGGATGTAATGCACTACACTAAAATAAGTGGCAGAACAAAAATACAAGTTCATATCAGCCTGACGGAACATTTCACTAGCATCATCAGGAGACAAAGACTGTTTCACAAACTTGTTTTGAGAGCAGTTACATCACTTATTATGCTAATACAGCCACAACACAATAAAAAATTTGAGGTGTTTGATTAGATTGTTCACAACCATCCTCTCAGTCCAGAATTCTGCCAATACTTGAATATATATTCTCTCGTTGACTGTGAATATATGTTGAATGTTTCCAGCAGCAAAGCTAAATTAGAAACACAAATAACCTACACTTTTTACCTTCATCCTTCAGTTCATAATTAAGCAACTCACTGAAAGTCTTCTTGCTTCCAGCAAGCCTAAAGGTAGAGCCATCCCATCAGCCACAGCAGCAGGGGAAGCCAAGAGACCAACTTGTTGGCAACATCTAAGAAGCTCATGAGTTGCATGTATTTGAACAGTTTGCTTTAAAATTACAGTAACACAGTATGCTTAACATAAATAAACTCTCTTAGGGAAAGAAATTCCAGCACCAGTTGGCTCAAATGACTATAGGTGGCAAATTGCCATTTGAACTGGTTTCACTGTGTCTTTATTTTATATTCTCCAGATCTAAGTGCTATATGGGTCACAAATTAAAAATACTGCTATAGGGTGTTCAAATCTTTGGCGTCACTCCAAACGGTCTGCTAGTTTAAAGTCTATGCACACAGGAGGAACTATTCCTGACTTTAATTGTGCCTCAGACATTTCTATTAGCACTGTAAATATTCTGTACTGTAGGGAAAATGTCAGGACTCTTCCCAGAAAACTATTTCACAGTTTCATAGTTAAACTGCTACTAGCTTTTCCACATTATTTATTTTTTTCCTGAATGACAGTGAGGAAATAAAATAGTGTCTCCACATAAATATTCTATGATGGATTTTTGACCAGCTGAACTAAGACACAGCAGGTTTATTCCTTAATCATAGCCCCATAATGATGGTAACCTTTGATGTTGGCATCGTCTTGAACCACAAATGCTCCACTGAAACAACAAAGCCTTTCAATTAAATTCAATGAGTATTTAGAGATGGGCCAAACTGATTTATGGGATACCACTACCCACACTAGTATCAGATTTTGGTAGGAGGCAGGAGAGTTTTTTGGGCTTTTTGTTTGTTAGTATTGAGAAAGGTAAATGAAATATCATACCAAAATCTTTGCAGAACCCTTACAAACTTAAGTCACTCCAAGTTTTAAAAAAAATTTCTGACATGACAGCACCTGAATAAAGGCAAGACAAACTCAATATGTACACAGAAGTTGAAATCCAGTATATTTGGTGTGCCTGTTATGAACAGACACACAGCCTCTAACAATGGTGCAAATGCAGTGCTAAACAAAGTCGTCTACTTTTAACAAAAATCTGAAAAGCTGCTGGAATGCAGTGCATACTAAAAGGGATCCCAAAGGAACTCTTGGTGCTCAATTCTTTTTCATATGGTTTGAAGGTACGGAAAGACTATGATTCCCATGACACATGTACAAGTTATGCTCTGTCACAGGAAGCATGTGATTGTAGTTGCTGGATAAAAAATGTGTTCTTAATATGAATAGTGAAAGATGACATCAATGAGCATGTTATTTATAAACCCTGTGAGGACTTTTAATCTCCATAAGAACAGGCAGATGAAACTTTATATTGCTAATGCAAAACAAAATATCTTTTACTTTTGAATATTAAAATATTTTTATTAAAATCTTGAAAATTTTGGTTCTCTACTTCTTTTTTGTAAAGAATTGGACACTCGCAGTACAGATTTATGATGAAAAACAGTAGAAATCACAAAATTTTATCTGAGCTCTAATCAGCATCTATTTCTGTAGGACCCTCTTCTGTCCTCATTTAACATACATAACAATTTTCAGTTACATGAACATGGCAAAGAAAATTTAAGTCTATCCACCAAACATTTAAATCGGGACCACGGTTCACTGTTAGATGCTGCCTTGTGTTTTCAGTGTATAACACCTAATGTAGTTATAAAATGATCTCTTACTTCATTCATAGCCTATTTGTGATCATGAAGAGAAGTACCACAGTCTTGCTACTTACTCTCCAGATCAATTACATGTTGAATGTAAAAGAAAACAATTACATGGACAAATTACATATATATTTTAAAAGTTTCCTAATACTTATTGTCTCAACCAACAGCAATTTATATTTGTGTACTCTCAAAATAAAGGCTTCTTTTTCTTCTTATGTAGAGGACTCCTCTGCAAGCATTGAGCTCATCTTAAAACAAGTTCAAAGAAAGACACAAACAATGTTTAGTTATTTTTCTATATATTATAGCTGCTAAGGATCAAATTTATTCTTCCTGAAGAATCAACATTATTTTGCATAACTGTTATGCAAATACACAACTTCTAAAAACAAAAGTATGTTAATTTAAAAAAATGCATTTTCTCTTTCTCCTCCTTATTCCCTCTTTAAGACGTTTGTGAAACTATCAATGTGTTTTAATCAAAGTGTCTTTGACAATGTTTATGTTTTTGCAGTCAGCTGGAGCCTAAATTAAGAGAGACCTGATTTACTCTTAAATTACTTCTGGCTTATCCCATTCAGAAACAGTATCTGCACTATCTGATGTCATAGAGGTGTAGGTTATCCAGGCTAAAATGCAGTGCTGTAGGCTATGATTGCATTACATCCTCCTTGCCAAAACTGAAGGGAAAATGCAAGTCCTCTTGATACTACTACTACTACTACTACTACTACTACCAACTATTATTATTGTTGTTGTTATTATTTTGTTTCTGTAACTCATGTCTGTCTTCAATAGATTAAACTTCCTACCTGGTATATATATTTTCCACTATGTAAGGTTTTCTTTTATTGTATGCACTGTGGTTTGTAGAACAACATCCTAGTAAGAATGTTGTATGAAATACATAGGGTAGCAGAAGAATTTGAATACTACATGGCCCCAGATGGTATAATCTATTAGACAATTTAGCAATTTAGCTGTATAAGGAAAATAAAGGGAAAAAGAAGAAAAAAAAATGAAATATTTTCATACATTACTATTTTTCAAACAAAAACAAAGGCTAGATCCTATAGGTAAGGTAGTAATTTTCTATTTAATTAAAAACACCTGCAACACAGTCAAATTTAAAGGAATTCTTGAAGGATTTTTTTGCCAGCTTCACATTAGTTGCATACTTACTGGTAAATTTCTTTACTTAGATGAAAAATTCTCTTTGACAGGAATATAAACACTGGTCTTCATTTTCATGTTCCATTCCAAATAAGCCAGTCCTTAATACCTTTTTTCTGTATTTGATGCGTGGTTTTTTGTTTTCTTTTTCTTTTTTAAATTGAACATTATCCAATATTTAACAGATTTTCTGATAGAGGTTACTGTCTAAACCAAAAATATTTCCTGGTTTGTTTCAAGAATTCAATAAGAATATGTATTGCATTATCTGCATGGATTTGTTACTTCTTTGTTTAGAGGTGTTCACTTTCATAAAAGTACAGTTTTTGTAATGTCATAAAGAGAAACAAACATACTTAAGTTACAGATGCAAGACAGAAATGCTGAATATTTAAGAACAGAATATACTATGAAATAGTTCCTCTAACATACATTGCCATCAAATGAACTTCAAAAATAACCATTTAGCCAAATTAACTTTGCTACATCACTTGGGTGTTTTTTGTTTGTTTTGTGGTTGGGTTTTCTTAATCTTGTAGTGGCCTGTAGTTCTAGCAAACTAATCATCCAAAACTTGGTGGATGGATGAATGGATGGATGGATGGACGGACGGATGGATGGACGGACGGATGGATGGAAGTAAAAGAGTTTCACAAATCATGACCAGATTTCATGTACTATTTTGTTAGGAAAACTATTATTTTTCTCGATAAACAACCATCTCAATGAAAAGTTATTGGGAGGTTCAATGACATATGTGCACTGTCAATTCCAGAATATTCTCACACAAAAATGAATGTATTTTATCTTATATTACAATTATTTAACATCTTGATTAAATTAAACATGAAATATTACACAAGTGTCCTTAATATATATATTGTGGTTCTGAGGTTCTGTTTCATAAATGAACTTTCTCCTGAGATGTATCCATTGAGGTCATGAATAGATAGAGATTAACTGGAGATCAGCCTGAGGTTAATTCATTCAGAAGAAACCCCCAGATATTCAGCTTTATGATTCTGGCATGCTTTGTAGCCAAAGTTTTCCTTTCTAAGTGGTCTTATAAAAGGCTGAGAGCCAGAAGTTATCATGGCTCCATTTAAACATTTCAAAGTCACAAAATGAAGTTTGTAAGCAGAATACACATTAGAAAACTACAATGGAGGAAACTGATTTCACATCATTCAAGGATCTATGGGTTGGATGAGAGAGAGAAAAAAAATATAGCAGGAAAAATGTCTTTCCTTCTATTGTACCAAGACAGTTTTCTCTTGTTAGGCTGCCTCAGGCCACTGATTCTGACTGCCAATACATTGTTGGTTTATCCCTTATTCCTTTTTAACAAAAATTTCATCGTTCTTGTCTATTTTTCACTTTGCCTATTAACAGGAACAGGAAAAAACAAAACTAAACAAAAACAAGCCCCAAACAAGTCTATCTACAATTTGGCTCAGAAAAATAAATCGAAATAAATCCCACATAGAAAGTCATAACATTAAAACTCAAAAAAAAATACTGATGAGAAAATGAGACAACATGGCAAATAGAAGTCACTAAAGTTAAAAACATTTATCATCCTTGGGAAAGCAAAGTTGTGTAGCAGTAGTGTCTTCCGGAAATTAAAATTTTTGGAAAACATAGTGATATTTTCATTTTAAATGCTTACCTTCTCCTGAACTGTCATGAACTTGGCATTCAAGACTAGAGAGTTACATGCTTCTACAACTTTATAAAAATCATAAAAAGTCATAAGAAATCATTTTTCCTACTGCTGAAACTCACTAAGTTACCCTTTACATAAATCAAGTTAAGCATGCAATCAGGTTTTCCAGAATATGGGAGTAGCTGAACAATTTCATTTTAAGGACATAGGCAATAGTATAATTTATTATACATTTCTGAAAAGCTCACATTTCAGTGCTCTTGTGGCAAACATTTGAATGTTTGGTGTTGGAGCAGATGGAACATTTTAGAGTAAGGCTTTAATTCTCAATCCAAAAGGCATCATGTTTGCTTCTGGTCAAAGGTGAATTTATTCCCTCTGCTAGCTCTGTCCTGGGGCTCTCCCTGAGCAGGCTCTGTCAACTGTGCTATGCTTCTGCCAAATTACGTGATGATTTTGTCATGTGCGCTAATATTCCCCAGTGATTCAGTTTTAATCAAATGCATAAAAGCAAAGCATTGTTGAACAGCGCAGTAAGAAAAACAACTGCTTCAGAGAGATATGAAAGAATTACATTTGGGTTTTAAAACTGGTGCACACGCAAATGCAAAAGCCCTGCCGTCCCTCAGAAAGGCTCTGCAAAGCAGTTGCTACAGATGGTAACTCACACTTATAACTAACTTTATATCCATAACATTTCTCATTGCAAGAATAGGAAATATTCTTTGTATTGGAATTTATAGTTTGGAGCAAGAGATGGAGTTTAGTTTGGGTGAGTTTTAGAGCTGTTGTCTCATATATGCTCCAAGCGTCCAACTAAATTAGTAGAGCTGTACAATAACTTGAATAATAATCTACACAAAACTCGGGATAAACTTTTAAAAGTCTATGACTACAGCAAGAGATGCCTCAAGCCACAGATGTAAGCTTCTACTGAGGGATCCAGATCCTGAAGGCTTTACAACATATTAATACTATAGAGTAATGAAGAAGTTACTACCAGTTATCCTGCTGAATACATGCTGAATACATGCTGAATACATGCACATACTTATTTTGCATTTATTACATGCACATACTATAGAAGTCCCTGCTATAGTTGTGCAGGAATTGTATCTTATCCTTTACAGAGAAACATTAAATAAAAAAACACCCCAATATTATTAACATACAAGAACTCAGAGACTATGTCTAAGTTAGCAGATGGTTTATGGATGGATAGCAGCAACCCTGTAGAGAGAAACAGTTGATGCTGACAACACATGTCCATAATATACACCTTTCAAGGCCTTTTATTTCAGATTAGCTGGCCCTACAGACTGAATGCCCATTTGCAGCTGGAGCGCATTAGTTACACTCCTGGAGTGTGCTAAATCTTCCAAAACCTGAATCCCAGTTTCATCTGAAAGGAATCAAGTTGAGGCACTGCAAAAGCTCCACATGACATGAACCAAAGCACAATAAGAAAGAAAGGAAAATATGCACTTCAAAAGCATGCTCTTGATTCAAACTAACAGACTAACAAAGATGCACCCTGAAAATACGCATGCCTATCTCAGCCCACACGCATATACACATAAACATATATGTATTACTAACATAAATAAAAAAGTGTTTCCAATGCAAACTGGTGGATATAATTTATCTGGTTTCTTCATGAGTTCATTTTCTTTGTTTACTAGAAGCCAGCATAGCTCTATCAGAATTAATTTGTGCCCTTTTCTTTTTTAAACCTCAATCTAATTAAGTTTTAAAATCTTTTAATGAGCCTAATCATACAATTTTTTCCTCCATTAAAACTTGATTTCAGAATAGTGATTCAATAATTTGAAACTGGTTAAAATTGTTCATTAGCATGGAATACTGAATACTGAATTGGATGTTGCACATACTTGTAAAATAGATGCTGCTCCTTAAACAAGGCAGCTTATCAGGGAAACTATCTGTGTACATTTAGCTTACAGTCTTGTCAAATATATGAGTTGATTCGCTTTGACAATACTTCCTCCATGTAAATTATAAGTGTGTTTTATTTCTAGGCAACAATTAGCTCTAAATCATGATACTTTGATGCTACAAGAACAAACTCAAAGATGAGTGTGTGAAAATACTGGTTTAGAAATGAGAAAGCACAGACCCACGTATCATTTTAGTGTGACTGAAAAGACTGAGAAACATATTTTTTGTATGTAAGGAGAGGGGAGGAAAAGGGCTTCTGTATTTAGTCATTCACATTCACTACAGCAAAGTTGGCAGAGAGAATTTAGGGAGATTAATTGGTTGGCGTTCAAGATTTCTATGTTAGTTTAGAAGACCCTATGTTCAATTACAGCCAGCAGATATTTGAATTTTTTTTTTGTAAACTCAGGTTTATTGTTCATTTCCCAAGACAGCTTCCTATATGCATCTATAGCACTTATAACTACTAAGTATTATATTCATAAGGGTTCACTTTTGCTGAGGGCTTTATATAGCACACCTTGTGAACTCATGCCTACATTTGATCATCATCTCCTTAATTCTAATTTATGCATGCTGAGCAGTGTATATTCAGTACATACAGGACTGTACACTGAAGAACAATGCAATTGCACTGTTATATAGTAGATACTCCAGGAAATCCCTTCTTCCCAAAGACTGCAGAATGTAAGCAATGTGTAGAAAGCAATGTGGCTTATCCCTAAGGAATTCAGTTGCCTGATGCAGAGTAAGACCATGTCTTGTTAGGATGTCTTCATTGTGTAAGTATCCCAGAAAAATCAGGACCTGGCTTTTAAGTCTCTGCTATTTGAAAAAAAAAAAACAACTTGTATTTCTGTCCATATTTATAGATTGTGTCCACCACAGTAGTACTTATATATGTATCTTATTTATATTGCAGTAGCTGAACATTTTAAACACTTAGAAGCTCTGACTTTTCAGATGGCCAAAATAATCTGATGTTTACAGTAATTAATGACATGTGGGATACAGAGATAGGCTGAGCACCAGCTTTGAAAAACTCCTGACTGCATTACAAGTCCACAAGTCTTTTCAGCTGACAGCTTTGTTGGGAATGAAGGCAGTCATGTTTGGAAATGTTTTCCATGGAGTTCTGAATAAAGAATTGTACTGAAATTGCATTCTTTATGTAAACCAAAGAAGTATAACAATGACAAAAGCTAACATTTAAAATGCAAAACAGCTAGCGTTGTGTGGCACAGTGTGAGATATATCTCAAAGTCTTAAGGTTGACTAATTGAATTGCCATTGATAAGATGTCACTTAAAGAGACATCTCTGCAGTGAAACATGGGTTTGCTGTAAATGACCTGTCATTAGAGCCATGGGTAATGTCCGTGTCCAGACTGAAAAATATTGTAGCTCCCAGCAATATGCTCAGTAGGAGTTAAAACAGCAAGAATGGTAAGAAGTCAGTGTACGTGAACCACCAGAGAATTATGCCTCAGGTGCTACGTTAATTTACTTGTTGGCATACATTAATTGAAACCAATCAATAAAGCTGGTGGTACAACAGAGGGAATGCAAAAGAAGTAATCGACTGCCACACTTACTCATTTTAAACTTGGAAAACAGGAATAATTTAGTCTCAGATTTTTCATTTCTGTCAATACAGATAATGGGATTATTTATTTATTTTCTATTCTTTCAGCACTAATTATAATAACTATGGTGTCTTTCAACAGCCCTTGTGTAAACTGCAGTATTCTGATTAACAGCTGTTAACCTGCATATAATGGAAGTGACTTCTTTAAACCAAGTTAGTTAAAAAATATACATTTGCTACTACAAATAGTGCTAATCATTTTGTCACACTGAAATCAATTATATATTTTAATAATTATAAATTTTCAGGCTTTTGTTTTTCATTTATGGTATACTAGCTTTTAATTTTTTTCATTCCCAAAGGTAAACATTTCAAATTAATTGTCTAAGAAGCACACAAAAAGCTGATACTGCTCTTTTCAGTGCTAAATGGTGCTAAATTCCACCTGCAGACAAAGAAATGGATCTGCAATTGTTGTCTTTTGGCATAACTTCATTAAAACCATACTGTCATACAGATTTGTATCAGGGGTGATGCTGGCAAAAGCTTTGTAATGCTGTTTTGCCTGGTTCTGGGGAGGCACGGGAGATATGCTATACAGAAAAAAAAAAAAATAATAAAAAAGACAAACTTGCACATACTGATTACTGGTCAGAATGCTTATGAAGTGATTGTCCACACCTGGCAGGCTTTTCCAACACTGACACACACTTTGCTTGTAAGTGAACTGAACCATGCACTTACAATTTCTATGTATGTATAGTCATCTTCTGACTCTTGATTAATTTGATACTAAAACATGACTATTTTCTAATGCAGTCTAATTTTTATTCTTAGGAAAAAAAAATAAAACCAACCAACTATTATCTTTTTTTTTGTTAGGCCTAAGATACCTTAACCATGCAAGTGTTACTTTTACCAAAAACTGGTAGTATAGGTGAGGGTTAGAAGCATATACAGTGAGGGTTTGCTAATGGCAGTGCTGTTGCTTGACAAGACTGAAAGCAAAACAGTAATTTACATCTGACTGGAAAGCCAATTTTCTGTGAAGTCAAGTAAGTTTAATGCAGGCCTTTTGAATTACCTCTCGATTACTAATATGGCAGAGAAGATTTGTCAAACACTGAGCAACACTACCAAACTCGCTTAGCTCCTTTTCCATGACAATGCTGTACAACAGGATGGAAATATGGATTATACATTTTTCAACAGGAGTTCTCCAGCCAAAGTTTAATTCATTTCCCAGAAAGGAGAAAGTCCTGGGTGTCAATTACTATATAATGTGTGAGACAGAATCCAAGGACTGAATCCCAGGTAGCTGCTACGAAAAGAAACCAAAGAGTTAGCCTGATCTCTCCTATTCTCTAAATCTTATTCACAATGAGCAATTTCAATAATTTGAAGAAGTTTAAGCCTTTCATTTTGAAGCTTGGAAGGAACAATACTGAAATCTTCAGTCACAACATACTTAGAATTGAAATGTAGGGACCGTAATTATAGAAGTGAAAGCATACGCTTCCATACCAAACTTTACGAATTTTTATTTTTTAAAAACATTGGTAGAAGAAAAGGCTCTACAGAAGGCATGGGAAATGTATTATTCTACATCAGACTTCTCAAACTTTCTGCCATTAATTTGTGGCTACAAAATAGCACCCAGATCCAGCTATTAAATATGTCTATTAAAGTGAAAAATCACCTTTATGCTTTTTGCAGTACTCATTTAAGATACTAACAATGGATGGTAACAGCTAAAGACATTCTACTTCTCCTTTCTTGCCATGATAAAAGCTAAATAGTTCACATTTTATTCAGTCCAACATAGTTGATCAATTCCCAAAGTAAAATTGTTTCATATAACTTCTTTTATTGGAACAGAGGGGTTTAGTAGCTGCGTTTGTGAGGGATTGAGAAAGAGTCAATTTATGGATTTGTTTCGTGACAGTAAATCTAGGGAATGTTCTCACGTTTTCAGGATCTACTATTGATACTGACTACACTCTACTTCATCCCTCCTCCCCCTCTACCTTCCCTGTCCTTTGAAAATTTTGCAGCTCAGCTTCTTCTGCAAAATTTAATAGGTGTACACTGTGGATGACCGCAATGAACAACTTGTGCTGTGAAGCCTTCCTTCCTACAGATTCAGGTCCTAAATTAATTCTCCAGTTCTCTTAAAATAATCCCAGTTACAATTCATTCCACTTCCTTCCAGTCACAGTGGAAAACGATGCACATCATCAGGTCAACTCCACATTCCCTAATTTCCCAGCAGTACATGCCAAAGTCACTCAGTAGGAGAAACTAGTAAAGGACCTGGGACCGACCTGGAGCAGCTCACTTCTCATCAGCCAGCCAAGTACACACTGATCAATCATCAGAATAATTCCTGTAGTAATGCGGGTGTTAATTTGGGTCTCTCTCTTCTGTGCTACTTGTAAGAACTTAGATATCATTGAGACCTCAATTTCTCAAGTAAATATAACTGCAAAATTGGAGAGCAGATTCCAAGATTAGCTATAAACAGAGAATGACTGTCATTGTAATTGATCAAGCTTGTTTTCTTTACCTGTTTGAAGCTTGTGAGAACAATGCCAAATTATTCCAATTACAGGTACCAGACCCAATGTGTGTTGGCCAACACCACTGCGAAACCTAGTATAAGAGTGTGACTGGGAGTCATTTGTGTTGTATTCCTCTCTTCTCAAACAAGTTTCATCTTAAAGACTATGGCTTTATCAAATATCTATTCAATAAAATAACTTTGCAAAGAAGCAAGCAAAATGTATCCTACCCTGTTAAGTGTCCTAAAATAAACAACAATGAAAATGGATTTTTTATCAAAAGGGGTCAAAATAGACAGACATGGGACTAAGGGATAATAATACTATTAAAGACTTACTGCAGCAGCACTTGCCCAAGTGTGCTAAAAACAAAAATCCACTAGCAGCTTTGTAAAGAGGTGAAGGTATCCAAAGTGTATCCAGAGTACTTTGGCTGTATCTTTTTGTTTGTCTTTTAATGTATAATAATGCATTGAAATCTCACTTGGAAGGAAAAAAAACCAGAACAACACAACAGCTATAAGCAAGTACACTGTTTCTGTAGAACATACTTGAATATCCTCAACCTAATGTTTGAAGTTTACATTCAAAGATTCACTTTTAAAGTATTGTATAAATGGCTTCACAATTTAATTAAAGGCTTATAAGCTTTAGTGAATGGACTGTTCAGCATGTTCTGTTTACCAGCTTACCACTACAAAGATATTATTTAGGGAACATTAACCTCAATCTTTCATTTGAATAAAAACTTATAATTTTAAACGTTTAAAGGTAAGTTACCTTCCACATAAAATTACAAAGAAAAATTAGATTTCAAACACAATGTAAAACAACTGCCTATCAATCTTCCCTACCAGACCTTCCACGTTCATACTATCTTAGCCTGCAGATCCAATTATCCTTCAACATTTGCTGCTCAACCATGCTGAGATTTTTCACCGGCCCTCCAGTTAGACTATAATAAAAGGTCTGTAGGTGCATTAACACTCAGAGAAATAAGGTATAAATGCTAGCCTTGCAGTCGTTGCTTTCAGAGTTACATGCACAGCCATAAACAGTGCAGTAATGAATCAGACTATTTCCAACTACTTTATCCATTCATTTGCATGGTATTTGAACTTGCTATTTAAAAAAAACCAAAAATATAGGTGAAGTACAGCTGCAAGGTGATACAATTCTGGACCCAAAGGCCTTAACAATAAAAGTATTGATATCACATGGGAGCTAATTCCTCCTGTGCCCAGGGAGCCAAAGTGTGGCTCCAACGTGGATATGCGATTACCCTCTGCAAAGGCAATCTCAGATCCCTCTCACTATTTTTTTAAGCTTGACATTTTAAGAAAGTAATCGTACATACTGAAACTGCACTAACCTCTAAGATTATGTTCTGCACAAGATTTGGCAGACTTTCTGCTTCTCAGCAAAAAAAATAACAACAGGTTAATGATAAAATGGTTTCTGATATTCAGGTCTTCATAGTCTTTGTTCACTGCAGTAGTTCTACATCATAATGTAACAAAACTCCTTTGCCACAGGACGCTGGTACATTTACAAAGTACTGTACAGTATCTTTCTTATTTATTATCCTTACTTTCTTAGTGCATTTATGCCTTAACATTGTTATTCAATTGCTCACAACAGACTTTAGACTTGGGCAAAATTCAGGAAAAAGCAAACTTTTTGTCTCCATTTGTACTATTTCTGCTGATCTAGAGAATCTAGTTCCTTGGCATTCCTTGATGATCTATTTCTAGTGAATGTATTCCTACTGACCTAGAGAAAACAAAATTTGGTTTTCTAGTTACACATTGAAACCATGATGATGATGTTTATTTACTGTGTTACTGATAGATAAGGTAATATGAAATTATAACTTGATATGTAACTAGCTGAAAACGGCACTAACACATTTCAAAACCACAGGGTATTCTTAAAATGCAGCGTATTGTTGAGCTGCATTAACATACAGAGACATTTCTGAGCCTTTAATGCTATGATAACCTTTAGTCTCCTAATTATTTAAGGAAAGCTATGGACTGATACTGGTACAGAGGGTGATGGGTACAGATTTCAGTGTCACAAATTAGTGTTTGCCAGCCGTTACTGAGCCAGGCAAGTAACAGGCCTTCAGATTTACCTTTTCAAATTATTTATCTATTATTCAAACTTTTTAAATGGAAACCATCCAGCTTTGTTTTTCTCTTTAAATGCATACTATGTTCTATACATGAACACAAGACAGGTGTATAATCTCCATTCTCGTAGCAAACCCCCTCTATTCTTATCTGTAGCCTTTGCGATGCAAACAAAAATGCTATGTTTGAACAAAAATAACATTAATAGAAAGATAGTTTTGATATTGTTTGATATTTTATTTCCTGGGCTATTTTTTTAATTTTAAGTACACATTTAATTTTAAGTACACATCATTTTCTCCTTAAAAGTCCTTCACTGGTTTCACTTTAATAGCACAAACTTCTTTTGTCTGTTTCTTTTTGTTTTGTTTTGTTTTAAATGTGGAACAGAACACACTGAAGAGGGTTCATATGGGCATTTCACTTCTTAACTGCAGTGATTTTACCTTAAATGACGAGTACAAACTAATTAAAAAAACACTACTGTTTGAAGCAGAGTTTTGAAGAAGGGTGCCACCTCTCTGCTACAGATACATCATTAGCTGTCACACCCAGAATATTCCCTAGCATCAAAGACTCTCAAAAGCAAAACAGGGCAAAACGAGCACCTCAGTCCTGCATTCCAGCAATGGTTCTAGCCAGCAGGTGGTCCAGATGGAGCAGCATTTAAGTTGTTTTAGCTGCCTATAGAAGCTGTCCTTCAGCCATTTTAAGAAGGTGTGGAAATGAAGAAACATACATAGCCAAGCTTATGTATTTCCATTACTTTTCTCCAGAATTACTCATGAGAAGAGTATCTGTTCCACTAGAGGGAGGAGCAGGTTAAGGAACTGAATTTCCAACTAGCCTTCCAATGCCACCTACAATAACAGCTTTACTCCTGCATAAAGGATGGTCTGTTGTCACAAAAAGCTGAAAGGGCTAAACTGGAATATGAAGGTCCATTTATGCAGAAAAGTTTTATAACAACAACAAAAAATCAAAAAAGAAAGAATCTCACCAGAATACCTCTTGATTTTCTGGTTTTGTTTCTGTTTTCCTGAAAATGTGATGCTATTTTACTTACAAAACATATTATATTTAGATTTCTAGATTATGCTTTTCTTTGACATTGGGATAAAACTACCTACAACAGAGCAGGAATTTGCAGCTTATTTCCTCTCTTGTAAAGGGCTTCACATAGATTTTGTTTTGTCATGTATTCTGTCTTACTGTTTCTTATTGCTAAGATTTGGCAACAAGATACTATTTTCATCTGAAAACAAGTATATTTAAGAACTTATAGATTATTAATACCTTTTAAGGTATGAAGTTATTAATATTTCTAATTCCGGCATTTTTCCCAATAATATTTTTGTGATAGAACAGACCTAGAGACTGCAAAGTTTCCATTTTCCCCTAAGAAAGCTCAAGAACTAAGAAGCCCCCACGTCAGAGTTTCTAATATGTACAACTGCGTGGCAACTCACTATAATGAATAGATTATTTTTTAGTGACTTTGGCTGGGACAAGTTAGCGCAGCGCAAAGGAAACAGACTCATTAGAACAGCTGTATCTTATGCAGACAAGCAAGGCTACAGGGAGACATGGCTTTAGTCCAAGCTATCCATCTCACCTGCCAGAGAATAGCTGTACCAGAAAAGGAGGACGTTTATGGAAGCGCTGGAACCTGGCACACATTCCTCTCTTCCTCATTCTCTGAAACTGGACAGATTGATGTACGATCTCCCCTTCAGGGCACTCTGTGATGGCATCCATGCAAGTGACTTCAATACTATGCTAAGCATAGTAGCATGTTACTGCCTTCTAGACAGGTTTGACTGGCAGCTATCACATATGAATCTTCTCCATGATGACTGAGAGACAGTCCTAAACCAAACAAATCCCCTCTGTGTTCTGTAATTAAACTAGACAAGACTCCACCAAAGAGGAGTATGGTCTATTTGGAGGTAAAGATAGAGTTAAATGTTTGTTCCTAATTCCTTAGGCGAGCAGTTTCATAGTACTTCAGCAAGTATCCCTAGAAAGTCCTGTCTCTTTAATTTTTACTGTAGCACATTCCAGCAAGGAAAGAAAGGCAGAGACATTCTATATAGAGCTTGAAAAATTTCTGGTTATCCTAGGCTAAAGGCATTAAGCTCCCCAGATATTAAGATAGAAGCTTTGAACTTGACGGGATGCAGAGAGTCAGGTCAATATGGTAGCCCCAGCAGGAGACATACTGCATGATTTTATATTGCCTAGTGTTTTCTAAATATTTAGGCTTTCACACTTCTCAATACTGTAGCTCAGCCAAGAATCAATGAAAATCTGAATAATCGAGATAAGCTGAAATTTTCCTGCCTTCCTAGAGATGTGTGAGGGTTTAAACCATTCTCCCAAGAAATGTGTTATACTAGAGTCAGAGTAAGACCGGAGAGAGTTTTACTGTCATCTGTGATCGTGTTAGCAGAACAGTACAGTCCTGTCTTGTACCAATGTGCAAGAAATGTTTAGTGGTTGCCGTTATTATAGGTTAGTTCTGACATCGGAAGTAGTCTGAGATTAGAAACGCACTATAGAGTCATACAGAGGTTAATGAAAAAAATTTTGATTTTTCCGCTGTTTCTAAAGTATACGGATTCCCTTTCTGCATGTCTTGATCTGTGAAGTTAAGCAGATGAGCAAAAAAGCTGTAGGATTCATACTTTGTTCCTGCTGTCAGAAAAAGCCAAAAACTTTCTGAGTAATATTACTCACCTATGTCTGGGTTCTCTCTGGATCAATGCAAGGTTAAGGCCACAAGCTCTTTTGATGTCTGATGATTAGCACAGAACTTGAGGTCTCATTAGTCAATCAGGTGATGCCAGGCATATAGGGTATTTTAGCATGAGTAGATTATGAACTATGTAGCCTTCCAAAAAAATATCAAACTGAAATTGATGTATTTTGCTTTACAGTATTCTGCATATCTTGACATAGATCAAGATTGGTTTCACCTAGTTTCATCTTTTAAAGTGCTGATTAGTGCTGCGAGTTGCATAAAGAGAAATAACTTCATTGCCATGAAATCAATGGGAATAGGTAGAAGAGAATTTGAGTATTTGCACTTAAAGCTATTTATTGAGTGAAATGTATATGCATTATGACTTGACTTAAAATAACCAAGGAGGGTGCCCAGCAGGGAAAAATCCCCACCAGGGAAAATAACGAAAAAATTTTCCCCACCAGGGAAAAATCAGGGAGCTGATTGAGCCTACAGGCAAATTAGGCACTTCTCCATACAAATACGTACGTGTGACCTCAGGTTTAACAAGAGATTTACTGTAATGACAGTAGAAATCTAGTCTAGTAGATTTAGGAAAACCATTCCTGACAAACAAGTTGCAGTATTTATGTTAATATCTAAAATAAAATCTTTGCAGAAATACAGTTGTGAACTATGTTGTAAATGTGAATTGACAGTTGCATAGTTGCACAGTTGTACATCAGCTCTCTCACACATGAATGACATCAAGGAACAATATTGAGAGAGGAGTTATTGCCTCCAGAGAAAATCATTCAGGTCACCTACTTCAAACTTCTAGCAAAAATTTGGGGAGAATTATTACTTATTAGAAAAAGTTCACAATTGGGATAGTTGCTCATATTATGGACATAATGTGAGAAATTATACAAAAAAAAAAAAAAATTACACATGAAATGGCAATTTACCTGCAAACACAAGCAAAAATGTTTTCATTGCGCAAGTTCCTGACAGAAACACAACACCCCTCTCCAATCAAGAAAGGTGGAATGTAAAAATTGTTTAAGTATGTCAGGGCATGAAAATGTTCATCCTTCTCTTCACCATTTATGCTTAGTACATTTCAATATTTGTTACCAGAATTTTTAAGATGAAAAATCTCATATCCGAAAACATGTCCCAGAACTAAACTTTGTGCCTAGAGTTCAGAGATAGAGTCTTTAACCAGAGTTCAAGATTGAAAATTTCATATTTCTCAAGTTAAAATGTTATGGACAGAGCTCTGTTCATTTGGTTAAAATATCTTTTGAACTTTTTCAACTGAGATATTTCTTCAAGGTAGAGAATTACCACTTCTCAGAAGAGAAGAGGAATCGTTGTGGTTTTTGCTTCTAGTCATTATCATTATTTAAATATATATTTTTCATATGTTGATCCTCTCCTTAGTATGACTGTTTTCTGTAACAAGATTTACTAATGCAGAGAAGCCATGGGTTACTCCAAATTATATTTCAGCAAAGATAAAATTAACTTGCAGTGTCAAATCTCCATGCAAGATGAAGCATATTTGGATCCTGTAATCCCTTTGCCATACTTGCCGTTCTGTCATCCCTCTCCTATTTCACTCAGAGGAAGTGTTCCTGTATTTTCATAACAGCGTAAATAGTAAAAAAGCTCTTTTTGCTTCCATACACATATACATATATTCCATATACAACACACCCGATCTAAAAGAAATTCTTGGAAACAGTTCTTTCAGTGCTTCATTTCAATGCCATAGACAGTCAAACTTGGCTATAATGCCATGATATAAGAAATAGAAATATTTTCAATAACAGCTTCTTAATTTTAAGGACATTCAGAAGTGTTATTAGCCAAAAATACTTAGCTGCACCAGGGGGCTTATCTGGGGACTTTACTTTATTCAAATTTATTCTTTATTTATATTATTCAAATAGTTCAGTTAGAATTGTCTGTAGTCCTATCTGCCTGCAGACAATTTGTTTAATTTTCCTGACTGATTTTTAACACAGGAAGGACTTTTTTTTCCAGTTGTCAGCTATGGAAACTCAAACATGGGCTCAAATCATACCCTTAAATGTATTTATCATTAATATATTTCTTGACACAACTGGGTGGACTTGAGGCATAAAGTTGCAGAATATTTTATCCATCACAACTACTACTGGTGATAAGTGAGAGTGGAAAAAAAAAATTTGACTTTCAGATACTAAGTCGGATGTGGCAGCACTTGCAGTTAGAAAAAAGTTTAGTAAAGTTGGGAAGTTGTACCAGTAATCAAAATGAGTTTACAACTCTTGTGTCCAGCTGTTCTTAGTAAAATCCTACTCTAAACTCTGTGTTCTTGGAACAAAGGCAAGTTACAAACACTACTGCCATTTGTTTAGATTTCCATATTGGCCAAGAGCAGCACCCTCTAGATAAGCAATCTGTGCTTTGATGTATATTGTTTTGAAGGATTACTTTACCTTTCATGTTAAGTTTTTTGGTGTTTTCTAACAACAAATTATTTAGAGTGTGGAAATGTTAATGAAGACCATAAAGAAGTTCTTCAAGCCTTTTTTCTACAATGTGCTGCTGTGATTCCAGCAACTTAGCATGGCTATGTTCTCAGCCAGTGTCTTGCATTAACAATTTTTTTCCATTACTTTTCCACAGTTCCCCTTTAGGGAAAAAAAAAAAAAGTTAGACTAACTAACAATAAAATAAGTATTTAATTAAGTATCAAGTGTGAGGTCAACAGGCACATAAAATACAAGAAGGATTAAAGTGTGATACATTAGATTACATCTTCAAGTATGGTTCTTTTTGAATATATATTCCCCACTTTAGCAAACTTGTTAGTGTGAAAAGTCACCACTGTTGGCAACTGAATCCTAGTTTACCAGATGAGTCAAATTCTTCCTTATGATATTTTTAGGAGTCAAACAGACTTATTGTTACAGGGAGTAACAAAGATACACGCTCAATTTCACTCTTCGTGCCCCCATACAACTGTTTCTTCTCCCAGGCAGGGGCTCTGAGAGGGGAAACCCAGAGCATGCAATGGAATTTATGCAGAATCATTTTCCCTGAATTGAGGAAAGTGATATGGAATAAAACAAATTTTAATTGCTGCTTAAGGTGTTTTTCTCTTCAGCCTGCAGTTTTCTCTGGAGACATGGGGATGATGCAGAACTTCCTCAAGTAGGGAAGGTAGACAGACCCCCCAGCAATACAGAAACATGATGAAAGGTCTTTCAAAGTCAGTGCCACTTCATGTTTGGAAGGAAATCTTGTGCTGAGCAAGGTGAAGATCCAGGTAGCATGAACTACAATACAAATCATGGCATCTAGTTTACTGCTAAAAACCAAGGAGAAAAAGAAGAAATACTATATTGTGCTGGAATTACTTCATACAGAAGTAAAGTACCTCAATTCCAGACACACTCTTGCCAAAAATTCATGCCTCATGGCTCTTGTCTTCCCAGTAGAATTACTTCCTCAGCCTCAACTTAAAGTATTCTATGTTATGTTTCAAGGAGGCTTCAAGGAAGATGGGCAAATGACATCTTCCATCCCTATTGCTGCAAGGACAAAGGGATGGCGCTTGAGGCCAAAATAGCATCTAAGAAAAGTCTGTGGCCCAGGACCCTGAGCATTTGGCTAGACTCTGGATGCTACTCCTTAGATTAATTTTGAACATTTTAATGACATGATATTAGCCTGAAGGCAGTTGTATTATAGAAAAGTCAGACCAGAATTAGCAGTATCTCCCCTAGGTCGAGGGCAACCAGTAGGCTACCAAGTCACACTGCTGTTTCTTGACAAGCCATTTACTCTTTCCTGCCACACTCATTTTGTTGGTGTCAGGGTCAACTTACACAGGCTCTGAGTAAGGAGATGAGTCGAGTAGGGAAAGAGGACAAATGCACTCAATGTGTTCACTACTGACAGAGGAAAAAATCTAAAGCATACCAAACAGGAGAAATTCTCGTGACTTAGCAGACCTAGAGTGCAGACCTCAAACACAAACCTCCTGGAAATGGCTAAGAAAAGACAGATGATATAGGACTGGAAACAAACATGCACGCCTTCATGGAAGTTACATAGATATGACCAGGAAAGACATGAGGACAGTACACACTAGGACCTCGAGATAGACAAGGACAGATCAGTGAGTCAAGAAGTTCAGAGAACGGAGAGAGTTAATTGAAGCTAAGGATTGATGTGTTTGGCAGCCTATAAATTGATGGTGGTGAGAGAGAACTGATAGGACTGATGATTTGAAGATGGATAGGGAGTGAAAGATTTATGGACTGAACAGTTTAGACAGAATATTACTGGTGAAGCACAGGATATCTGTTAAGTCTCTTGCAGATTGGAGGAAATATTTCATTATGCCCTCTCTGTGTGCTGAGCAAGGATTAATTCAGAAAGCTTATGGTGATGCCGCATGTTTAATTTACATGCTCAAGGTATGTATACTTGCCTTACAATTCTTTCAAGGGTTACGGGGATATGCTTTTCCTCTGTCTTTTCTGCAGGTTTTTATTTTTATTTTATTTAATTACTATCATGTTGCAGAGGAGGATATGGAATGTTTCTCTTCATATTCTTTTTTGTGTGATGTATCAGTATGATGAGCCTAGAATTTTGAAGTTGTCTAAACTTTTCTTGAAGCTATAAGATAGGCAAATAGGTGTATAAATCCACTCAAGTTGGTTGAGTTATGGAACACAGAAATACATGGAAAAACTATCAGACCACAAGCTCTTCCTGAACCTAGAACCAAGTGCTGAACCTGTAATTCCATAGTGCTTGACTAATATATGTAAAAATAAAAGAGTTTCAAATAATGTTACCAAAAAACTTTAGTCTTGATCTGCAGTTATTCTAGTATTTTCCTCAACCAAAGAGATCAAAGTATTTAAAATTCCTGATCTTTTATGGTAACGAAGATGTATCTAGGAAAGTAGCAAGGACATACAGAAACATATTATTACTAGGACATATACTGTGTATGTTAAAAAATATGATAATTTGCATTTTAAGCCACAGAAGGGGCTATCTGAAGACGATACACAGGCAGAAAAAGTGTAAGCCCAGTCTATTTAATTCTTCATCTCTTTTTCAAGTACAGCTTCGTAGCCCCCAATCAACTAACACATTACACAATTAACTTCTGTTACCTGCTACCTGGGAGTCCAGGTCTGGCTCTAGGCAAAGGAACATGAGATTGCTAGATGTTTCTCAGGACACAGAGCACACTTAAAAGGGCAAGTGTAAGAATTTGGGCAAATAAACTCAGAGTTCCCCAATAGTTTTCATGTTTTGACCTAAGGAATCCTTTGCTGATTCTACCCCAGAAGGATTACAGCCCATGGAATTTCACTCACATAAACAGTCAAGAAAACCTAAAACCCTCCTTTCCTCACACTTTTTTTTTTTTAATTATTACACACTTATCTGTTGAACTAAGTTTGCCAAATTTATGCCTAGCCATGTGCCACAGGAAACAGGTCAGGGAAACTCAGATGGAAGAAAAAACTTCTCTAAACTCAGTTCCTTTCAATATTTCACACAGGAAAGTATATTACATTTGCACACCTGTATGCATTATGGTTTACCATTGTTTCCTTAACATTTGACTCTGTGACTAACACACTTGCCTCTATAGCTTAAGGCTGAAGTTCTGATGTGCACATAGGTCTTGAAAAGATACTTGGAGAAATACTTTGAATATATACTGTCCATGTGGATTATGTTGCTTATTGTGGTCCAAATCCAGTTACAGTGAAAGATAATAAGAAAAGTCCACAAAGTAGAAAAATTCAAATAACCTTCCCTCTTGTTAAGAATTTAGTT
>VXBJ01006728.1:96615-112147 GCA_013400055.1 Nycticryphes semicollaris | reverse complement strand
TCCCTGTATCAGGACCCTGGAAAAAAAAAATAAAAAATAAAATCCTTCTTCAGAAGGGAATTCTTTCAGACCCGTTATCTGTATTACTATTAATGCGCAGAGCGGGAGGCATTGCATACAAATAGATCCAAGTAGCAGCGTCTATTGGTGGCTGCGCAGGGCCCCCGGGTCCTACTGCTCCGGCGCCGGGAAACTACAAAGCCGAGCAGCAGCCAGCGGCTCCAGAGAGGGTACGGGCTGGGGGAAGCGGGAGGAAGGTTGGGGGGGGAAGGCTGAGGGGGAGAGAGGACGGACACGACGGCTGCAAGGGCTGGGTCCCGGTTAATTGATTCGTTACCTCGGGTATTGTAATACATGTTGCAATGTCTAAGCGGGAGAGAGCCACATTATAAACGGATGTCATGCAAGCTCCCCTTTCATAGCTGCTCTTGCAGTGCTATTGTGCAGTCTGGTGTGAGAAATGTGTCTGATTTTTAAAAACAGGACTTTATTTGTCTACAGCTCCCCTCCCCCCAGCCTGCATTGTCAAAATTATCTGTCACATACACTCCCTAATAATTACAGTTACTTCAGTAATTAATTTATCGAATTTCACTTACTTATGCTTTTTCTTTCTCAAGTTATGGCTTTCCAAGGGCATATCTGCTCCTCTGTACAAAGAGGGTGAACAAATATTCTTAAAAATTAAGCTGCTTATTCCTAACTAAAAGTAAAAAAAAAAATAAATAAAAAAATATCAGGGTAAGTTTTCCCCATTACAAAGACAGCCGGTTTGCAGTATTTAAATTATGGTCCTTATTGGATGTAAGAAATCATTAGACTAAAAGAAAATATCTCATTTGAAATGTCAGGCAGTGAAAAGAACAAAAAACAGATGCAGCACTTACGTATTGACTGCTAAATGGAGAGTAAACGTGAGATAATGATGACATAAGTCAACATAACTGAGAACTGAATATGGTGTTAACCACTTACACGTATATGCAGGAGTATCACATGTAGCTAAACTTCTATTACTGTCATCTAGATAACATATGTTATATACTAAGCATGCATCTAGATAATAAACATTAATAGGCATTAAATTGTAAGTATTTAATGAGAGTTTTTAAATAGTGTATGAAGATTATCTAGAAACAAAGCCTGTAATATATTGCAATGCATGATGCAGTTAAAGCTCTAAACGTGCTCATTTTCCCCACATAGGAGAAAGGGAATCAGTAACAAGGGGACTTTGTTCGAAAGGTCCCATATGTAGGGTATTGATAACATGGCAAAGTCCTTACGCTCTAGATGGAAGCTACCATTATCAATGCAGATGTTATTACAAATGCATCTTTACCAATATTATTGAAAAGTCATACAGACAGCACCAAGTCACTTGCTACTAGCCCATAACTTCATTAGGTATATAGGTAGAAAGAGACAAAATAAGTTCATAATAAAACATGGAAGAAAATACAGCATTTAAACAACTCTTGCACTTTGAGAATCAACAGTAGTAGTTGAATCCGTCTATGAATTATGTACTCTGTACACCTTGGAGGAAAGCAACAGAGACGGCAGGTGGGAATCAGCCTTTCTGTGCATCAGTAGCCTCTGAAGAGAGAAACACTACAGTATAAATTCAAAATCAAGTCTTCAGTGCTGTATTTCAGACTTACCTTACAGCTTGCATCTCTAAGACCTTATATCTTGCTGAAAGAAGATTCTAACTCTTCGTTCTTTGAATTCTGTTGCTGCTTTGATTTAGGGATCATATCCCAAAACAGTAGCATTTCTGCTGTCAGTGGAGATAGACTAGCACAATTAATAATTTTTTTTTCTATAAATACAGTCTTTAATTATAACTATAGTTACACATATGGTTGTTTTCTTCTTAAATAGAAGAAATTAAGTTATATTACTTTGAAAACAGAAGACTATTGCTCTAGTAAATACCAGTTGCAGGGGAAAATGTTGTAGTGGTTTACAGTTTAGAACTAATTTTATTTTACTGTTTTGTTTCTTTTTAGGTCCACTTAGGACAAATTCTGCTTACCTGAACATCCAGGCTATAACTCTTACAGCTTATTACTTCCAACTTCCATAGGCCTTACACTTGCCATCATAAGCCTAAGGAGATTCCTGGTTAATATCAGTTTAAAAGGGAACAAGCTCACGCCAATTGTACTTAAAATAATGTAAAATCATTGTCATCATCTGCAAATTTAACAAAAATAGTAGATTAGTGTAAGTGCAAATTAAGGAGGCAATAACCAACACCATTGCAATTAAGACAATACCCTGTGAAGGAGAGAAATTGCCATGTCCATTGTAGAGCCTACAGAGATTAATGAAATAGAGTTGTGAAACTATTCTAATAGAGAAATTGGGTGGGTGGTTAAACATCTGAGCGAAGATGATTACTTTGTAGGGAAACAAAACAAAGAGGAATAAATCACAAAGCTGCTCTATTACCACAATTAAAATGCAATTGCTTGATCAATTATCACTCTCGCTAATAGCTTGATGGAGGACAAGCAAATAAATAAAACATTAACCAAAGTCCTTTGATGTGTAATAATAATAATATCTTTATTCATATATGATCCTCATTTTTATGCAAGTATCCCTCATATTCTGTTTGAAATAAAATCTAGCATATAAAGGCCACTAAGTTGCTTATCTATAATATTAGCACCCTGTAATAACCTGACTCAAAACCAGTGACAATGAGCAGATTTGATCCAAAGTCCTGGTCAAATATAATATTTATCTATGGAAATATTCACAAAGTACAGTTTGAATATGTAGGAAACAAATACTTGATTATTCAGTATGGAAAAAATTACAAATTTATGTTGCAACGTGGATTCTGTTAAAAGTCAAGTAAGATTTGAGAACAAACTTCAGCTCATGGTTAGCTTCAGTAAGCTTCTCAAGTATCAAAATGCAAATAAAGGGCAAGTTGTGCATACATCCAATTGGAGACGTATGTCTAGGATCTCTTTTTAACATTTTAAAGCTTTGTCTTATGCAAAAAGATTACTCGTGTTTGATAAACTTGCTTTGCCTTTCCCAGGGCAAGGATAATTGGAAAACATACAAGCTTGTACATATTTAAAGTGAGCAATGCATATGTTGTAAATATGTAGGTAGTGCTGTAGAGTACTAATGAAACAGCAGAATTTGTGCTCTTGCAAAAGCAGTATGAAGCTTCACCAGACCTCTGGTATCCTGTTCTGCAGGTAGCATCCAAGTTTTATGTGCTTGCAGGTCATTTTTAACCTTGCTTATCTGTGTTTGAAGAAAAGTCTGAGAGACTACTGCCATTTCACCACCTGAATCAAATGGTTCAGAAATATGAGCCACTCCCTTCCACCATTTATAAATGCAAGAGATGCCTTCTGACTACTAGAAAGAGCATACTTAAGGAGGCAGAAATTCCACGTAGGGAAGCTTTTCAAGGAAAACAGCAGAACAATCTCCGAAGAACATCCGAGTGTGAAACTGGATTTTAAAGTTCTGCTAGAATGATGGGCTGGACCTTTCTCAACTACCCTGCACTACCCAACATCCAGTACATCAAGAAATGAGTTGTCAGAAAATGTAGGAAGGAAATAATGGGTATGGGGAAAGGAAAATTAATAAAGACTGAAAAAAAATCTTCAAAAAGGGTCTGAAGAGAAGCAAGTACAAAACTACATAATACTAGATTGAACACAATATAAATATTGAATAATAGTAGATTAAATGTAAACACTGCTTGATAACTAAGAGCAGACAATAATAAAGAATAACAAGCTTTCATATAACAGAGATGTAAGACAAAGGTAGGATTAAATAATGATTTCATGCAACTCAAGCTGTCAGTTATCTTTGTTGCAGTGCATGAAGGACTATAATTGAAGAGGAACAGCCACTCTGCGCACCAGTAGTCATCTATGCAGTCATGTATTTAGCCCCTCATGCAATCATTTTATTCCAAAGCCCAAGACATTTTTCAGTCTGATTGACAGCTGTTGTCAACAGGTTGGAATAGTTGCAGATCACAACTCTTCTGGCTCTCAGCTGTTACCATTTTTCTTCTAGATGCTATTGGGCTTGCAGTTAGTACAGAGACAGGATACTTTCCAGTATGTTGGTAAAGTTGCTTTGTCCATCCATACAGTACAGTCACTTTCATGTTTAAGAATGTCTGGGATGCAAGAGAGAGGGAGAGAGGGGAAAGCAAAGAATTTTGGTTGAAACCCGTTTGTGAGGAGGTTGAGGAAATGCAGTTAATTGGAGGGGAACCTTTAGCTCCATAAATATCTTCTGTAATCAAAGCAGTGGCATCTGAAGGGGATTTAAACTCCTATTTAGTACATATGCGTGGTCTTACTGCACAGGTAACATGAAGTCACTTGGTACATACACACCAGTGTGACTCTACAAACCTACTGCGTGTGCCCTGCAGGTCTGATGTATCTGTCAGTGGGGCTTGTGTCTTTATGCTTTGATATGGCACTGGACCAAAGTCTGCAGTTGCAGGACCTCTGTTCTTTTTTGCTCTTGGTTTAACAAATTGCAGCAGGGCTGAAGACGTGGACTTAAAGCACAGGAAAATGGGATTTCTATGTTTTGGGAGAATGAATGTTCTCTGTTCCTGCTTTTTGAACGTGAAGGAGAGATTCGCTATTCTGATGTTTTCTACTGCAGTTCTCTAGTGTCAGCCTTTTAAATATGTTGTGGAATTGGAGATCTGAGCATTAGATGGTCATTCTCTATAGTGTATGCTTAGTTTTTTTTTCCAGACCTTAATAATAAATAAATAAGTATGAAGCAGAGACTACGCCATGTGCTGTAATTGTGCATGCACAAAGACTGAAGGATAAAGAGAACTTGAAGAAAATGTGAAAAATGGGAAAGCATCATATATCCACTTAGTGAAGGCTGCAGGGGAAAGATAATGTCAGGAAAAAGCTAAATGAGTTAGTGCTATCCAAAGAGCATAGGAGAGAAAAAGAACTTCAAAAGTGTTTATCAAATGAAAGCAAAGTGCCACAGAGAAACTTTTCCTATTAGTGAATTAAAAGGAAAATGAAGATTGAAAAAAAAATTCAGACACTGAAGTAATTAATGTCCTGTCTTCTTTTTCCTTCTGTTAAAGAAAACTAAAAGGTCATTGTGAAAATATTTTTGATGGAGATCGGACCAAAAGTGAAAGAGCATGCCTAAAAAAAATTAAATCTATGGAAGAGATCAGTTCCAGGTTGTATAATGTTTGGTCTTAAGCAAGTCAGCATAGGAAGACACAATATCTTTAACTAGACCCATGATGCAGCTGGGGAGTGGGAAGCTGAAACTGATGACTATATGAGCTCTGTAAGTCAGTTTATCTCACATCTCTAGGCCATATACACCAATAAGACAACTTGCATTTTCATTTGAAACATGAAGTTGGAAAAGTCAGCTTCCAGTATTAGAGGAAACCTTGAAAGTTGTTCTCCAGATTAAAATATACTAAGGCAAGTTGAAACACACAACTAGAACAGTGCAAGTATTTTTTTATGGGATGCAGATCATGGTGGGTTTAATATAAACTGAGAGCATATACAATATTGACTATAACGGTACAGGACCTCAGGTGTACATAAGGATGTGAACTGCTTTGGACCTCTGAACCTCAGGATTAGGTTTCCCTGAGAACATGGAGTGGCTACCACAGCTAGACTCGGAGCAGCTGATATATAATTTCTAGCCATTCAGTCCTCTACAAGAGTGTACAAATCTCCTGCCACTGCTGCTAACAAGTGAATGTGGTCCTTCAGCTCAAACTGTGCTGTTGCTGGAGCAGTAAAGGATTCAAAAAGGGTGGCAACTCTAGCTATTCTCCCGTTATTTCTTGCTTGCTAAGATCCAGTTTGGTGTCTGGGTTCTGAGACAAAGTTAACTGCAAGTAAGCAGGGTGTGTTGTTTGTATTTATATGGCCTGTTAATCAAAGATTTTAAAGGATGACTCATCCCAGCCACACTTGATTGTATTTTAAAGGCCTCTAAGTGTGTAAGGCAGAAGAGATTTTGTCAGGAACTCAATACAAAGCTTTAAATAGTTGGTAAAGTGAGTATTGTGTGTACTCACTAAGGGACTATAATACAAAGTAATTGTGTCAGCAAGTTTGCTGCTGGGTATCAAATAAAGTCCTATCTTGTTTCTTATCTTGTTCAGAAGTAGAAAAAGAACAGGAAGTTTATTTAATTGAAACTATGATAAAGTTAGAAGTCCATTCTCTCTCCATCAATGCATGTTTTTAGCTGTTGGTCAACAATATTTTAACACAATATTTTGGGGAAGGAATTGGTTATTTAACTATAAAATAAAAGTAGAATTCTGTCTTCCTACTGAACTCTAGAAAAGCAAACATTTTAACTGAAATCTTAAATTCAGAAATACTACCTTTGCTTCTCCCTAGTACAACTGTAATGCTTCTGCATTATTTTGGTCTTGGTTTCTCAGGTGTGCTTGATCACAGCTTGTGTATTTATTATATACTGGAAACATTTTTTGAATGGAAACTGATTTTTTATTAGCTCCAGGGTTTGTATAAATCAAAGGGGAGAAACTATTTTAAAAAGCAAAATCCTCCCCTGTGCTTCAACAGGTGTGGATGGGAGCTAGCTTTAAGGGACACTATCTTTCTTTCAAAACCCAGATTTTCTTTTTAGCTGCACTGTATGACATGTAAGCAGAATAAAACCAGAGCTAGAAGACAGTAAAGGTTCTGCTTTTCCTTAACCAAACTCCTGAGATGAATCACTGATAACAGATGATGATTAAGTCACTGCCAATGTGTGCAGGTGTTTCCTTTTTGTTTGGAAAACCCTGAGTGAGCCCAATGAGAGGGAAGAGGATGGATGGGCTGAGGAATGTGGGAGAATTCTGATGGAAGGCATGCTGTCAGCATGAGAACATGTACAAGTAAGTATATGGACAACGTAGGTTGTTTAGAAACTTTTTTTTCTTTACTGTTACTCTAGTACACAAGAGTTTGTTGAATCTGGAAACTTTGAGGAGTGAATCCTTTGCTACTTTGTGTAGAAAAGTTAACTTAGCTAAAGTACTTCATTTTAGTTTATGTTAAAATAGTTCTGTTAAAGTGGTAAATGGGTATCATTACCTAAGGTGTTTCTGAGGTATATAAGCTCTGCATAAACAGTGGGAGGCAAGAATATGAATTGGAAATGAAAAGGACAAGGAATGAAATTAAAGTGTTCGACTTGACTATGAATATGTTTTAAAGGGTGAAAATGAATAATAGTAATATCTGGAAGGACTTCCTGGGAACTAGATTTGATAGCTGATGAAATAGGAACTAAAAATGAGCTGAATTATGTTTCTAATTTTAAAGTATTTATGACTACTCTGCAAAAATAATTTAAAAAATGTTTCACAGGGAGCTATTCTTCATTTGTATAGAGTTTCCACAAACTGTTTACTTGTAAGCTATACCATGTGTGAATCTAAGAATTTTTCTGTTTGCTTTTGAGATGTTTTTTTTTTCTAAATTATTGTCTGATAGTTACACTGATCACTTAGATTTTTAGATTTAGTTGTTTTTCTGGGTTTTTTTTTGTGAAGAAACTGGTGGGGACCTTGAAACTCACTTTGTAATACTTCCTGGATTTTCATCCCTGAGTGTACCTATGAAGAACCTTGGAGAAAGTGATGTTTTCTAGAAAACATTAAATTCATTTTATGCTAAACTAGTCAGGAAATTTCAAAACCAAGAATCACATTGTTTTACTTTATAAAAAAGTTTTAGTTGGAATTCTTCTGAATATGATCTGAAGTGCTGTGCCAGGAGGAAAAAAAGAAAAAAAAGCCTCTCTCTCAAAATGTCTCATTGAAACACCTTTAAGCAAATTGGTATGGTTTGGGCATCAGCCAAATCATTCCTAAGCTATGACCTTTCATTTCATCCAAACAATCTTACATTGAACCACTGAAATGCATTTTTTATTTATTTTTTTAGTTTTTCCCTTTTCCATTGAAATATATTTGCTGTGCAGTGGTTACAAAGTCCTCTAGGGAGTATCACAAACTCGCATGATGTTTCTTCAAAGCTCAGCATTGCATTTTTTACTACCTTTTCCACGTTAGCAAAATGATTTTAAAATTTCATCTGGCAAGTTATCTCTATATCAGCTTTTTATTAAAGAAGTCTCAAGAATATATATCTTTTCAGTTAAGGTTACCAGAACCTGAAATCAGTAAACAGGCCCAATATCTGTTTCAGCTGATTGCATTAGAAGAATTTAGGTTTTCCTTTCCACGTCTGTTTCTCTCCTCTTTTGATACTGATAATTACAAATGTGAATAAATGTTTGGACTGCGCTTGGTGTGCGTGAGTGCTGCTGAAGTATTAAATATTATTACTGGGTGTTGCATTTGATATATTGGATGATAATGAGTACTTCTGGAAAGACAGTGTAGACTTCATCTGGCCTCCATGGAGCAGTACATGTCTGTCTGTATGGGCGTTGTAGAGAGTGTTCTAAAAGGATCCCCCAATTTTAGGAAGAAGTCTAAAAGAAGAAGAAAGATTTCTTGTGGATCTTTTCTCCAAAATTTCAAAAGTAGAAACACGGAGCAAAAGACATGGATTTCAGTTATATACCAAACAGAAACAAACCCTCAAACTTATGCATGCAAGCATATTTTAAGATTATTTTTTAAAAAGTCTACTTTTCTGTTTACTTGATCATGATTTCCTAATAGGTGTCTGCAAGATGGAAACTGCAGAGTGGGAAAAAAAGACATTATTTTGACATTTGGAAAGAAAGAAATATGAGTGACAA
This sequence comes from Nycticryphes semicollaris, assembly GCA_013400055.1. Classification (NCBI taxonomy): domain Eukaryota; kingdom Metazoa; phylum Chordata; class Aves; order Charadriiformes; family Rostratulidae; genus Nycticryphes; species Nycticryphes semicollaris. Next base: position 103,324 of record VXBJ01006728.1, on the reverse strand, counting down.
GGCTGAAATACTTAATTTCCATTTCAGGTCTTCTTGTGTATGTGCTCAATAATATATATTAAAGAAAAGGAAGTTCTTTATGTGGAGAAAAACATGTAAGTGTATCATGCCAGAGCCAACTAGCCATATCTAAGTTGTATAGTTATCTGTAAATAATTGTGGACTGTGGCATGCAGGCTGTGAAAGAGTACCAAAAGACTGCTAGGGATATCTTTGCAGTTGGAAAACTCATCTATGGGCTCTTGATAGGGAATGCAAGCTCTTGGCAGTGCTGTAGCCATTAACAAGAGCATCTAATTGTAGCAGGCAGTGAAGCAAGGAGGACTAAGAGAAGAGGAACACTGGTGTGGCAGGAAAGGCAGTTCAGCTCTCCCAACAGGTCAACAGCAGTTTGGTGAGGACAGATGTGCCAAAATGGGAGAGTTTCCTCTCTCACCTGCTCTGAGGACGGTACCAGTGTGGGACTTGGGGAACAGCCTGCTACTTCTTAAATTTTGATATTTCCTAGTGAGGCAACTGATTTTTAAAATAGAGTTGGCTTTCAGGAGAGAAGTATTCAATTATTCTACATGGCTCTATTTTTTCTCCTACGCTGTCTTGTCGTCTTTCTTCAACTAAATACTGCTTCTTAAGCCTCCTAATTTTTCAGTTATGTGAAGATATTAGCTCATTGAGTCCGGAAAATTTCTTTTATCTGCTTGCTAAAATTTTGAGCTATTGCTACCAGTTGACTTTTGGTAGAGGCATAATAACTGCTTTGCTATTCTTATTCATAATTAGGATTGTTTAGTTGGTTGTTTTTGAAGATGGAGTGAAACAGGAGTAACAAGTAATGATTTTATAAAAGAGGGGAAAAAAATGCATCTTTCCAAATAGGTAGTCATTTATTCTAATGACTTATTTTCTTCCTTCATCTTGTAGTAGTCACTAGAAAATTAATATAAATTTCTCACTTCTGCATTTTGCTCAGGTTGAACCTGACACTTTTTGCTTCTAGTGGTAATAGAAGACAAATAGTGTGAAAATAGCAAATGAATATGAGTGAATAATTGGTGATTAATTTCCTCTCTTTCAAAGCCACTGTGGGCTTTTTTTGTTTGTTTTTTTAATTTAAAACCAGTGACCTAGTGTAGTAAGGAGGCCCAAAGGTAAAGAGGCAAACTGTCTAGAAGGCTTTTTGAAAACTGGATAAGCTTGGCTTTTCTGAAACAGAGAACCACACAGATTTCCTAACTGTAAAAGCATCTTCCGTCCTCTGTTTCTGTAAAGTGTGTTATCACCCATGTGGACCTTTCATTAGTAAGGATGCAGTCTGTCCCATCTGTTCATCAGCCAGATAAATGCATGACTCTTTCTGCAATGAAGAAATATAAGAAACCTATCTATGCCCCGAGTCTACAGAAAACCGAGATATGCTTTTCCCACTGACAGCTAACACCACTGATAGTTACTCTGTGCTAGGAGAGAGACTTGACAACTCAGGAAGATGAAGGAAGCTCTTTGGAGTTTCAGTTCTTGACTTCCAGCTTGACTATGAAGAGATTTTAAGGATGCTTTTAAAAGTAGCTAAAAGCAGCATGTGATTTTTAAGAAAGAAATGCAGGTGTTCCAAGCAGTGAGTAATAGGCAGGGGCTTAAGGAAAAATAAAAAAAAAAAAACAAACCAATAAAAAACCACGGCAAACATCAGTCTATGAAAGCAAGAGAGCTGTAGCAGCCAGGCAGGCTGTTGGACTGACTGCTCTTAGAGGTCAAACTAAAGTAGAGAAAGAGCACGGACTGAAGAGATGAATGATGACTAGTGAGAGTCAAGCATGATCTCTCTGGACCTCAGCAGGAAAACGCAGCACTGAGGAACACTGACAAGCTAGGTCCCAGAGGCTAAGAAAATGAGAAATGATAATGTCCAGACCAAGGAAGAAAATGGAGCATGATGCAAAGCCCATGGTAATATCTGAAATACAAATAAGACTTTGTTATAAAACCACAGAGACAACAAATAATTAAAATGGTCATCCTAATGAAGGCTTCTGCACTGATTATTCTGTATGTGAGTGGAGAATTGTGCCTTGAGACAGAACTTCAAGTTTTCTAAATGGGGACTAAGTACAGGGCTACAGGGCTTGAGGAACAGGTTATTTTCAAGAGCTGTGGTGTGATATAAAGAGACCATGACTGAAGACTTGAATTACCAGAGTGTCCTTGGAGAAAAATGTCAATAAAAAATTTTTGATCAATAAGGTTTATAATATTTTGCAACTATAGTTCCTACACACTTGCTGAATTTAAGGCTTCTGTCCATATAAATATATCAAAAGAAGACCTTACAGTTTACTCATTGAGTAGTCTCGGAAAAGTTGCTTTTAGGTCGCTTCCTTCCCCCTTTTGCAAGAAATCAGGGAAGTCACATCAACTAAACCAAAGTATATATAAGTAGTACTGTTCCTGGTATAATAGTGCTTATGCTTGAAGTTAAAACCCTATGCAAAAATTGGCATCTAAACTAAAATTCTTTAAAAAAAAATGAAAGAAATTTAACACTAAATGATTGACATATCTACTATTACAAAACAGGAGTAGGAATACTACAGATTCTAAGATTTTAATTAAGAATACTCTTTTCAAAACCTTTCTAATTTAAATTTTTAAACAGTGCTTTCAGCATTGAGGTAAATATGCTTTTATTAAAACTATATCTGCCTATTTTACAAGCTTCAGATTGACCTTACCTAAGCTGTCTATGTTGCTGGAGGTGATGAAATGACTGATGGATAAAGCAACTGGGAAATCCCTGAATTAACTGTTAAATGAAGGCTCACAATAGAACTTTGGGCCTTGATATGTCTTGAAATTGCCTCAAAGGAATTGAAATCTCCATTGGAATAGAAATTTTGGCAGAAGAGGTAAAACCCGTATGTAAAGTCAAGCGTTCACAGTTTTTAAGTGAATTTTGTAAGAACAGGTGTTCCATATTAATGCATAACTGGAGACCATCATTACCAATACTTGGTGGAACAACACTAAAACCTGTTTGGCTGTCTTGAAGTCAGTTCTCAAATCATTGGAAGGTGCATTTTCTTCATGATAATTGCAACCTGAAACTTAATTCTATTCTGTAAAAGGAAGTGTTTAATGGAGCTAGGAAAAATTAGCCTCAGTTATGAGTGAGGAAGTTAGTATAGTGCACCACTTTTCACCAATGGCATTTGCTCCAGAATAAGAAAGCAGCAGCTTTATGCTGAATGTGCTGTAACAGAACTGCTGTAAAGTGAGTTGAATCACAGCTAAGGTATACCATCCCCTATACCAAGTGTTTCATGAGAGCTCTACAGCTATTTTTGATGTGGATTATAGGTATTATTATTTGCATAGTATTTCACAGTATCTGGGCATGGATAACAGTCTCTCTCAAAGTGCTAGACATTTTGAAAAGTTAGATTCACAAAGAAAAGGCAGAAGCATATTCGGTACAATAACTTTACATTTAAGCTTGCCTAAAACAGATTCACGAACTTCAGTTGTTGAGTTTACAGATAGTATAAATACACTTGCCAATATTGGAACTTATGAAAGCTTTAAAGTACAGTTGTGTATACAGTGGAACCTTTTTCGGTGGGGTTTGGGTATTTTTTTTATTTTTTTTATTTTTTTTTTGGTAAACCTTTACACCAGATAATTCAAATTTGAAATTTGATCTTAAACACAATAGGACTCACTTCAGCAGTTTTAATGTTTTTCAATAACAACCATAAAAAGAAATGTAACTAACGAATCTGGGAGTTATCTGAGATCTGCAGGCTTTGGGACTCAAGCCTGCAATATTAAACATTTTTGGTTAAACCCATTAAAATACCTACTTACACAGTTTAGTTGTGAACACTAAGAAGTTTCAATTAATATACTTTAATGGACTACTCGCGTACCTGAATCACTTGTGTTGGTCGTGAGCATACAGCACATACTAACCTCTAATCACCTAGGAATTTCTGGAACATGAAAGAAGAACGAAACAAAGCAACATAATGAACTGGGCTTTGCTTTTTTCAATTCATTGATATGACCAAACTTCTATTGGATTTTCATGTAGATTGCTGCGATCTGCATTTACATTACAAATTTTTATTCTTATTGGTGTTAAATGGATATATAATACTCACATGGCTGTAACAATGAGCTTACAGGCTCACTTATTTTGTTTTATAATTCAGTATTGTAAGGGAATGAAAAGCAAATATTTTGCTATAATTGTTATGTTAATTGACTTTTAATGTTGCTTTATTTTCCAGCTACTCACCAGCAGTCTCCAAAGTTTAATAAAGCTCAAAACATTTCATTTTATTGCCTTGCACTATTGATTATCTGTTTAACACTAAGAACAATGTGATCTGTTGTCTTTGCCTTGCTGATTGCCTGAATTATCTTGAAGAAATAAGAGATGTGCATGAGGAGAATCTCAGGCAATAAAAAATGTCACTTGTATGTATTACTCATGGCTATTGTAGAAAACCCACAAGCCTTTAATCTCAGACTTGCAAAGGAAAGAAATTTTATTGTTTCACAACTGAACTTGATATTCCCTCAGGCATTACACCACCATTTATGTTTCTCTTTCTTGATTTTTATTGCCAACATAAGCTTATTTAAAGGAATGAATAGCATGCTGTCTACTTTGAAACAAATATTAAAATAATACTTCAAAAACCCTACTAGATTTATTAGAGAAAGTTTATTTCAATCTTAGAAGTTATGTTATTAAGGAAGACCATGTCAAAGAAATAACAGAAACAAAAAAACGTAAGAACACTATAAGGCTACATCCATTCCATCATTATGAAATATTTTTCACTTATCATAATGTGGCTTTGAAAACTTGGGAGAGTGGGCAGACTGAAACAGGCTATTCAGAGGAAAAAATTGGTGACTTTTTAGAAAATAGTTTATCAAAGCAAAATATATTTTGCAGCAGTTTGTCAGAATGTAGTGTTTCATTACAGTGATCAAACGGGTTTTGGTGCAGAAATATATTTTTGCTATCTGTTAATCACATGGTTAGAAAGTACTAGTAACTTCTGTCAAATGTATGGAGCTCACATCTTATTGTACAATTCATTGTCTTGAAAGCTGCCATGGTATTGACTGTGCTGTGTTGGCTTCTGTTTGCAAAGTAGAACAAATTCCAGGTGTTGTGGCAGCAGATGTTTTTTACCATTAATGAGCTCATAGAAACTATCATTCTAGTGAATCAATAAGAGTAATCTTGTGCTTGGTGAGCTGGAACAAATCACAAGTCTTTCATCCTAACTTTATTTTTAGGGATATCGTGGCCCGTGTCTCCAAATTTTTGGAGAAGTGTATAACACACTTAAAAAGCACCCCTTATTTTTCTACATATCTGTAACTTCAGTGCTTGCTGAGAACATCAGTTGCATTCCTTGGCAGTAGGAAAACGAATGAGATAACAAATCATCCAGGAATATTACTTCTGGGGAAGTAAATGGAGGTAGATTTGTACAGAATGCATTGATCATTGTTACTAGGTTCTCTCTCTTTTTAAGAAAATATCTTTTGTTGTTGTTTCCATATATTCTGGAATATCAATATTTGCTTGTGACTTGCTATATAAATACATGCTGTTTAACCTGAAGAAAGTTGAAAACTGACTGAAACTACAGTTTTAGCAACTGTAGAGTTTATAATGTTAAGAAATGGGAAGTGCTATCAATTCTGTTTTAAAGATCCTCTCCTCCTGCCCCAGTTAAATTTTACCTTTAAAATTATACTGTCAAGAAAACCAAACATAGAATCATCGAATGGTTTGGGTTGGAAGTGAGCTTTAGAGGTCATCTAGTCCAACCTTGCAATAAGCAAGGACACCTTTAAGTAGATCAGGTTGCTCAGAGCTCCATCCAGCCTGACCCTGAATGTTTCCAGGGACTGAGGCATCTACCACCTCTCTGGGCAACTGGGTTTGGTGTTTCATCAGATACAATAAGTAAGGTTATATATGAAAGTAACAGTGTGCTCAGGATTTGCGCTGGTTTTGTTCTGGATGTGATTTTTTTTTTTTCATATAAAGAAAACAAAAAAAATTTCTCAAAGAAAAGCCTTAGTAGAGATAATAGTATTTTGTAGGTACAAAGTGAGCTGCATCCTTCCATTTTTTTATAGCCTTCATTTTGTGATAACGTCCTGACCAATTATATTAAAAGCTGTTAATTTCTGAACAACATACGTTTAAAAACATAGAACCATAGAATGTTTAGAGTTGGAAGGGACCTTAAAGATCATTGAGTTCCAGCGCCTCTGCTGTAGGCAGGACACCTCCCACTAGACCAGGTTGCTCAAAGCCCCATCCAGCCTGGCCTTGGACACTCCCAGGGATGGGGCATCCACAGCTTTTCTGGACAATCTGTTCCAATGTCTCACCACCCTCACAGTAAAGAATTTTTCCTTAACGTCTAATCTAAATCTCCCCTCTTTCAATTTAAAACCATTACGCCCTTGTCCTATTGCTACATTCCCTGATAAAGAGTCCCTTTCCAGCTCTCTCGTAGGCTCCCTTCAGGTACTGGAGGGCTGCAGTAAGGTATTCCCAGAGCCTTCTCTTCTCTAGGCTGAACAACCCCAACCCTCTCAGCCTGTCCCCATACGAGAAGTGCTCCATCCCTCTGATCATCTTCGTGGCCCTCTGCTGGACCCATTCCAGCAG
>VXBJ01006728.1:79757-96558 GCA_013400055.1 Nycticryphes semicollaris | reverse complement strand
TGCTGTCTACTTTGAAACAAATATTAAAATAATACTTCAAAAACCCTACTAGATTTATTAGAGAAAGTTTATTTCAATCTTAGAAGTTATGTTATTAAGGAAGACCATGTCAAAGAAATAACAGAAACAAAAAAACGTAAGAACACTATAAGGCTACATCCATTCCATCATTATGAAATATTTTTCACTTATCATAATGTGGCTTTGAAAACTTGGGAGAGTGGGCAGACTGAAACAGGCTATTCAGAGGAAAAAATTGGTGACTTTTTAGAAAATAGTTTATCAAAGCAAAATATATTTTGCAGCAGTTTGTCAGAATGTAGTGTTTCATTACAGTGATCAAACGGGTTTTGGTGCAGAAATATATTTTTGCTATCTGTTAATCACATGGTTAGAAAGTACTAGTAACTTCTGTCAAATGTATGGAGCTCACATCTTATTGTACAATTCATTGTCTTGAAAGCTGCCATGGTATTGACTGTGCTGTGTTGGCTTCTGTTTGCAAAGTAGAACAAATTCCAGGTGTTGTGGCAGCAGATGTTTTTTACCATTAATGAGCTCATAGAAACTATCATTCTAGTGAATCAATAAGAGTAATCTTGTGCTTGGTGAGCTGGAACAAATCACAAGTCTTTCATCCTAACTTTATTTTTAGGGATATCGTGGCCCGTGTCTCCAAATTTTTGGAGAAGTGTATAACACACTTAAAAAGCACCCCTTATTTTTCTACATATCTGTAACTTCAGTGCTTGCTGAGAACATCAGTTGCATTCCTTGGCAGTAGGAAAACGAATGAGATAACAAATCATCCAGGAATATTACTTCTGGGGAAGTAAATGGAGGTAGATTTGTACAGAATGCATTGATCATTGTTACTAGGTTCTCTCTCTTTTTAAGAAAATATCTTTTGTTGTTGTTTCCATATATTCTGGAATATCAATATTTGCTTGTGACTTGCTATATAAATACATGCTGTTTAACCTGAAGAAAGTTGAAAACTGACTGAAACTACAGTTTTAGCAACTGTAGAGTTTATAATGTTAAGAAATGGGAAGTGCTATCAATTCTGTTTTAAAGATCCTCTCCTCCTGCCCCAGTTAAATTTTACCTTTAAAATTATACTGTCAAGAAAACCAAACATAGAATCATCGAATGGTTTGGGTTGGAAGTGAGCTTTAGAGGTCATCTAGTCCAACCTTGCAATAAGCAAGGACACCTTTAAGTAGATCAGGTTGCTCAGAGCTCCATCCAGCCTGACCCTGAATGTTTCCAGGGACTGAGGCATCTACCACCTCTCTGGGCAACTGGGTTTGGTGTTTCATCAGATACAATAAGTAAGGTTATATATGAAAGTAACAGTGTGCTCAGGATTTGCGCTGGTTTTGTTCTGGATGTGATTTTTTTTTTTTTTCATATAAAGAAAACAAAAAAATTTCTCAAAGAAAAGCCTTAGTAGAGATAATAGTATTTTGTAGGTACAAAGTGAGCTGCATCCTTCCATTTTTTTATAGCCTTCATTTTGTGATAACGTCCTGACCAATTCTATTANAGGCTGAACAACCCCAACCCTCTCAGCCTGTCCCCATACGAGAAGTGCTCCATCTCTCTGATCATCTTCGTGGCCCTCTGCTGGACCCATTCCAGCAGTTCCGTGTCCTTCCTGTGCTGAGGATTCCAAAGGTGGACACAGTACTTCAGGTGGGGTCTCATGAGAGCAGAGTAGAGGAACTGCTCTCCAGCTATTCTCTGCCCAACCTGTATTTGTGCTTGGGGTTGCCATGTCGCAGGTGCAGGACCCTGCACAAAATTGACTTTTGTGACCCTCCTTGTCAGTATTTTGGCATATGTTTTGTTTCTTATATTTGTGGAGAAATTACAAAAAGGCATACATCCTGGACGCAGTCCTGAGTAATACGCTCCAGGCAATCCTGCTTTAGCAGAGGAGTTGGACTAGATGATTTCCAGAGGTCCCTTCCAACCCTGACAATTCTGTCATTCCTTGTTCTGCATTTCCTAGAGTTTAAATTCAGAGGACTGACCTAAACTTTTTCCTCGGGAAAGATTTTTTTGGCTTCATGTCTCCAGTTCTCTCCATTATTAAGCAAAGTAGTGAGGTTGTTTCTTCTTTCTCTGCTTTTGCAACTGTTTTCAGCTGTGCAGCTTTCTTGGTCTGGGTTCACCAGTGTCAATGCCAGTGTGGGAGACCAGGGAGAAATGAACAATGAAACAGAAAAATGAAACATTCTGGATTTAAACTTGAGTAACATGTAATCATAGTACAAAATCCCTGAAGTAGGCACTTTTCATTGAGATAAACTGCTTTGGGGCAGAAAAATTAGTCCTAGACAATGGAGATTCTGGCCTATGTGACTCCAAAGAGTCTATGGTGGACACCCTGTCATCTTCTGTCCTGGGCAGCATTTGAATCATGTTACCCTCCATAAGCCCCTCCAGATACCATTCGCACCAAATCTTTTATGAGACGGGGTTTTGAACATGGATGGCATATCAGGTAATTGTTATAAAGGGACATTAAAACTTATGATTATTTTAGAAAATTATCAAGAAGAAGCCTTTGCATAAGCTTTTGACCTACGTGCAAACATTTGCAAGGTTGTTTAGCCTCTTCTGCTTTAAAATAAAATTTCAGTCTAAAGAGAATCAATAAATCACTGCGCTATTTTGGAGTTTGATATAATATTTTCTTGTAAAAGGTGATATTTAAAAGTGGACAATGTGTCATTGTGTGGTTTTTCTGGACAAAAATGTTTTAGCAGCTCTTGGTAAAATAAAAACTCTTAAAAATAGTATTTTTATTTTTTTATAATTTTGTAACTAGTTGAATTGAGAACCTATTAGTAACATGAGTTCTTTATATCTAGATATCTCTCAGCAATATAATAAATTCTGGGTGAAACCTGTTAAAAGTTTTTCAGGAAAACTTTTAAGTATACATTAAAATACATGGGTTCAGTAGCAGCCAAAATGTACCAATGAGCTTGGTTTCCCTCTTTGGACAACAGGCAAATCAGTAAGGCACTGATTGCAAGTATTAATTTGAAGTGCTTTCACTGTATTATTTTACTCTAATGCTTTTTAATGTCTATATATTGTATATACCTAAAAGAAAATTGTAGATCTCAGTCTGATACAATGCTTTTTGCAACAAAAATAGTTTAGAAACTTTAGTAAAAATAAGATGTTGATATTAAAAAAATATATAATATGTAAATTCAAGATACGTTTTGTTATAGCCAAGTATTGATGACTATTTTTTCCTTCTACTTAGAGTGCATTTTCATATCATGCATTTTAATTAATTTTAAGAAAGAGTTTATTATTATTAAATTTTGATAAGCACAGAGAAAAAGGATAATCCATGCTCTGAAAAAAAATCCAAACAACCTACAGCATAGCACGAAATATTTTTTTAAAATTTTATTTATTACAGCAAGATATATATATATATATAAATATGAAAGGATTTGGGAAGGAAAGAGGAAAGAAGATTTCAGAGTAAAAGTACTTAGGCTGGTTTAGAATTTAGAACTTTTAAATTTTAATGGAGTATCTAATGGACCACCAAATGTATCTGTATATTTTTTTCTGTCAGCTGCAGTAATGACTCAAGATTTTCTAACTAATGTGTATAAATTATTTTAATGTACCCCATAAGATTGAAAAAGCACAAGATATAGCACTCTGTGACAAAACAGTCCATAAAACACCAACAAAACCAGGAAATTTGATTTAAAAAAATATTGCATTTTTTACCCTGTGAGGTTTGGGTAAAGATAATTATCTCTCGGTGGCTCTGCTTCCCTATTTGTAAAATAGAGAAAATTATGCTTTTAAGAACGCATTCTGCCTGCTATGTTAACTTAATTGGCAATGGGAATCTGCACTATTCCTGTAATACCCCCATCCATCCCTGTGGTAACTGTCCTGTCACGTTTATGTGACACTGAAGTGTTTGAGTGGAAGATGCCATATAAATATAGAGCAGAGTTGCTAAGCATCATTTTTGTGGTAGAAGTGTGCGTGTGTCCCAGCACGCAGCGGCACAGGGGTGTTGTGGCTGGTGTTCAGTTTCTCTGTCATTTTTAATCAGACTCTGTGAAGGGGTGGAAGGTGAAGGTGAGGGCAGGAAGAAGAGAGAAGTAAGGTCCTGATCTCTTTTCCTGGTCATATTGAGGCAGAGGGCTAGAGAAATGCATGGCCATGATATGAGAAGGCTTAGGTGTAAAAAACAAACAAACAAACAAACAAAAACAACCCCAAAACAAACAACCAAAAAACTGGTCGGCAGCTGACAAGAAAGTAAACAGGGTCTCCCTGAAGGAGCAACACAGTTATCTTTGTGCAGCTCTGACACACACCATGGGTGACTCCTGGTCACTTGCTCTCTGCATTTGACACAAGTCCTGCACCACGAGCTCTGGGGACACAGAAGCTGCTGTTGGGTTTGAGTGGACCTTGAGTTGAGTCAGGGATATAGGTGTGGTGAGCCCGTGCTTTTAAGAAGATTTCATGTCTTCTCCTTTCTTTGGGATCATCAGTGCTTTGGAGCATTTTTGAGTCTTATACATCTATGTTGGTTTCTGGCCTATATACTTTGAGGACCTCAGGAATAAAAGTCACCCCATATCTTGAGCTGGAAAGAATAAGCAATTGCAAACACAAAGTGAAAATATGAAACATTTTACTTGTCCAGTTCATTTAATGCAACTTGTCATTTTTGTGTATGCAATACTAATAACAGCTAGCTTTTATCAGAACTCTCAAAGCACCTGTAGAAAGGGTATTATTTTCTTCCAATGGGAAAATGAATTGAAAGGTGATTAAATTATTTTTCTGAATTCATCAAAGGCAGACCCAGTGATAAAGTTCGCATTTATGAGACCCCAACGTCTATTCACTAGCTCACAGCTCTATCAGAAATACAGTTCCCATTACAATGTTAATTGTAACATTTCTATGAACTATATCCATTACAGATACACTTGGAAAAGGGTATTGGTAAGGATTGTATGTTTTTTTCTAAAATCTGTATCCTACATATGCTTTGGTCCTTTTGCCTTGTAATAGTTTTACTATTAGTTAAAAGAACTGCTGTAGGGAACACTTAACACAGCGAGCGTTATCTATTTGTTGGCAGCATCTTTCTTTAAGCTTTAATTTTTTTAATGTTTTTAAATTATAAATCAGGTCTGAACAGGTTAGCATGAAACTTTCAGGTTTGACTTACTCTGCTGGAGTTGATTGACAGTTTAAATTCAGGGCTTCTTTTCTCTTTGCTCTCTTGCACACGCTTTTACTCTCTCTTCTTTGCGTGATTCTTAAATCTGAAAGAACAAATGTGATTGCTTTGCAGACTAAAACTGAAAATTGGTTATCTCATGAAATAAATAGACAACCAAGCTTGACACTTTTATTCTTGGAAGGATGACATTTAAATTGCTATTGATCAGACAAAAAGTCCAGTTTGAGCAAAAGAATAAGGATAAACTGAAATTTATTTGCTGAGGCTTTGCAAACAATTTAGATATATAACAGACATAATAAAAAAATCTATGTATGCTGAAAGTCATCAAGTTTTGTTAACTCTGTAATGTTCTCAACTCTTTAAATGTCTATTGTTAAAACATAGTTTTGAATCCTGCTTAACTAGAAGTTAAAATGATGGAACTAAGACCTTAGAGTTTAATTTTGAAGTATTTATTTTTAAAGGTAGGAATATGCAGTTGGATGGGGGCTTTGTGGTGTTTGTTTTGTGGTGGTTTGGAGTGGTTGGGTTGTTTGGGTTTTTTTTAGTATGTTTGTGGGGGTTTTGTTGTTGTTTGGTTAGGTATTTTGTTTGTTTTGCTTTGTTGATGTGTTTCATTTTAAAGCATAAAAGCTAGAGCCATTTGTGATATCTATGCTCTTCTTGGAAGGTGAGTATTTCTCCTTATTCTGTGGAATAGCTGGGTTTATTTCTGTTTTGGAGCCTCTTGCACTGCTGGACAGCAGGTGATCGGAATGCTCTGAAGTAAATGCTAGCACCTTTGGAAGGTGTAAATGCCCTTTTCTGCTAAACCATAACATGTAAGTGACACTTTCAGATGCTTAAAGACTAGTTCTTAAAATATTTTTATCCTAGAGGCTTATTGTGATATTGACCGTACTGCATGTAATAAATCTGGGCTAACAAAAAAAAATACCACCAACAAACCAAAACCAAAAAACCCTCTCTGTTAAAAGTGACCCAAACTGTCTGGTGTTCACTCAACATCCTTTTTGATGCAAAAATCCCCAGTCCCTGGCTTTGGATGTCTGGAATGTTTTCCTCATGGTAGATCCAGTTTTCCTGTTTAAACTATGTAGTAATTTAGGTGGGATCTGAATACCTACCAATATATTTAAAACATCAGTAATAGTGCTGGTTTATTTCTAGCATGTATAACAAGCAATCTTGCAATTATCTTGATTTGGTTCTAGTGTATATTTCTGTTGTATTTCTGAATTACTCACAGAAAGATACGAAGAAGCTGCCAGAAGGGACCATTGAATTTTAGTTCTCAGAAAGGTGGGGATTTCAGTGTACTTGTCTTCATTTTTAAAAACCACTTATCTATTTTTATTTTTCTATTTTAATTTTTCTCAATGTAGCTCATCTTACTGGATGTAGGTAGGTTGTTAGGTTGTGTTTTTTTTTTTTTTTTTTTGTTCCACCTCTACTTTGCCTTTTCCATTGTGCTGCTAACCTGCTGTGTGTATGTGTTATGACTATTTTGTTCTTTTCTCTGAAGCATCTGGAGTTGGTTAGTGCTAAGGTCAGGCTGCTAGAGTGGGTGAATTTGTGCTTTGCCTAGATTACAGGCAGAGAATTAATGTTCATCTATTTGAAGATGCATGTGATTCTATTTGAAACAGATAAAATTCAACCCTTTTCAAAATTTTGTCGCTCTACTAGTGAGTAAGATCACTCAAGGTGCAAGATACAGAGTGGCCTTTGAGGTTGAACTTTTTGGCTGCAAAACTTAGGATTTTCCTGAAATAGCGAAGAAGAAAAGGGGAAGGGAGGAAGGGAGGGAGGAAGGGAGGAAGGAATACTAGATTTATTTGTGAATTGTGAGGTTTTGGAGGTTTATGTTTGTTCTTGACTAGTCAGTAGTACAGAGGGACGTGGACTGATCCTTCTTTATGCATAAAGTGCAGGGATAGGTCACTGGGGTTTGAAGAGGCATTTTGCTCCTGACCTTATTGTAAATGCTTCTGTTTCCTTGGATACAGAGAGCTACCCAAAAGAGCCTGAAATATTATGTAATACAGTTTGATGGACACAAAAGTTGTAATTTCAAACCGAAATGACCTCTTTTTAATGGCATTCTCCACATCGTGCACAGTGAAGTCTGAGCTGTTATTCGTATGGGTATGAAGTGTACTATTGCAAAGATACACCGATACAAATGAATGGTTATGAGAATTTTATGACCCACTCATTTCTTTAATATCTTAAGTAGGATGAGGCAATTGGCTGACTAATGAGATCTTAATGGGAGTAGTGGTCTGAGTGAGGGGAGTATAACTGTCTTCATTTAGTCTAAATCTGTCCTGCTTAGAAATTTACTGTCCTGAGAATTTTTCTTTTAATACTGCAGAACTGGCACTGACAACATTACCAGTATATGTAATGATTTGGAAAGGGCAATGACAGCAACAGAGAAAATAATCTTAGAAAATGTGAGCATTGCTGGTGAGCGTTTTGAGGGTACCTGCTTATTTTCAGGAACCAGCTAGATTTGTCTTTTATCAACACCCAGGACTTTAAATCTCTGCAGCCCAAAAGCCAAATTTCATAAATAATTTCCAGCAGTTAGGGTGCATAACTTTTGTTTTAATTTCCTACTGGAGATACACAACATAACGTAGGAGCATAGTGAAATAAGTCTTAGTTGCATGGGCTTTTGTTTCTTTGTTAGTGTCCTCTAATTTTATCTTTTAATTCACTCCTGTTTCTTCCTGTGACTTTTTTTTCCCCCTCCCTTCTGATAGTAAGAGCTCTTTACTTGAAGAATTTACTTTTAGTTTTTCTACTTTAAGAAATTGTTTTGCTCCCCCTTTTTCCTTCTAATCTGTTTCCGCCTGATTCTTTCTAGGCTGTTAAAGACTAGCATAGTAACTATGAGTCTCACAGTTTATATATACTTACTTTCCCCTTTTGGTCTAAAATTGCTTTCACAGGTGTCTTTCTTACTACTGTGTGTTTTGAAGTTTAACATCTTCAGGTAAATTAGGGCTCTTAAATTTATGTAGCACTTCATTACAGTAGCAGTACTACCATAGCTGTTATGGTCTACAATATTTTGGCTGGAAGTAGCAAGTTAGACCAACAAATATAGTCTGGAAAAAACCCTTTAGCTTGTAGGGATATATGCTTTTCCTGTCTCAAAAGAAAAACAGCAATCTTTAAAACTAAATACCAGCTGAAAACAATTATCTTAACTTAATTAGCTGTGTTAGTTAGACCATAGGATAATAGATAATTGGCATTAGTATTTGTATGGAGATGTTAACCATGCCTTTACCTTTTTTTCTGACTTACAAGAAAGGGAGAGACTGAATTTATCACCTATGGGATGTTGGTGGTCAGCAGAGGGAAATTGTGATGTTCCATAAAAGGGTACATAATTGTGAGTATCCTCTAGGGTTATGAATTGCAGTTTCCAGTTCGCGTGGGAATTAGTTTATCTCTTACAGGCTTTTTGGGAGCTTCCCTGGGAGGAGAAGAGAGAGGAGTCAGAGCTGACTCATGTGATAAACGCCCTTCCACGGTTGCCTCTGCCCTTTGCCCACTGTCTCTGCAAGGTCACAGTGAGGCGGTTGTTTCACCCAAGCAATTCAGGGAGCACTATGTGGTGCTTTCAACGATGCACCCTGCATTTTGGAAAGGGTGTGGACTGAGTAGGGGGCATTTGGCATTTTTATTTTTTTTTCCTGCTGTGGGAGGCATCTTCTTGGGTTGTCCAGCTTTGTGCTTTTTTCCCTAGGTGTAGGCAAGTCACCTTTGATGCGTGCCACGTATTGGGGAGTTTCATGATAAACACGGGCTGTTTGAAAAGTAAAAGTTTCTGGGAAGTATCTTTTAAGATTGAAATTTCTGCCACGAGTTATAACTTTTCAAGAGTTTTATTTTTTTGTAAAAAAAATAAAAAAAATTGTACATAAGATGTGTTTTCCCAGAAGACAGTTTTAGTCAAGTAAAAATCCTTGTTAGTTACCTGAGTGGTGTCACAGCAGTTCTCCTCAGAAGATATGGTGATATTTAAAGGGGTGTCTCATATTGTTTGTGTTGTATATAGAAAACTGAATTTATAATGCTAATTAGCACAACTACTACTGATACTTTTATGTTAACAATATCAATAAATTCTTGGTTCATAAGACATGCATTGAGCTCTTTTTCATATTTGATAGGTTTGTGGAGGTAGAAATTAGACCAGGCAAACTCTTGATAGTTTTCTGCTAAAGCTTGTCATTTATAGATGACATATTTTTCTGTCTTCAGAATGATAGTTTAAGTATAGACCACTATTTTCATAGGAGGGAGAGAGGTATAATGCTGTTTTTAAAGTTTGTTGTAGTGGATAATATCAGAGCTGCCTATCAGCCTCATTGATGTAGTCTTTAAGTTTCAGGATTACTATCTCCTTTCTTTTGTCTGCTATTTTAATTACTCTTTGATGGCTATGGGCAGTATGGATTTTCCCCCTGAAAGTTAACATTTTTTGTCTTTTACAGAGCTTCCTGCTCTGTAGTCAGAAAACAACTTTCTTTCAGATGGTCTGAGTAATATATGCAGTTAAACTTAATTGTTTCCAACTTGTATGCAGCTTCGAAATTTCCTCTGTTTCAAATCTGAAAAGTTTGTGTACCTGGAAGTCTATTTTCTTTTCCTGCTAAAGGATTTTTTTTTTTCCCTTGAATCTGTCTTAGCTTGGCTGGGAATCTTTTGAAATGGATCTTTATCCTAAATAAGATATTAAAGTGTGATTTCAATAGATTCCAGGTATAGCTTGGCCATCATGAGTCTGCCAGACTTTTTTGGCACACCTTTATGCCCACCTTGCTCAACATGAGATAGCAAGAATTTGGTACAACTAAGATACTTTTGCTTTAAAACCAGTGAATTTTAGAAGTATTTTTATTAGCACATTATAGAATACAAAATTTTCAAAATAAACTTGCAATTTTGCATAGACAGCTTAATGTCATAATTTAGTAAGCTCAGGCAGATAGAGAAAACAAAACTCCAAGTGCCTATCCATGTTTAGGAAATCCAAATTTCCTAAACATAATTTCCTAAAGTAAGACACAGTTGCCTGAAATTGCACAGAGGCAAAATTTAGGGTCTAATTATTTTATTGTGACTTTTTTTAGATTTGTCCTGTCTTCTAGTTCCTGAAGTCTTGAAGAATGTGAATTTTATTAGGTGAATATCCTTAGGAATCTAATATTTTTCTTTACGTGTTTCCCTAAACCAACACTCTTTTTGGCAGAAGTGAATAGTTCTGCATGTTTTATGAGTGTTCAGCTCAGCAACCTGGGCAGCACCAGAGCATCATTCTTAGCAGTGTATGTTAAATAGAAAATTATATTTTTGTTTTGTTTCCTGAATAAGAGTTAAAAGACAGAACAGCTCTGTTTGAGAACAGAAAATGGAAGAGAAAAGAATGAGTGTGCACTATGCTGGCTTGCTGCTCCTGTGGAGCTGCTGACAAGGATGATGGTGGCAATGGCTCCAAGGAGAGCATCAGGACCTGCTTCCTATGGCAACTCCCAAGCCTCTGGGGATGCCCAGGGCTTAGGTGTAGGGAGAACAGACTTTGGGTCAGGGCCAGCATGCTTGGATCTGGGGAAGTTTTCTTCTATAGGCCGGCACACACCTTTCCTCCATGAAAAACTCTCCATTCAGCCCCAAACTCACCCTTCAGGCAGGAACAGAAACCGAGATGAAGGCGCTGATGCTACACTTTCTGTGTGACTGCATATTACCTAAAGTATATAAACCAGTCCTTGGAGTAGGTTTGTAATTACAATCTTCTTCTTTCAATAAGGTGAATATCCTAATTGTGGAAATAAAGGTTTATAGGCTGTTTCCTCTACAGTAAGGTCAGGGTTTTACAATGTCAGTGGGGCATTGCCATGGGTTTAACCAGCCAGCAGGTAGGACCATGCAACTACTCGTGCAAGTCTGTCCTTTTTACCCTTAGAAGTGTAAGGGAAAGAGGGAGGGAAGGAAAGGGAAAAAACCCTTGTGGATTGAGATAAAGACCATTAAATAGAACAATAACAGAATAATAATAATAATAATAATGATTGTAATAGAATATACAAGATACAATAAGACAACACAAGTCACTCTCACCACCTGGCGAACTGGTTGCCCAGCTCCTCCTGAGCAGTGATTGTGGATTTCTGTCCCACAGCCAACCCTCATTTATATACATGATATCTATGGTACAGACTATTACATTGGCTATTCTATTGTTCTATATTCGTTCTCAGCTTCTATGGGAAGCTGAAAGTAGTCCTTGACTAGTATAAACATCACATAGCAACAACTAAAAAAATTTGCATTATTGACATTTCATTCATACCAAATCTGAAAACACAGCAACCACTAGAAAAAAAAAATAACTCTCTGATGAAACTGGAATGTGCATGATCACTATAATCAAGTAGAAGTCTAGGATGCAGAGTAAGAGAATAAGGGCCACAAAGTCCTATATCTCTGTGTTTTAATTATATTTTCCTATGCTACATCAACAACTTTTACATAGTAAATGCAAACGCACTAACAAATTACCTCAGGCCATCTGGAGAAACAACAATTTGAAGAAACACTCACTTTCCTCAAGATAGAGGTACTACTGATGATAGAATTTTGCAACAGAAATAGCATGTTCCTTTCTGTTATGGGCAGTGGGGGAAAACCAAACAGTATCAATAAAACCTAATTGAAGGAAACATATTAACTATAGTTGCTAAAGAGGAGAGGACAGAAGAGTTTGTCTGACAAGAGTTTGCTTTCATCTGGACAGAAAGCCATTAATGCACAGAACCAGCACTTAGGGACAGTTGTCCACCAGGAGAGAGAGACCTTATTTTTCAGGAAATTTAGGACTCTTATGATAATCTCTTCTGCTTGTGTGGTGCTTTATTAACCTTCAGCCTTCAAAGTAGGTTCCCTTCCCATTCAAAGTAGGAGAACACACAACAGAATATCCTTGGGCGACACTTCAGATTCTTCTTCTTGATGATTAAGTTCGAAAGTGTCAGACATTCTTTTGTTTTATTTTCTCTGAAATGATAATTAAAGAGCTAGAAAGGATTTTTTAAAAATAACTGGGATTTATATTCTTTATAGTTTTACTTCTAATTACATGTTTTAAATTAATTTTAGTTTATGTAATGTATATCTAGGCTATATGGCTGGTCCAGTCCCACTCTTTTTAGTGGGATCACTGTAATCTTCCAATTTTTTTTTTTTTTTCCCACTCAGTTCATAGCCCAAGTAAGTCTGTCAAACCTTTTGACAGCCAGCTTTCAGCATTTACCAAGCTGGTTATCTTTAATTTGAGGAAGGAAACTGATAGAGATGCTTTTTTTTCTACAAGCCTCGGTAATTTTCTTTAAAAAGACAAGTTCCAGACAGTGACTCATGCATGTCTTCAGGAAACAGTCCATACAACATGGTAGCTGATGGGAGTTTCTACTTTATCAGGAGTTGGATGAAACCTAATGCTGCAAGACACGGTTTAGAATTTTTTCCTTTTACTCAAGTGAACATTGTGTTGTATGTGGTATTACACGTACAATTGTACTATGGTTAATTAAATATGTCATATTGCTTTAGGTACATTTGTTTCATGTTAGACTCCTGATGTAGTTGAAGTAAACTGATTTTGATTCAATGGAGCTAATTTACATTTGTTAGGTATCTGGTCAATTATATTCTGCTTATATCATAAGAGTATATCGTATCATAACAAGAAGTAAATTCATGACCTCATGTCTCATTAAGTACACAGGAAAATGTTCGTTAAATAACAATTCTATATAAAGAAGCAAGCTTGCCTATGGTTGAAGATACAAATTATAAAATGGGCAAATTCAGCATAACCTCAAGAATGTGTTAAAATTCATTTAAATTCACTGCTGGGAGTTTCAGGTGAATGTTTTCATTTTTATTTTGGAAATAAATACAGGTTGAGGAAATTAAGAGTAACTAAGATAACTAAGCCAATACCACAGTCCTCATATTGACAAATGGACCTTCAAATAACTATGTACAAAAGTTTCTATAAATGTTTGCTGATATGATTCCACTTGTCACTCTCAATATTTCCATATTGATAGACTCTGTAATATCTGAATAAAATAACTATTTTCCTAGACCTCATTTTTGGATTGAGTTCTATCATTCAACTTCTATTCTCTGTCTAATGTCTGAAAACACCTTAGTACATAATTGTTACTTTAAAAAAAAAAAGTAAACATTTTTCATTAAAAGTCATTATTGGTAAAAGTAAATTATATCATTTTTATAATTATAATCTAGCTATTATATGTCTAGCATTCTTCTTTTTAAGTGTAAAATATAATTTCTTCCCCATTATAAAGTTTGCCAAAATGTTACTATATTTTATGTACAATGCTGTTTCTTCAGTACACCACGCTGCCAAAGATTGAGCTTTGTCTGGATTGACAGGTCTGCTCTAAATCAGCCTGTATTATTCTAAACTTTGTCTTTTGTCTACTTGATTATATATGCAGGAAATAACATAGTAGAGAATTACGTAAATTTCCTAAGTAATATAAAAATGTGAGCATTGGCCTAATAAAATGGCTAAGGTTGCGAAGACCAGTTTTCTTGCGGCACCGATGCACCTACGCTCCGCATCTGTGGCAAAGGACGGTCTCTGTCACAAAGCACCTGTTTGCTAGTTATAAAATTAACTCATATTTCAGTTGCAGGAACCAATATTTTTATCTGAATAGATACAGGAGTCCATACTGTGTGAGGTAACGCACCCCTGAGATGGAGCCCATATCCTCGCTACCTGCTACTGTTCTAGTCTAAACAACAGGCCTATGTATTCCTTCCCGGATCTACTTTGCTCACTAGTATGTCTCTTTTCTGGTGTCTTTTGTTTTTTTCCTTCCCTCCCTTCTTTCTTAATTACTTGGATACCTTTTACCACTACATATGAAATTATCCATGATATCTGGCTGTAGTGATCAAAATAATGAACAAATGTTATTTTTAATATAGGTAACTTTGTTTTTGAGATTCTAATCAAACTAAGTGGAGAATTAAATTAAACAATTATTAAATTTTGGAGACAGCCTTGTAGCAGCTATATTTAAACTGGTTTTTAATAATGTGTTTCTAATAGCACTTTCTAAAGTCTATCTAATATTATTCAGGAATGTTGGGGTTTTCTGAATCACCATAGATGTATGAAATGTCATTTTAGATTATTTAGACCAGTGAACTTCTCAATATTGTTTCTTAAATAAACTGTGTGCCCTTGATTTGAGTTTACTTTGTGGATTATGTGCCATAAACTCTAATAGAATATGAATAACAAAAGCCATGATTTTTAGACAAAATGTAGAACCTACTGGCTGTTGCATAAGACTGCAATTTGGAAAATCCTGACTTAATATATGTCTTTTTTTTTGACATTTTTCTTGTAATCTCACTTAATGATAGAGGAACATTTTTTCTACTTGTACATCCTGAAACTTTTTTCCTCAAACTGTGGGTTTATATATATTTTTATTTGACTAGCTGCATTAGTTTAATAATTCCCTAAATAAATTGATATGGATTCATGATTAAAAGATTTCACCACCTAAAGGGAAGATATCTAAAAACACAGGCTGTGTGTCAGAACTTCATATGGAAATTGTTTGTGGAGGATATGTGGTTTGGTGCTTTGGTGTGGTTTTTTTTTTTTACATGACTGAAAAAAAAAATGCAAAGCAGGAATTCAGGGTCATTATCTTTCCCATTTACAGATAGGAAAAATGGAGGTATAAGGAAGGAAGCCTACTGTCTGGCCCACTGCCACCAGCCGTGTCAGTCGCTGGTATAATGGCACTGACAGAGGTGTCATACTTGAGAGCCAGACAAGGTATCTGCTTGGTCAGAATGCCATTGAACTGAATGGCATTTGCAGCTTGAATGAAGGTTTTTTTTTTTCCCAGCTTTGTCCACTCATGCAGACAATTTCTAAATGCTCATATCCAGCCTACTGTCTTGCTGATATCAAGGAAGAATAAAAATATGTAACCTTATACACTCATCATTCTTCTTGAGAAAGAGACTATATAGGGTAAAATAAGGAAGCTTTGCAGACAGCTGGAATTTGCCACTTTGGGAACTGGGTACAGTGTGAAATTCAGATGGATGTAGGAAAAAGACATGTAAAGCTTTAATAAGGCCTTGCTAAAGCACAGCAGCAGCATAGGATGAACACAGGTGGGAGTACATAAGTTCCTCTGGAGTTGAATATCCAGAACTGTTGTGTGAACTGCTAATATAGCCATTAATGTTATTAATAAACCAAAGTAGAGTACTGGTAATCA
Source organism: Nycticryphes semicollaris (assembly GCA_013400055.1). Lineage (NCBI taxonomy): Eukaryota > Metazoa > Chordata > Aves > Charadriiformes > Rostratulidae > Nycticryphes > Nycticryphes semicollaris. Next base: position 80,916 of record VXBJ01006728.1, on the reverse strand, counting down.
GTACCCTTAGAAAGTGAGAAGATAAATAATCAGAATCTAAAAGTGAGCAACGTCCTTCTAAATTTAAAAAAAAAAAAAAAAAAAAAAAAGGAGAGGGTGTTGTGTCATATTTACCACTAAAGAATGAGACACATTATTTTTACTCACACTTGCAAGGCCCAGTGGATAGAAAAGATTAGCAGTATGCAGCAAAATCTTNTAGCAGTATGCAGCAAAATCTTGGGGGGGGAGGGGGGGGAAAATGACCAATGTCACCTTTCAAGCCACAAAGGCTGCAGCAACTGATTTTTTATGTTGCTTCCCAGCTCACCACGATGACTTACAGTTAACATTTGCAGCACTGTGCTGCTGAGAGCTAAAGGCTTACTCAGCAGAAGTAACGTAAGGTGAATACATGGTGCTTGTTCATATGAGGTCAGTGTTAGCTGAAAATGCTTCATACTATATACCATCATCAATATTACCAGAGCGGGAATGCAACCAAATGATAACAGGGCTAGCTATGACCTTGGTGTAAGTGACAAACACCTTACATTACAGCAGTTCACAAGTGGCAATAAGTAATAGGGCTCGCAGAGGTTGCCATCAAATATAAGTAATTAACTGAAGCAATGTAGAGAGAATACATGAGCCTGGGAAACGGTCCAAGAAAGACGTATAAAAAAAAAAAGCCTAGACAAACAGGNTTGAGAAAGAGACTATATAGGGTAAAATAAGGAAGCTTTGCAGACAGCTGGAATTTGCCACTTTGGGAACTGGGTACAGTGTGAAATTCAGATGGATGTAGGAAAAAGACATGTAAAGCTTTAATAAGGCCTTGCTAAAGCACAGCAGCAGCATAGGATGAACACAGGTGGGAGTACATAAGTTCCTCTGGAGTTGAATATCCAGAACTGTTGTGTGAACTGCTAATATAGCCATTAATGTTATTAATAAACCAAAGTAGAGTACTGGTAATCAGTACCCTTAGAATGTGAGAAGATAAATAATCAGAATCTAAAAGTGAGCAACGTCCTTCTAAATTTAAGAAAAGAAAAAAAAAAAAAAAGGAGAGGGTGTTGTGTCATATTTACCACTAAAGAATGAGACACATTATTTTTACTCACACTTGCAAGGCCCAGTGGATAGAAAAGATTAGCAGTATGCAGCAAAATCTTGG
>VXBJ01006728.1:50840-79717 GCA_013400055.1 Nycticryphes semicollaris | reverse complement strand
TAGGGCTCGCAGAGGTGGCCATCAAATATAAGTAATTAACTGAAGCAATGTAGAGAGAATACATGAGCCTGGGAAACGGTCCAAGAAAGACGTATAAAAAAAAAAAGCCTAGACAAACAGGAGGAAAAAGACGTTTTTGTTTTAAGACGGCAGAGTTATGAATGTTGCTGATAGCATCCTGGACTGGCTGGGAAGTGGAGATAAGTTGGATGAATGCTATATAAAAAAATATATACATATATATTCCAGGGCTTGGATAATATCATATTAGCAGAACTGGTATTTTCTTTCCTGCTCAGAAACAAAGTGTATAACAAACTAATACATTTATCATGGGAGGGGGGAGGGAAGGGTATGTCTGGACTAAGGCTTAAAATGTAAACAAGTCCAGAATGTTGTCCCTGGACATAAAGTAAAAAAATATAACCTTAGCTTCCAGTTTTAATAGTTTGGTTGTTTGCTTTTTTTGTTTGTTCTTACCGCTGTGGAGGGAAGGGAATGAGGCTTGAAAATATCTCCAGACATATAATTGTAGTAGCAGTGTCTTCCTGAGTCAGCAGTCAGGGAGTGGGGTGGGGAGAAATAAAATTAAAAGAAAGACTGTTCCAGTACAGAGGTGTGTCAGAAGTACAGGTCACACAAATAAACATTAGTCCTGTAGAAGCACTTCTAGAAGTAGATTGTGCTTTGTAGACATGTGTAGCGTGTACACCCTTATTAAAAATATAAATTCAGAAGAAAGCCATTTCAGCTAGCTTTGTCTCTAACCATCTATTGCTTTCAAAAGCTTGGAAATCTGCTGTAATGGAAGCTCAGCCTCCAAACTGCTTCAGTCTCTCACTGAGAGCAGAGCATACTATCTTGCAAATATCAAAAAGCCTTTTATATTGTCTCACAGTAGATCAAACTCTATTATCTGTCTTCATCATATTCTGCTCCCCACCTCTGAAAACGGGGTGTTACAAAATGAACAAAGAATGTTTGCAGTTTCTTGCAGTAGGGAAGAGCCACACACTGTATGGCTGTTAAACCAAAGATGTTAATACCTCCATGTTGTGTAATCTCTGCACAAGGCTTACATTGAAATACGGAAGGAAAGCACAACATACCATTATTATCCATTATTACTTTCCAGGGATGGTTACAAAATAAAACACATTACTTCAGCCCTTTGGGTGACCAACGGCTGGGGCAAATGATCAGAAAGTTTTAAGTGGATTATTCGTTGCAAACCTTTTTTAATTTTGCTTTTCTTNTTTTTATAGGGGACAGTAAGCACTTCTCTATGCAGAGGGAAGTTCATTGAACTCTTGCTCAGTTATTCTGGGAATTCCATAATTGGTTAAGAAAGTAGGCAATATTCCTCTTCTTATGTTTTCCCTTTTCAATTTAGTAAGCAGGGGCAATCTTGAGCAGGTGCTGTGTAAAGAAACAATTACTTAAGGTTGTCCCATGGCTCATATCAAAGGTGCTTCTGAAACTACATGACAAGAAGAGAGATTTGAGGGGGAGACAGAAATAGAACTTCTTCAGAGGCCACAGTTCAAGAGAGTTGATCCAGGGAACGTGTTACCAGTTCATGATCACACAAAAACTGCTTTTCTTAACAAAAGCTGTGGATTTTTTCACCTATGCCAGGAAATCAGATTCTCTTTTAATCTGCACATACAGGTTTTCAAGTGTTGAATGTTTGCAAATTGGCCAGAACTTAAGTGCTCAGCACTTAGTATGCCAAGTCCATTTACAAGTAGCTGCTTTTCCTGAAGCCAAAATAGGAGTTGAAACTTCTTGAAAATCAAGCCCAGATGCTTTCAAATAGTAAAGACAATTTTAACTTATATGTGCTAGCAGCATGATGACTTCAAATCCTACAAACAAGTGGAGCTTGGTTGTCTTCAGCTTGGTGATTTCCAGTGTGTCTCGAAGAAAGTAGAGAACGATAATAGGGTGGTTGCTGAAAATCTTAGGTCTGCATGAGAAGGTGTGTTTCAGTCCTTTGCTCATGAATAGGTCTGACAATATTTGAGAAGAGGAAATAATTATATGATTGCCTTGAAAATTTTCAGTTTTGGTTATTACATGTTTTTAGCAGTCTATCAGTTATAAAAATGAATATGCAGTGGTGAATAGCTTCAAATGCTGGTTGTTCAAAGATGCTTTATCAATAAGTCAGTTTTTGTTGATATTTGAATCCTACAGTGAAGGACAAATATTCAAAATCATGAAAGAATGTAGATAAGACACTTCCAATGGACTCCAGAAAAAGGGATGCTTATAGGTATTTCTGTGCTTCCAAAAATCTGCTCCAGAGTATAACTGTTCAGAGAAATATGTATACCTATCCCTAAAGAAATACAGTATGTGCAGTGTACCATACGCAATTTTAAAGTAAAGCCCGCAATTATTGAGTGTTGTCTACATGCAGAATTATGAATAATCAAATAATTATTGCGGCATATCTTTATTGAATATTCTTCAGTAGTTGCAAACTTTTCTTCCCATGTTTTTCCATCAATGTAACATGTTTGAAAATGATAACCAGTCTTTTTTTCTTCAACACAATCCTAGCCAGAAACCACATTGAAAACAGTATAGTTATCCTTGTCCATATCATATGTGGAATAATTTCTCTTTGCTGAGGTTTAGAAATTGGCCAGCATGTTCAACAGTATTCCAGTAAGATTTTGTGGGAAACTTTGGAAGCTTCCCGGAAACCCTCTAAGTGAGAGGTGGTAAGTTTGCTGCGAGTATGCAATTTTCGCTGGCAGCCTTAAGTTTCTGAATTCCTTTTATCCAGTCTTCCTAAATTGGATAGATTTTTGTGGTTGCATACGTATGGTTTTTCCTAAGATAGGCACCTTTTTAGGGAGAAGAAACCATTTTAGTATGAAACCACCCAGAACAGTTGTTAGAACATATTTCCATTTGCAGCTGATAGCCAGTTGGCAACATTTCTTTGCTGGCTGCAGACAGTCGCCAAAACTAAATGTCGTTTTGTTCTCTCTGCCTTCCAGTTTTGATCTATGGATTTTAACATTCTCTTTGTTTTTAATACTTCAGAGTCATCTATCTTGTGGCCTCAAATTATTTTCCATCTACATTTTTTTAAAATTTTCACTATTTACTTGTCACTTATTCAATGGTAAGAATTTTCATACCGGAGTTTTCTCTGCATCTGCATTTCATTTACCCTTTCAAAGACACAATGTCTTCATTGACTGACCCTTTGTAAGGCAGCTGTAAGGTCACCATCACTCATTTCTTTAAGACTTATTATTGGGGTCAAATAAGTATTCCTCACCTAGGTTGGAACACATGAAATCAGAATTTTACACTTTAAATTGCACTTTCTGTATATTCAGTTTGGGCACATTTCACAAAGAAGCTTCTATTGAAATGCTTATCAACTATTTCCCTCAGTAATATCCTGTTTATCTCAATAATATTGTTTAGAAAATATTATTTTGGGACATATTATACATATAATTTACAGAATTTATGGTATCTTTCAGGAGCCTGGACACTGCCATTAGCATTACTTAGAGCAAGAAGCATGAAAAAGTTTAGGGAACAATTAAAACCAGATTTTTTATTTTTTTTCTTCATGGAGAAAAAACCCCAGGAATCTGGCTGCTGGTAGGAATTACAATTTTACAGCTTTTGTAAGGAAGTAAGAGTTCATGTATGCTGATGTTGGAATAACTTTGAGTGGGTTTTTTTGCTGAGTATTTTAATTTAAATGCACTAAATAGCACTTCTGTACTAAATACAAATTCTGTGTAATGCAAAAAGATGTAATTTATACATATATTATTATTTTCCATTAAAAACAAAAGTGGATAATAAAATTATTTTGGTAAATTATACCTTTTAGGGTTTTAGAATGTGCTAACTGAAGAAAATTGGAGTGAAACTTTTCCATGTGTTGGATATTATTTCACCTGATAATGTTTTTACCAATCTAGCTTATTAAAATTTTTCTTTTCAGTCTGATGCCAAGTAATCTTAACATTTATGCTTATATGCAGCAGGAAGCAAAAAGATAAAACTTATTAAGACCATCTCTAGAAAACGGTTGCTATCTATTTGCTTTATATAGGGTTCTGGATTCTAGCAAAATCCTCATACCTGTTTGCTGTTTGTTTGTTGTTTTTTGGTTTTTTTTTTCTTGACTCGACTTAACTTTCCTATATATTTTCAAAATCTATGTGGTTGAAAATAACAGAAAAATAAAAAACTGCTTTTATTAAAAATTCCACTGTATTTTCTATACTGCCTCTTCACAGGCTACATAATGGTGCAGCTCCACTGCATCATGGGCATGACAAGGAGGTGCCCACTTTACAGTACACTTGAGCCTGAATTGTCAGGATTTTTGATTAGTTTTCTGTTAATGTTCAATTCAATTTTTGCTCTTGCACAGGGGCATAGAGTGATGACATGGAAGATAGGTACACGGGCAGATAGTATCAAACTGGACATGGTCAGCCTCTGTACTGTTTCAGAGTGGCAAATTAGAGCAAAACAGGGACCAAATTAAACTGGTGATGAAAACACAAATGGAAGCATTCACCCATGTTCCCTCTGTAGTTCAGTGTAATGTCTAGCTCCAAACATTTGATTGACGTTTTCTTACAGGCTTGTGAAATCCTCACCAATAAGGATATGGGACACGTACGTGCTTAGAAAGATGAAAATTATGATAAACATGTGAAATCCACTTGTGAAAAAATGAAAGAAAGAGGAAAGCTTTTTCACTACAAAGAATTCATACTGTGTTATTGAAATTAAAGCTAAAGTCTACTCAGCTCTCACCTGTTACATGTGGCTTGTACCACTTGTTGGGTAGTAATGATTACATGACACTGATGCATGGACTAATGTTGTAATAGATTTATAATTGAACTGATGAAAATACTTGTGGGGTCAAAGTTTTTAATGAATGAACAGATTAAATGTCCCATGAAAGGTACAATATGTTCTTTTTTTTAAATCAAAAATTAGTTGAAAAGTCACAGTTAATTTAATTATATGGTCTCTGTCTTGGGATGATAAAGGAGACTGAGAATTATAATAGTCAGAGAGTGAAACTTTTGCTGTTGAAAGGCATGTTGAAAATTAAATGTTTGTCTAACTGCTTGTAAATAACTCATATTCATATGCATATTATTTTCAAGATAATGTGTTTAGGTCATAACACAATAATGATTGGTGGTGTGTCATCTTCTGAGTTATACTTTCTTGTTATACTGGGTATCTCAAACTTTATGCATGCACATTTTGCTCGCAGTAAAGTGAAGATACTGCTGTAAACACATGGGAAACAAATTTCTTGGGCTACTGATAGGGTTTCCTCTTTATAAGTATGCTGACCAACCTTTATGACCAGTACTAAGAGTCTGACTATTACAGAACATCTTCATAAGCAAACAGCTGCCTTGCAATGCACTGGCAGCTGTCACTAACATGATTTAAAAAAAAAAAATAAAAAAAACCCTTATGTTTAATAAAAGCCAGGATCTGCCATATTTTCTTCCTGACAAGTAATGTAGTCTGATAATATTCCTGCGTCTCTATGTAATTTGTGCTCACAATTTTTGAAATTTTCAAATGTCAATTCTTTTTTCCAACACAGTGCTTTTTATCAGCTGTGATCACCAATAATATTTCTCTTCTTTTCTTTTGTACTCAAACAATATACCTGCATTGACTTTATTCTTTATAGGTAAATGAGAAAGTAATTTCTTTCAAGTCAAGTCTTTTAATTTGGATACCTATGAATATCATGTACTAAAGTTTGTGATAACATACAAGATACAACATCTGCAAGAAATTAAAATTTACACAAGATTATTCACAGAAAGAAATTCCCTCTGTACCAGTGAATATTCTGCTTTGATGACACAATGAAATCAGAAACCTATTCAGCAAAGTCAGTCACTGGTAAGAAATAAGGCTGGTTGTGATTGTGGGGTTTTTCAGACAGAATGTAAAAAAAAATAAAAATTCAGAATTAATTTTTTTGGTGGTTTTTTTTTTTCATTCGGATCACGTAACTTTTTTGAAGACAATTAAATGCTTTATATTCTCCTGAAAATGGTTAATATATTTATGGTGTCTGGAGCAAAGTAACCTCAGAAATCTTATTAATAATTGGTAAATAAATTAACATAATAATAGGAAAATAACTAGTTAAAAGTGTTTGTCAAAATATATTTAAAAATGCACTTCATAAAAGTAGATAGAGAAAATTTAAAATAAAAAAGAAATTCATTGATCAGCAAAATCTAAGATCTTGCTCATTCTTTTCTTTAGTAACAGCTTGATGAAATCAATATATTTGCGAATAGAATGATGATCAGAGTCTTTAATAAGTATCCACTCTGACTTCATTTCACAAACTGAAATGATAGGGAAAGACTAGAAGTTATGTCATGCTTCAACACTTACTGAATACAGAAAGAACTGGTTTGAAATAGTGAATAGCCAGAGGATAACGAAGTAGATAACCTGAATCATTAAATCACATTATTGAGAGATTTAATTTTTCTTTTTTTCTTACCTCCTATTTCCAGGGGTAGAGGTGTTTATCTATAGACTTCTGATACTGTCTTCAGTTAGGCATTTTCTGCCTCAAATGTATCAACCTTTCTTTTTCAAGTGAACAGTTTTGAATACTTTCAATCACAAGTGCACATAGTAGACTAATGTAGTTAATCTTATTGATTATAATTATGGTGAAATACTTTCTCTTGCTTGTCATAACATTAAATTATGCAAGATAGTTCCCTTTGTGTCATGAAAGTTTCTTTGTATACAAACAATTCTTGCTGATCTAAATGACTAATACCAGAGATTTTAAAAATAGTAGTAGTAGGTAATTTTATAGGAATACTTTTCTGTAGAAAATGGTTTAATTAAATAAGTAACATTTCCTTTTTCATCCTAAGAAAATTTCACACAAAACAAAAATTTGCAGACAGATTGATTAGCATAGGAAAACATTTTTGTTTTTACTTCTGCACCTTAGGATAGAAACTAATCTCATCTACCATTTCTTGAATCTCAGGTCCTTTAAAACTATACTCTGAAAAACATTTTTTATGAAACATACAGAAGTCAAAAGATAAGGATAAAAATTTCAAAACCTTTTCCGTATTAAGTTGGTTGTATAGAAACCTAGTGGAAATACTTTAAGAGGTAATAGCTTTAAAGGATTGTTTCGACTGTTTTGGCATGATTGATAGAGCATCATGTTAAGAGTTAGGGAGAAAAGCGTAATAGCAGACTTGTGTCCCAGTGCCCTGAAGGACAGGTCTATCCAGCCCAGTTATGTCACGTAAGTGGAAGGTCCAAGTTTCCTATGGCTTGTAAAGTCTGGAGAGTATAATAAACTGACCTCACTTATTGAGCTGACTTTGATTACAGTCTTGTGTTGGGGATCCTGGCTTCACGATTGCAACACTTGGTCTCACTCTGAGAGTGCAGTACATGTTATATATCTAACTTGATAAACACCTTCTTAATTTTTTTTATAATCTTAAAACTGAAAAAGTAATTTTTAGACAGTGACTCTTTTAGGCAGTGAATTTTAATGTTGTGAGTAATGACTGTAACCATTCTTATATTAAATCAGTCTTTGGTCTGATGCATGCCACTTGCAGTAGCTAGAAAGCTGAAAGTAGATGAAATTGAAAAAAAAGAAATAGTCAGTTGAGTATTTCCCTCTGAAATACTACTTTTTATAGTAGCTGGTATTGAAGAGACATGTGGACACTTGCTTCCACCCATGGGTGGTCCCTGACTTGCAATAAGAAGGGAAAGGAAAAATGTTCAAATTCTGATTAGAAGCAGGTAAAATGTGATGAAAAATGAGAAAGTCAGTGGAAGAAAAGTGGAAAAAATATCTTTTTTAAGATACTGTGTGTCAATTATGTCAAAATGTTTGATGCTGCATCACGATGAGAAACAAAATATTTCTTTGGATCACTAAATTTTTTTGATAAATGTAAACAATATCTAAAAAATTAAACAAAATGAAACAACACTCAAAACAATGTTTTAGCATTATCAAAAAGAACGGAAAAAGCCTTTTTTCATTATTCCATGTTAGTTTTGGTATTTATTACATCAGACCGTTGATAACAGCAAAGAAGTTCACCCTTTCTGATATTCTGTTACTAGTTATTGCTTCTTTATACTCTTGGTTTTTGGTTTGCTTAAATTAAACTTTGTGATGATTCAGGCCATAGATCTCTGTAACTGAATAATTCTGATAGTCTGTGGGGTTCACCTGTGTTTCTTAATGAGCTGTGCGTGGTATCAAGTGCTCTGCCTATCACACAACATAACTATTCAGAACAAACTACTGAGCAAAAAACCTTAAACTCGACAACACTAAAAAAGAGGCAATTGATACTATAAATAATTGCTGAAGACGGAAGGTGTGCTGGGTTAAGCATTCTTGTGATCAAGCACCCTGTGTTTCCTGATCTTTCGCTAGTTATGCCTTTTCCTTTCTCTTCAAATCCTCTCTGATTTTCATTCATTGTCTGTCCTTTACTGGTGGATCATGATAATGAGTGAGGACTCAATTAAATACCTATTAAATACATGTAGTGTTTAATGTACACTATTCATGTAGCCTGTTAAATGCAGAATAATGGAGAACTTCACAGAGACTTCTGTGGTACTTCAAAATATTTTAATATTGACCTTATATCATCTAGAGGTGTACTGTTTTTATTAGGAGTACGATTAGCTGCGGATCTAGGGGTTTCCACTTTTTTCTTTTTTTTTTTTTAATATAACCAAATTTTATGGAGAGGGTTCAGTTTCCTTCAAAAAGCAAATGAAAAACAAGAAATAAGATCTCATAGGTCACCTGTATTGCTGGAACCTACTAAAGCCTTCATATAGATGTTTGCTACTGGACCTAACAGGGTAGCTAATAACAGTATCAGTTCCCTGTTTTGTGTACAAACTGTTATGGTATGCTTGGAAATATTCAGCTGATACATTTAATAAATATTTGCTGATAGCTTCAGGAGAATGCTACAGTAAGCATCATTTTGAAGCATTTTAAGCAGATGTTCTCATGGTAGCTCATTTCAAATGTTGTAATAAAGCTAAAATGTATAATGTAGGAAATTGTATAGTTAAGTATATTCATAATTTTTACATTCCTCTTCTCTTTTATGTAACTTTTCTTCTGGAAATGCCCTACACTGATTTTGCACAGGTTCATGTATTTACTTAGGCTCTCCAAGTCAAGAAGCTAAGGTAGAACTGTTGTTCTTCTTGGGGCATCCCATGGTAGAGGTCCCTGTGCTGCAGAGTACTGACTGCATTTTGTATGCTAGGGCTTCCTCCATAACTGTATACACCAGTTTTCTTCCACATGCCACTTCTGTCCAGTGGATTTCTGGGATACATCTGGATTATGTACATGAACCTAGGAACTATAAACTGATCCTGGGTATAGCAATTTAGATGTACGTTGAAAGTTCATGAATTCAGTCAAGCAGTTGAAAGGACTATGCTGTTGTGATCACTAGGGCTGTTCAGCCCAAATAGCAGAAGACAAAGGCATGGCACTGGAAAAATGCAGCATGAGAAGACAAAGTTTGAGACCACCCAAGGAACCTGAAGGTGCACAAGTCCATGGGACCTGATGAGCTTCATCTGTGGGTCCTGAGGAAACTGGCAGATGAAGTTCCCAAGACACTGTTCATCATTTTTGAGAAGTTGTGGCAGTTCTGATGAAGCTCCTGCTGACTGGAAAAGGGGAAACAAAGGAAGACCTGGGAAACTACAGGATGTTGAGTTTCACCTCTGTGCCCGGCAAGGTCGTGGAGCAGATCCTCCTGGAAACTATGTTAAGGCACATGGAAAATAAGGAGGTGATTGGTGACAGCCAACATGGCTTCACTAAGGGTAAATCATACCTGACACATTTGGTGGCCTTCTACGATAGGGTTACAGTATTGGTGAACAAGGGAAGAGCAACTGATGTCATCTACCTAGAACTGTGCAAAGCCTTTGACACTATCCTGCACAACATCCTTGTCTCTAGATTGGAGAGACATGGATTTGATGGATGGACCACTCATTAGATAAGAGATTGGCTGGCTGTTTGCACTCAAAGTGCATTTGATGTGCAAGTAGAGATCAGTTACAAATGGCATTCGCAGGGGCCAGTACTGGGACTGGTACTATTTAACGTCTTTGTTGGTGACAAGGACAGTGGGATTGAATGTATGCACCCTCAGCAAGTCTGCCAAAGACACCAAGCTGTGTGGTGCAATTGACATCCTGGAAGGAAAGGATACTATCCAGAGGGACCTGGACAGGCACGAGAGGTGGGCCCGTGCAAACCTCATGAAGTCCAACTGCTCCAAGTACAATGTCCTGGACCTGGGTCAAGGCAGTCTGAAGCACAGATACAGACTCAGGGGAGAATGGATTGAGAACAGCCCTGAGGAGAAGCTCATCATGAGCCAGCAATGTGTGCTTACGGCCCAGAAAGACAAACACATCCTGGGCTGCATCAAAAGAAGTGTGGCCACAGCAGGTCAAGGGAAGTGATTCTGCCCCTCTGCTCTGCTCTGGTGAGACCCTACCTGGAGTACTATGTCCAAGACCAGGCTGGATGGGGCTTTGAGCAACCTGCTGTAGTGGGAGGTCTCCCTCCTCACAGCAGGGGGGCTAGAACTAGATGATCTTTAAGGTCCCTTCCAACTCTAACCATTCAATGATCCTATAATCACCTGTTTCTGTCATTCTCACTAAATAAGACCTGTTTATGCCTCTGCCTGTTCCAGTCACCTTCTGTTTCCACCATGTTCCTCCTGGCTTCACAGCACAGCCAACTTTTCCCCAACTACCAAGTCTTCTGTGACCCCACGTTCACAAGTAGCAAATCAAAAGGCACTTTTATGTACTCTTCATCTCAAACTCCTCCTTCTAAGATACTTCATCTCAGTCCTTTATTCAACATTTTTGTGCCCAGCTTCATTATCTTGATTTTCTTTTTCCTTCGTTCCTGGCCTAAGTCCTTGTTCAAGTATTGCTTGAATATCCTTCACACATTAACCTGATTTTACACTTACTTAATCACTACTTTTTTTCCCCTCAATTACTACTTTTTTTCCCCCTTTACTTTCCTTTACCAGAACCATGGATTTTGGCTGAGTTAATTCCTATTCTTCACACCAGTTCCCAATCTTATTTTTCTTCTAATAGTTCCCCTCCCAATTCCATTTTTGTTTGTTTACTTTAAAGTACAGACAGTCATTTTCCCCCTCTTATCAGCCAGAGGCTGTGGAAACGCTAACAATTTACTACTGTGCAACTTTGGCAAAGGAGGCTGTTAATTTATCTTGCATTTGAATATTAATTCCTCAAATGCCTTGGAGATGCGGATTACTTAAGAAAATCACCCATAAATATAATATTGTTTCCTTTTTATTCCATTTATCATGCTTCAGTTACTTTCTTCACAAGAAATAGAGTTTTAAGTAACAGCTTCACAAATTTGAAGCAACCAGTAAAAAATGTATTGCTTTTTTCTGGTATTTTTGATTCATATCATGGTATGTGAGCATCCAAAATGTGCCCCTTTTTTCTTTCTAAGCATGGAGGATTGATGGTAGCAGTTCCAGATTTGCTACCATTAGGACGACAGGCTCAGCAGTGCTAGGAGGCTGAGGCAGCTTTCTTATGCATTTCCAATTAATCCCAGCAGGTTGTCTCTTTGTGGCAGGTTTACATATAAAGTGCACAATAAGATTGTGGCACTTTCTTTTCTACAGATGGAAAAGAAACTACTGGTGTCTGTATTTCAGATACACAGCTGGACAGAGGTGCCTGTAGTGTTTTATACATGCATGTATTTTGAATATTCTGGAGTTTACAACACAATGAAGCAGGTGCTCTGTCTCAGCTCCCATTATTTATTTTGAAAATCAAAACCAAAATCTGTGCACATAGTAGCAAAATAGTGGGATCCTAAGAGTCAAAGCAGATGAAATGATTACCCCTAAAGTTACAATAGCAGACTGGCTTCTTTTTCTGGTTTGGGGCACATCTATTATTCATATGCTTGTTGTGCAGGATGTTATTTGTATAGATACATGAACGAATTATACCAAGGTACTGGAATTGCTAGTACGTGTCCTACCCCGATGAGGAGTAAATGAAAACATGAAAACATGGATTCCTGTTAGTGCTCAAGAAGGGCTAGAAGATGTAAGTACACAGACAGAGTCTCTTACAGTTTCTGTAAATGATTAATTATCACAATTTTTTATTATTTCTTTAGACAGAAAACTTTACTAATCAACACTCTTAAACTATCAAAGTCATTATTGAATGATAGTTTATTACAATGGGCTGTATTTCCTATACAGTGATACTGTTTTACAGACATTTTGAATTACAAATGAATAGCTGCACATCATTTGGATCTGTTAATGTATGCCAGATCGCAGCCAAATAGCCACTAGCTACACAGATATAGTGTGACATTTCTGAATTCTCTTGTTTTCTTCTAGAACAATATTTGAAGACGTGGAAGTAGTTAAAATAGCAAACATTTTTCCTAATGATTCTGTCAGCTGTACTGAAACCCTTTCTGTACAAAGGTATAAATATTTTCCTTAATATTCATATGATAGTTAGAAAAAAATATGCATTACACCTGTTTCATAATCCAAAATTAAAATGTTCTTATATTGTTTTATGTTCTATAAACCTTTTCATATATGATTTGACCCTTTTCTTACTTGCCTGTGATTCAGACAAAAATGCATGTTTCCCCTGCCAAATCTGCTTATTTGCATAAAATATATACTTATCTTCTGAAATAACTACTCAATATTTAATATTTTGGTGTTCTGACAGATTATTAAAAAAATCTAGATAAAAATGTTACTTTTAGTCCTATTAAAAATATTTTAAATCTTCCTGTGCTATTAACAACTATGTACTTATTGTATGTGGTTAGAAAAACATCATATCTATGAATTATTGCATATTCATTAGTGAAAGATGAGCCTAGGGTCTTACTTTGCAGTGAAAGTGTATAGTAGGTGACTAAGCTTAAAAAGTAAAAAGAAGATACTCTATTCAATAGCTAAAACTCCAGGCTCCTGTACTGTGGTAAGACAGATATTCTTGCTGGTAACAGCAGGAAACGTTCTTTGATGTATTCTCTGGCAATTCAGTACAAATGGTCCTTACATGAATGCTGACAGGATTGAAAACTGTCTAGAGGAGTCAGCCCCTAAACCATAGCTCCTTACAATCCTGTTTTGGCAATTGAAGAATAGTACTCTGTAAATGAGCCAATGTTATATTACCAGTGTATAAAATGAATACTTTTTCAGAAAATGTTCAGAACTTTTTGGAATAAGCGTTTATGTCTAAAGGTAAAAATCATTAAGTTTTTTGAATAATGAAACTATAATCTGTTTAGAATCTAAATTTTCAAAAAGTATTTTGTATTCAGAGAGGACAGGAAATTAAGATTTAAATTTCTTACAAGTTCTAAAGATCTATTAAAATTGTACTAAACATATTTCATTTATATGATTCTTAGAGAAAATAACATTTGAAGTAAGCACAAATCAAATTTATTTGGTTTTGTGTCAGCTTACTAAATGAATTGAAAGATTTTGGTTTTCTTTAGTATCATGTTAACCTGCGTGTCTCTGTACTTCCCTGGTATTTCACAATATAGATTGATCATCTCTTGTGCATGTAATTCTCTGTATGCCATGCTAAATCCATGTAGGCTTCCCAGTATAAACATTGGCCAACTTCCTCCCCTCATGTAGAAAAGTCTCCTAGGCACCACATGGTATGTGCTTCAGCCAAGGAGAAACCAAACACTGCTTTCTAAAAATCCCTATGGTAGATCAATGAAAAACTAGGTACCTAGCTGTAGCTGAAACTTTTCTCCAGCCTATACAATGTTTTGTTAGTCTTCTTTAAGAGAAAAGCTGTATGTGTGATCATGCTTACTTTGGTATCTGATTCCCTGGCCTCAAAAACTGATGGGAATATTCAGGCTAAAAAACAGGGATTTGAGGCTGGATTCAAAGCAGGGCAAGGAGACATGAGTCCCTGGCTTCCAGGCACTTCAACTGTGGCGCATGGATAAATAGGTAATGTGGATCACCATGAGGCCTTGCCATTGTGGCCTGTTTAGGTGGGCATGCACAGTTGCCCAGGCAAGCATCGGCTTTTCATCTTATCCCAAAGACAGGGTGGAAGGAGGGAGATAGTGGGAGCCTCTGGTCTGTAGCCTGTTGAGGCAGAGAAGGTAACAGCACTGGGGAGCTGCTCGATCCCTGCAGCAAGAGACATCATTAGGGGAAGCATCCCTGATGGCAGGAAGCAAGGGCAGACAGAAAGCTCCTAGGCTGAGACTCGGTTGGGGGGTTGTAACACTTTTTTTTTGCCATTATGAAAGTTGACTAATACAGGGGTGTAACACATCCCTCTATCTGTTTCCACTCAAAGATAAATGCAAACTTGAGTCAGAGCAATACTGACTGTACTCCTCCAAATGCAAATACAAGCTTCAGTCACAGGATGTAAAGTATATTGCCCTGTAGAATACATTATTTATGTGTTCTCCTGGCAGCAAAACCATACAAATGGAATGGCTTGGAATAACTTATTTGAAAGATAACATATATACACTATTTCTAATTTATAAATTATTACATTGTACAGATAGCAAAAAGAGGGCATAACCTAGCTGTTTGCAATGAAAATTTAACCTGGAAATAAAATACAGATGAACTCTTATCCTCAGGGAAAGTTTTGGTTCCCAGGAATGCTGTAATCCTCGAGAAAGTTTTACTGAGAAAAACATACATGACCTTTGTCAGGAAAGTACTACAGGATTTCTGTCTTTCCATTTTAAAAAATTCTATATTGAAGGGAGGGAACAGGAAGATACTGATGTGAATTCCACTAAATACAGAAGTAACCACTGCATCTAAATTGCAGTGTTTCAAAGAAGCTTATGAGACTGCTCCTGACTACCAGAGGTGAGGCATTCTCAATTACCTCAACTGCTAGTGACTTACACAGCAAGACAGGAAGCGTTGTTTTTGATGATCACTTGGCAAAGAGATTGATCATAGATGAGGAATGATTGTGGCTTTGAAATTTACAGATACTGAAGAAAAATTGCCTCCATCAGATGGACAAGTAATATTGGTTGATTTTTTTTTTTAATTATTTTTTCCATGGTTATATGGATCATGTTTGCATTATAATGGCCAGAAGGATAGTGGTTACTAGCTAACAGAATCTGTTTTGTTTAACTACAGATTATTTGTTTTGCTTTGTTTTTGTATTTTGGCTCTGAAATCACTCATGCTATTAAGCAAAATACAGCCTACAACATCCATTCTGAAGAAAAATTATTGAAATGTGGGAATTGGTGATAGTAAAGAGGAAGAGAGTTAGGTATTATTTTTATGTCAATAAGCATTTGACAACTGGTTACTAAATATGATCATGAAATGAGTATTTCTTTGAAACAGTAAGAGAAGAAAATGAACAAATACAATACATAGCTAAAAGTGTGGAGGCTTTTCTAATAACAAACATGTCAGCAGTTCTAAATGATGAAAAAATTTTTCAGCTAGATATTTTAACGTAGCACTACTAATACCGTTAATAGTTTCCTCACTATGGAGAAGTTAAAGCAAAAGCCTTTCCACTATTGATTTGATGTGATGCTTTGCCAGCAGGAATCTACTTAATTATATCTTAATTTCTAGTTTCAGTGAATGCCATGAAATTGCCTTTTTTTTTTTTTTTTTAAGGCAGTACTCAGTATTCCAAAAAATGGAGTTACATTGTACATGACATAAAATTTATTCAACAACCACAACAAAAGAATATTATAATATGCTGACAAATAGTGTGTGTTCATAAAGCTATGCTTTAAACAACTGGTCTAATGAAACACTAAAGAGTTTTTGGTCTAAAGACTGGTTTTCATATAAAGATTAAAATTTGGTCCTGTGAAATTTTAGAATTGGATTCTTCAAGGATAGTATAATTATTGTTACATCAAAAGAAATGGAGAAAAGAAAATAACTGCATTTTGTATATCTAATAATTTTAAAGCTACATAGGTGTGTAATTGCACATATTTGTAAAAACAGTTTTATAATACTGAAATGTAATTATACATCTGCTATGGTTTTAGAAGACAAGTTGTTTTATCAGTTAATTATTTTTTTATACGTTTGATTCAGAAACTATTTCCCTTTTACTGTTTTCTTCTACTCTCTTTATGGGAAGGTATAGCAACATGGTTATGTAGTTCTTATCAAATGCACTTACCTCTCTGATTAATGTAACTGGAATCAGTCCATAGGTACGGGAATCAGTCCTTCTCAGTATAAGAAAAATAGGGAACATAAATAAGAGCAGCCTAGACTAGTCTGTTATTTTCATCTAGTAATGTATACTCCAGAAAAAAATGTGAAGGCACCAGAATTTAGTTGTAGGGAAGGGAAGCTGAAATTATTCTTCTGATTGGTGTTTGCTATTTCCTGTTGCTCTCAGATGAAAGAAAATATAGTTCTTTACTATACAATTTCTGTAATATTCATTCAGAGTGTAAATGGCTCCCAAATGATTATTTAAGCCAAACAAGATTTCATTTTCACTGGGGAGTAGCAAGCAAGAAGATCTTGAGATTTGCATAATAATTGGTTTGAAACAAGTGATATTCCATACAGTATTGTGTACACAGAGAGTAATGAATATGGTAGCCACAGTCTGTGAGATCAGTATCGGAACTATAATGAAAGCTGAATATTTTTCAGTCTTTGGAGGTTTTCAAACATCCATACAAGCTAATGAGCTAATTTAGATAAGCATTAAACATGAATCTAATCACATTACTGGTAATTATTAGCAGACACACAATATGAAGGCCTTTTAGTTTCCTTCAAAAGTTGTAATTAACCATTAAAAAAGTAAATTGTTTGACCTCATGAACTGCATATAAATGATTCAACTAAAGACTTTTAGATTTAATAGCATGCTTAGCTTAGAGTCATTTTTTCCTTATATACTATTTAGCTGAAGGTAAAAGTGTGGGGTTTGCCATGTGTTAAGATCAAAATCACACTACTTTTTTGAAAATGAAAATGAAATGAAATGAACCTGAGAACCAAAACTGTTTTCTAAGAGTATACAGCATACATTTATCTGCCGTTTATGGCTGCATTCCCTCACTGTCTCCTGTGCTGATCATGAGTCAGGAGGTAAGTATATACTTCTGGTAACCTCTCCAGCTCCTCTGAAATGTTTAAGTACGTGAGTGTGGTCTTGTGGATTAGAACAAAAAGTGTGCTCAAATAAGACTCCACGTTTTGCTTGGCAAATTTCACGCAACGACAGGCATACCTGTCCCAAAGGGCTTGAGCGAGCTGTAACACCAAGTCCTAAAGTTGATGTATATAGAGAGTGGTCCCTGATGTTATGATTCTGGAAAGAAACAATAATCTAATTTCAAATAATGGAAGTGAACTGTTTTTTGAAAGTTGGCAAATGACTATGACTGTTCAATTTCTCTCAGGCAGTGAGGGAGAGTGCTTTCTTATTTAACAGAGTAGTGAGCTCATCTACTTTTTCATTTATCAATGGACCATTTCTCAAGAGCACATCTTCCATGCATCTCATGTTAGTCAGAAGTTACACTTTTGCAGCGATACTGAAAAATGAAGATTTATATGAATACAGATAAAATGCCTTTTTTTCCAATGGATTATCACTGATATGAAGCGATTATCTTTTAAGAGGCTTGTTGAAAGCAATTTTTTCACCGTGAAAATTGGTTGAGAAGTAATTTTCTGTATAATTAATTTTTCAGATAAAAGTGTTCAACCAGCTCTCTGACCAGTCATGTTATCTGTGCCTGGGATTATGCTGAGGACTGTCTTTGGACTCCAGCTGGTCAACTGTCAACCTAAGCTAGAATGGGTGTTTTCACACAGCACAGCTAGTAAAGGTGGATGGAGCCAAAGCTACATTTCTCCTGTCTCAGAAACGACTAACAAAATGTGCCACATGTAAGATCTTCCCCCCAGCATACTTAAATCTCATGTGGTCTTTCTATTAAAACTCACTTCCAGACCCCGAACCCCACAATATTTGGAATAGGAGCAAGCAGAATTCATCAGACAGAAGCACAGCTAATCAGCTATGGGGATGCGGGTATCAACATGAAAACAGAGTAATCCAGAAGTTTTAGGCACTTTCTTCTGTCACGTAAAATTTTTCTGCTTCTTGCAAATGTTTCTCCTTCCTGTGTTTCACCCATCTTTGTTCTTCAGCTCTATTTTGAAATATTTTGCTCTCCTTCTTCTTTCTTCCTCTGATTAGGTTGGTTTGCCTTTTGTTTATTTTTTTTCCAGCTGAGTAATCCTTGCTAAATAGAGCATTCCTGAAATATTATGGAGCCATGATGGCTCCTGCAATTGCATTCTTTATATATGTTATACATCTTTTTCTTATGCTATGTTTATATAAGCAGTTACAACAGTGGAGCATGCTATCTATAGACTAATTAAAATTTACCATAATAAACACAACTATTAATCATGACTTTCTTTTTTTTTTCTCTCTCTCTAATAAACACGATATAATCCAGGACAATGACAAGAGAATGATCATTAATAACAAACAATATTTACTAATTAATTAAAGCTGCTCATTAATTTATTTGAAGGACAAAGATCAAAGGAACATACTATTCCCTTAATTTTCTGTAAATGAAGAACAAAAAAATCTTCCCTTGGAATTAAAATTATCATGAAACTTTGTGGAGTACATTAAGAATCTTGTGAATGGAAAGCTACACCTGTTTAATGAAAAAAAAAAAAGTAAGTCTTAGAGCTGCTCATAAACTCTGTGGTGTATGTGTGAAATTACATTAGGTAAATAAGAAAAAGTATTTTGTCTTGTACACTATGCCTGCATAGAAAGAATATTGCTTCCTATGCTTTTTGTGCATTCTACAGCCAATGGAAATGTGACCCTGTCCCCATGTCCTATCTTGATGTCTTATGGTTCTGTGGTACTTAAATAAAAAAAATAAAAAAATAAAAAAAAATAGTATCAACTTCTTGCAAGAATATAAAATTTGACTGAGAAAGGTAATTGAATTTTTTTGTTGTTGCCGCCTCAGGCATGTCTTGAATTAAATTACACCCATCTCTATGAAACTGTTTTTTCCAACCTGCATACTGGACTTACCTTATGCAGCTAGTAATGTCTTCTTTTGTTTTTGCCTTTCATAGTCTATTTTTATATTACTCAATTGCATTCAGATGCATGTGCTGTTTGTAAAGGGTAGAAGAAATATTGCCATTCCCCCATCCTTACCTTTGCATCATCAAATTAAAAAAAAAAAAAAAAAAAAGAAATCCAGAGTAATTTTGAGCTATGTAGCTTCTTCAGTCAGTCAAATTTAAAAAAAAAGTCTTACTGAAAGCGCAAAAATCTGATCTGTCTTCATGTCTGCAGAAGCAGAGGATTCCAGTGGGATCTTGTTCATTTTGTGAGTTTTTGTGACCTCTGGATGAGCAGAAAGTTGCGCATGAATATGTAGGCAAGCTCCAGCAAGGCAGATGTTACACTTACTGACCTTCACTCGCTGAAACTGATAATCAGTTTGGCTGTCATTCATTGTCCTTTTGAAGCTTTCTCGCAGCAAATGAATGCCAAGGAGACATATTTGATCCTGCTGGTCCTGCCAGAAATTAGGTTTGGACTTGGATATTTTGGAATGAATCCGAGTCAAGTTTGACAACAAAGGGAAGGCTGCTGCAGTAACACGTGCAGATGATATTTCTCAATCTGTTTTTATCCTCAGGAGCAGGGAGACATCAGGCCCTTTCCTGCCTTTCATTCAGCTATGGGTATGAAGGTAAAATATGCAATAATGTTTAAACATATAATTCATTTATGCAGATAAACTGGCCACCGATGTTACACGTGCATAAACTAATGAATGGGGCATCAGTGTTTCACATCATAACAGGTAAATCATTAATGACCAGCAGCAGAATTCTTCTAATTTGCAGTTTGAAAATTAGAATAGAATGAGGACACATCTATTAAAATAGTAAGATAAACATTTTCTCACACAGCTAATAGTACTTTACATACTTTAATCACCCAGTATCTAAACTATGTTTGATAAAAAGCAGATTTTCTGTATTTCTTAATCATATTTTTTCCCTAACATTTCATAATGATTTTCAGAGGTGTTGCAATGTTACCTAAGGATGAAAAGCACTGCACCTGTATGTACAGGATAGAAGAAATGTGGCATCAGAAGTATAATGACATTCAAGGACCAGAGCATATGAGGGTCTGAAAGACTCTAGAAGCTGCAAAGGGATAGTAATAGAAGGTAGGTTCGTAGAGACTAAAGGTTGAAGCCAAGAAAAAAAAGCACAAATAATGATGGAAAAAGTTGCAACCAGTATTATTTGAAAAGATGTGACATGTTGCACATGACAAGGAAACACATTCTTGTTCCTCTTCCTGAATAAGGGGGAAGTAGATACCCCTTAATTATTGCCTCCTTTTGTCAACTAAATTTAGTTTTCCAGCTTTTGGGTCAGTCAGTTGTCTCATCAGCGTATAAAGCAGGAGAAATAATATGAAGCCCAGTTTACTGGTTACCTGGTTTCTATACGCCTTCAGCCTCCCTCGCTTGCTACCTGCTCCATTTTGTTCATTTCTTTGATGTTTGCCATCATCTTTTATTTGTAAGAGTACACAAAGAGGTAATGACAAACTGTATGGTGTCTTACAAATGCAGGATGAAAACATAAAGTTAGTGTCATAGTGAAGGAAGAATGCGCCATGAATGCTGCAACATCCATAAGCACATTTGGTTATTGGGTGTGTAGTGTAAAACCTATTTTGTGCATGCTGTATGAAATATAGATTTTGGTGTTTCCCATTGATTTTAGTACAGTGAATATTTCACACAACTATATGCAATTGAACTTAGTTTTTCTCTTTGTTTGTTGCAGCAGAATATATTAGCGTGATATTGAGATATAAAATTGATTCACTAGACTTCTTTCTTTCTTCTCCCCTTCTTATAAAAATCTGTTTATTTGAAATTATTTCTTCTGTTTCAAGTTTTTGCTATGCTTACCCTTAAGTATATTGACAACCATAGCACATTATCTTTAATATCTGCTTTCTGAGAAGCCATCCATCAGCCTGCCTCTGCTTTCAGTGCAAAATCCTTTCCTATGCCTTTTGTTGCTGTTGGTACTTTTTTCTGAAGCAGCTCAGATATAGGTGGAGTTACATTTAATACTGTTCTATAAAAAGATACTGGGATGGCAACAACCAGGATCTTTTGAAGCTCAAAAATGAGGGAGCAGTGGTCTTTGAGGCTCGTGTAGACAGATGCTGGATTCTGGTACTGCTCCTTGATTGAGCTCTTCCATGGCCGCTTTAAACTTCTCTAGCGCTTTGTGGCACATAGGCTGTGCCTCACAGCCATCCAGGAATTCAGCAAAGTGAAATACGTGTGTAACTTGAAAGTGGAGTGAAAAAAAAAAAAAGAAAAAAAAAAGAGAAAGTTAATTAGTGACGTACAACAAAAACAATGTTAGTACATAGTGGGGTTTAGACTTCAGGGCTATAATTACAACTTATAGCTAAGGAGCATATAGGACAAGCTCATCAGGAAAGTCAGCCTGGGCTTTTTTGAGTCTACAGTTTTGTATGTGCTGCTCTGTTCTGACAGTGTAACTGCACTTGGGTCAGGAGGGCTGTAATGTGCTTTGCAAGAAGTTACTCCCTTAACAGGACTGTATTGTACAGCAGGTCTGATATTGTATTTGCTCAGCAGAGAGTAGTTGGAAACAATGGTACTACCACAAGAATATTAGGGTGATCCCTTGATTATTTTGGCCTTCAATTACCTTTCCATTACCAGCAGTAGGCCAGTAAAATACAGGGCTGAGGAAAAGGTACAATCCCATTTCTAAAATACTGCAGAGTATTTCTGAGTTACTAGACGTCCTTTATCGCTGTGCTGACCGGTTGACCTCTCAGTGTTACAAAGTCTTCAGGGTGTTGTTTGCCTTGCCATGTGAGGTTTACACCTCAGAGCAGAGCCACAGTTAGCAATGACCTGGGCTGTTAATAGTGCAACACACAATTTTGATGTCAGAGTTTGAGCTTGGAAGCACTCTCCAGCCGTATGCATTTCAGTGCCATTTGCCAACCCAGGCTATTTCTTCCTCCAGAGCTTTTAACCTCTGTTTCCATGACACTGCTGAGTGCAGACATGATCCATGCCGGTTAAAAAGGTATTCAGAAAGATGAAAGGAAATCACTTTTAGACAAGGGTGAAATAGTGTCTTTCTTACTTGTATCCCTGAATATGTTTTTGACTTTGAGATTTAATACAAGGATTATATATTTTTTTTAAATTAAACACACTGAAGATTTAAAAGATTTTGTTAAAATTAAACAGGAGCGTTATTAATAATAAATGTGTTTACGTTATAAATACATTATGCATAATTTCATATGGGTGTAAACAAGCCCGTTTTCTTTTTAAAGCCCATTTAGAAAGATCAGTTTTCCCCATTCTCTTTTCTCTTTTTTTTCCATTTGTGTATTCTGACTAGAAAATCCTGCTGTCTTCAGGGCAACTAAAATCTTGGTAGCACAAAACCAGCCCAGAGTGATACGCACCCACTGAATCCTGCCCTGTAAGAGACCTTAATCTTGGCTTCAGAATGAACACTTTTTTACATGTGAAAGACAATTCAATCTCTGAAAAACTGGGATCCTGCAACACAGGCTATCAGTTCTGAAGGGAAAAGGAAAAACCAGGAAAACACCTCTGACCGCGTGCAACTGAAAATTACAAACCTGGTGGGGTGATACCAGAGGACTCTGAGACTGCAGTTTAGAGAACTCAAGAAAAAGAGGCCAATGTTACTTTTCCACGCTTTTTGATTCAAAAAAAAAAAAAAAAAATCCCTCCATGTTTGTTATTCTCCATACGTTATACTTTTCAGAGTGACATTTACTGTTGATTATGAATGTGTGCAGGAGTTTGCTTTGTTTTGTTTATTTTGTCTGGTAAAAAGGATTAGTTTGATTGTACTTTACTCAATAAATGTTATTGTTGGTCTTACACATACAATTTAAAAAAATCGGTTAAAAATTGTTTATTGCTTCCAGTATTAAATACAACAGTATGGAGTCAGGAAGGTATATAGTGGCATAATAGTATCTATCAGCCAATTACAATTTATTTATTGAATGAAGCGTTCTTAGTGTCTTTGAATGGATCTCATTCCATAGGTGCCAATGATGTCATCCTTAGTCCTGTAAGCTTGAGAACAGTTGGTTACGGCTGAGGAAAATACTAAATAATAGGACCTGAAACATTGTATCACAGTTGCTGTGGACTGGTACTGAGTATTTATTTTACTATGGAGAGGTGGACTTTGCGTCCAGGCAGAGATAGTAGAGAAATCATGTCGGATACTGTGCAGAAGGCATAAACAACTGCAAAGCAGTCGAAAGGGATCGTGTAGTAAGGAACTGCCCCCTGGAGTACCTCTTTCTCCCTTTACCAATCTAGAGTACATCAATGGGATACATGTTTTCCTTTGTTATCAACAGTATGCTGTCTATACTTAAGCTAATCATAACGTACTGAAGTAAGTTATTTGGATTTTCATTGCCATCATGGGTGGTAAGGAAGCAAAGGAATTTAAGAGGGAATCTGGAAAGGATACTACTCTGAAAAGGTAAGAGGAAAGCTACAGAAGGAAATGTAAACTAAACAGGACTGTGATAATTTGAGTTATGGAATTATTCACCTGCTGTTACTGATGAAAAATATTAATACATCAGGAACAGTAATTGGGTACTTTGGTATGGGATGCAACACCTTTTGTTTCAGCACAAATTGTTTTCTGGACACAGCAGAAACATATGGGAAGGTGAAAAGGTTCTTATTTCCTGGCTGCTTTGCGATCTTATAGAAAATATTGTTGAAGGTACCACAGGATTGTAGTCAGCACAATAAACCAATACCATGCCAACATAGAAAAAGATGAATCTTGGTACCTGTAGAGGAGCCTGCTGAAAAAGACAACACTGCTTAAAAAGAAGATTGGAGTCATGTGAACTCAAAGGGACCAATTATTTTTTTCAGCTGTGCTGGTCTCTCAGCCCAAAGGCATCTGCTGAACTATTCCTACTCTCATTTCAGTCCAGAAAATTCACAGGTGGTTCATGTTAGATTATGGGGACCTTCATAATCATCATTTTGATGTTACTACTTCTCTGCTCATTGTATTTCAGTGCTTTGATCAGGGGACCGGTTCTCCTTATAGTCACAGATGGTTGCTGTTTGACAGGCTGACAGGCAGACAAAGTAAATAGGCATGAAAATAAAATATTCCTTTTTTTGGCGAGTCAGGCCAATGTCATGTGGGTAGATACCACTCTGTAATTCTTTTAGCTGTGCTAGGATGGGGAGAGAGTATTGTGTAAAACAGTATGCTGGAATCTTACATCATTCTCTCCTGGACTGTCCTGTTGAGGATTTGATCAACAAATCTGAGCTTACAATGAAATTTCACTGTTACTTTTTCGATTAAGGTGGTAAGTGTTGCCATCATGTAGTGCTGTGAAATTTCAAGGGGTTAGTCTGGAAAAATCCCATCTGACAAAGATGTGCCTGATCCTGCATATCAATGGGGGTTTTGAGTGCAGATCAATAGTAGGATGAAATGCTACATAATTATTGCATGTCTGTGCTTGTATCTACTTGCCTGCATTCACAATGCAAAAAAAAAAAGGGAAAAAAAAAAAAGAGTTTTGCAAAAAAACCCTCACAACAAACTCTTGGGGTCACCAAAGATACAGATCTTAACACAGCAATAAATTAGTTACCTAGGCAGTATAAATGGTTTTATGCCAAATTTATTTATTATGAAAAGAGAAACCTAATAAATCAATAGTGATTTTGAAACTGATTAAATACTTTGGATTAAGGACTGCTCCATGACATTTGTGGCAACTCTTGAAGAAAAGTGACAGCTGGTCAGTGAACTCTCTTGGGGTCATTTTGTGGAACTGGAAATCTGTTTTTCCATAAAGAAGCTGTTACTGACCTATTGACGCGATATGTTATTGCTTCCTTTTTGGTAAGTTACTCAGTAACAGAGAAAGTTAGTCCCACAAGCCCTTAGACTGATCTTTTGTCAGGTAAGCGAGAAAAAGAGTCAAGTAGGAGAAGTGTCTGACTGGCCCCAGAAAAGCATAACAAATTTTTCTTTCTCATTGTGTATCAATTTAAGTATGCCTAAAGATATGCTTTTTGTCATTACCTTTATTTTAACTGAAAATAATGAAGCCACCAAAAAAATAGATTTTGTTTTATTGATACATTACCCAGCTAAAGACTAGCTCTTTATATTCAATATTTGAAATAAATGATTTGATTAAAATAAATAGTTGAAGAGAAGCTCCATTACCACAGAACTTTTGTGCACATTTCTCTTTTTTCTGTTTCCTAAATGATTTTGCAGGATCATGTTTAGCCAGTCAGTAAAGCTAAATAGAAGTTTGTCAAATACTTCTGAAGAAAAAGAGAATCAAACCTGTTATTCTTAAGGGCACTGGGTAGGGGGGGTAGGGGGGAAAGCATTAATTTTTATTTAGCATTTAATCCTTTTTGGAACTTAGTGGTACATAAATGCCTATGGCTCTTAGGTCATAGTCTGGTTTAGAACATTTTTACTGATTTCATGAAGAAATAACCTGCAATTGTATTGTAATTTTTCCAGTCCTATGTTATGAACCAAAAGATAAATTAGAAAATATTTGAAAATGTTAATAGTTTTATTATTGAATCATGCTACAAAACATGAGGCTTGAGACTATTCTGTAGCTATGTGAAGGTGGGAACAGATAAATAATTGTCCATGTAGGGTTAGGCTTTGTTTCTTAGGAAAACCAAAGCTTTAATTGTTTGCCACAGCATAGTTACCATCTTATGATGATGACAGTTCCTCAGTCTGTCTTCTGAAGAATCCTACAGGCCTTCTACACTGCAAATCTCACTTAGGCCTGTGAGACAGACTTGCTGATAGAAATATTTGTTGGATGTGTCCCATGGGATAATCTTTTTATTGTTTTTACCACCGGAACCGCTCCAGTTAATTTTCTCTCCCTCACCTTCCATAAAAATTATATCTTGCATTTTGTAAAATGAAAACCCAAATGACTAAAGCACTCCTGTTATTTAAGTTTAAATATTATGACTAAGCTGCTAACTTCAGTTACTACTAGCAAGAGTATCATCCATCTACAGTTTCTCAGTATTGAATGAATAAATGTTCCCGCAGTATTGAATTCGTAGGCATTTTTTATTTATCTTAGCTGATTTCTTTTCAGTTTTCTTCTTGTGTCTATCACTTCAGAAAAATCCATGAGTCAATATTGTCTCTCATTTTAGAGAACCCCAAATGATATAAATCATTCAGCTTGTTCAGCTTGTGTTTTTGCATTAAGTCAATATTGAAATAATTTATCTTTCCCATGAGTTTTAGATACACAGATGTCATTTATGCAGCTTCTGCACAACTACCTTCACAACTTTCATTTGATTTGCTTATCCATGTGCTTCTGCATGCTCACTTTGGATCCTGGGCTTAACAGGATGCATGGCAAGTCTTCATGATGTTTCAGATGCTCTGATTAATTCAGATCATTAAAATACAGCTTAACCTAATGGATAACCCTGGAGTGTAGAAAAAACCCACCAAGAAAAAAAGCCACCTTTCTCCACATTAAAATGAAGAAAATAATTTTCTTTATCAACTTCCATAGTACTGGAAAATAATCATTAAGTTGTACGTGGAAAAACTGTATGAAACACTGTTTGACTTACTATTCCCTAAAGGGCACAGTTATGACTCCTCTCTCCACACTTGGGATTTAATTTGAGGGAGGGGCCATCTTTTTCTGTTTTGTTTGCACAGTGTCCTGATGCATGGTTGGTAACTCCTTGTTGCTATTGCTGTATGAAGAGGTTTGTTTTGTAATCAGAAACGTCATTACAAAATGATTTATCATGCAGTATTCCAGTCTAATCAGGTTTATATATGCTAAGACCTTGGTCATGGATGTAAATGCATTAAAGGACGAAACAGAAATTTGTGTGCTTGATGAAGCATATTTGAATGTATTTACTTCATCTGACAGGTGAAATGAGCCTAGACTGCAATGACTGAAGCATCTCTCTTGGCCAGAGGCACTGCAGAACCCCAGGTCCAGAGCACCCCAGCACCTCCCATGCCTTGTGGAAGCCTCACTTTTAAGACACACAACCTGCTTGCTTGTGTGGCTGTTGTGCTGCCTTGCCAGCCAGAGTGGACGTAGGTATCACCTTCCCAGAATAAAAGCAATGCACAATTTCCTAATTTCTGCTGGAAAGAGGGGCTGCTGTTTACTTGTCTTCTCCCAGCAGGGCAAGCTCCTTTCTCCCTGTGTGGTGCAGTGGGAAAGGCTCGCTCCCAACTGTCAAGAACATGGCTGAGACTGGACTCAGATGCCAGTGCTCACAAGGGTGAGTTCTAGGGTTCCGATTCCTCACTCTTTGGACCGGGGTCTAGTCTCCCATTCAGCCTGGGCATGTTCTGTTGGATTATCAGTTTATGTTATTTTGCAGGAGTCAGGTTATACATAGAGTGACTGGTGTCAAGGTGGCTCTTGCCCTGGAATGGCAATGCGGTGTGGCCGGAGCACATCTCCAAATCTGTGAAGTAAGAGGTTCTCCCAGGTAAAACTAAATGGTAGGGGGATTTGATCTGAGGAAGACTGACTAGAAAGGCAGAGGTAAGAAAGTGTTATGCTAACTTCTTACCACGTCAGAGACATCATGTTGTAAATCTTGGCAAAAATGCTAAAAAGGGGGATTGGGAGACTGCTAAATGTGCATTTCAAGCACAAAATTAATAAATCCTTCCAAAGCCCTTAACGCTCCTTTATAAATTAACACTAGCACTAGTTATTTCTTATTGAGCTACTAGTTTGCAGTAGGCTGAAAACCAATTCAATTGCCTACTCTACTGCCATTTGCTGTTTGATACAGTTCATGTTTGACCCTCCGCTGTTGCTTTGTTTTGTTGATCACTGGTCAAGACTTTAATCACCTAATAGCAAACTGAAGGCATATCAGCACTCAAATGCTGACGTGATCTGTTGCTGCTTTATCAGTGTGAACAATCTTGCTCCCTGACCATTAGGTCAACCTGTGAAGATGTACTACATGGGCATATATGTACTGCCTACATGTGGTTTGTGCAGAATAGCGAACAGTAAACACTACCCTTGAGATTAATAGCAAAGCAAACAGAAATGTCCGTGTGAAAGAATAAGGTTTGGAGCTGCTGCTTCACAGGGTCTAACATTAGTAATTCTGATTTAAAGATAATCACATATCCTACATAAATTAAATGATTGGGCCAACACAGTAATGGAAAGGAGTTTTAGCACAGAAAGAAAATGCAATTTAAAAAAAGAAAAAAAAAAAGACAAATAGAAAAGGTGATTGCTCACAGTTTTATTAAGTATCAAACAACTAAATGTGAGCATAAGCATGAAGAATTAAGATAAAACTGAAATATATGAAGTTTGTCCTTTGCCTATTACCATGACTTCTTCTGTGTATACTAGCCTGACTCTAAACCAACATCAAGCCTCAAAAGGATTCATAAATCTAGGATTTGAGGTACTGCTTTCTCTAAAAACTGAAAAAA
>VXBJ01006728.1:0-50835 GCA_013400055.1 Nycticryphes semicollaris | reverse complement strand
AAAAAAAAAAAAAAAAAAATTGACGTACAAGCCAGAGGCTCAAACAGTAAATTTCTTATGAAGGAGACAGGAAAAAACCAAACCTGAAAACCTTCTCGGAACAAATATTTGATTTTTATTTTTTTTTTTAAATTACGTATCAGAAAATACACTATCCATTTTAAAAAATATAGAGATGGTGTGGAAACCTCAGTCACAATACTGTTGTCAAAAAGAGTGGGTCGGATTTAAAACATTTTCCATCTATCGGTTTAATTCCAAAGGCTGTTTTTCTGTATCTCAGACTTTACATACCTGTACAGAACATTACAGAAAAGATCACCAGGTTCCCTTCAGTATGTATATTTCCAGGAAGAGTTTCATGCAATCCAATTAGACTTTTTGTAGCTGCAAAACTCTTCACAAAAATAGCTCAGTGAGTTCATGTGCATTGAGCAGTTCAAGTGAAAAGCCATCAGTGGAACTAAATTAAAACCATAGCCAAGGTCTCTCCTGGTATAAATCATGTACATTGCTATAATAAAACAACATGTAACAGAAGCAATTCTTCACACCACTGCGTTTTTGGCATGGGAGCTGGTCCCCGAATCCAAATCTTACTGCTTGAGCTTCCATATTTCTTAGTGTTTAGGAAAACCTAAACTACAATATGTTGTAATAAATTTGTGACATTTGAGAATAGAATATTTGCGACCTAGGATCTAGCAAAACCTAAAATAAGTTGGGATTTGTCTTATTTTTCTTCTTTAATGGTCTTGGTCATGCTAGTAAATGGCATTTTCTTATCTGTAAAATGCAGGGGAGGCATTGTACTATGTCCTGATTTTACCAGTTGAAGCCTCTTTCTTTTTTTCATAGTCATATAATATATGTCAAGCACTATGAGCAACTCCTTTATGCCTTGCTTGCAGTGCTGCAATTAGGATCATACTGTGTCATATTCGAAGCTCAGTGACTGTTAAATGTGCTACGCCTGCATCACACTAACTACTATATCAGTCATTTTAGATGACCCCCTTGAAAATTGCTGCCAAAAGTTTATATGTCAGAAATCACTTTCAAAATGCTTATGAAGTGAAGAATTTTTGCAGCTCTTTTTACCTACTCAAATACTAAAAACTGTCAGTCAACAAAATCTGGCTCGACACTTTATATTCCAAGACTCACTATTCAAAGATTTGCTTGAAAAATTATTCCTATCATCTGTCAGCAATTTTTCTGTGTTTAGTCAGTTTCTCACTTTTATATTGTAATAACCACTGGAAGTTGCTACAAAAGATCTGCAAGAACTCTTGGCATTATTTTTAAATGGGATGAACCAGGGACATATACATCAGCATTGAATGTTTCCTGTCATGTGAACTGGAAATTCAGTCTTTTTACCCAGTTCTGTAGCTGTTTTCACTCAGAGCTCTGTACTATTTCATTGGTGTCTTCAGTCCCAAGTGATAGTAAAAATATGACCCAGGTACTGAACACAGGAGATTTATTTACAGAGCAGTTAATAATTGATAATATTTTTAGAGAAGGGAGCTTAAAAGTTTTAAGAATTTGGACTGTAAACTTATACTATAGGTTCCTTACAAAGTACAAGATTTGATTTATGACTGAAACTCTATTTTATCTTTTTAATTTTCTGGGAAAATATGCTAATCTGCTCTTCTATAGGTGGATGCTACACTAGTAATATGGCTTTGGCTCAAGTCTAAACCTACATAATCTATAGGCTGGATTTCAGTGTTTATTTGCTAGCAGCTGTATATCCATCAATATAGTACTAAGAGTTAATACTTACAATGAACTAGTATTAATTAAAAGTAGATCACTCTTTTATTCATAAGTTCAAGGCTGGATCAACATTTGGTTACAATAAATGGCAAAAGCACAATAGGACTTCATGTGCCCTGTTACCAACCTGTACCAAACCTTTCCACTTCCCTGCTTCTCATTTTCACTAAGGAGTTTCTTCAGATCCCTAGGTGCTTTTGCTCAGACAGAGCAGGCAAACGACCTGGGTGCTATGGATCCAGAAAGAAAACTTATCAGTGCTGATAAGTCAACAAGACCTGTCTGACAGACCTGCTCAAAGCATAATAAATGTATGTCTCTATGACTGAATTCTCCACAAAGCAAAGTCCTAGAAAAATTCTACTGCTATTATCTGTCTTTTACATAGCAAAATACAGGTTCAGTGCTCTCCTCATTCTCAAAGTATTTAATTACCTTTTTTCTGGCTTTCCAGGAGATGACTCAAACTCTAGGCAAGACTTTGTGTCCTGTCCTGGGACAAGGGAAATTGAAACAGAAAGGGGGAGATCTGTCAGAAAGGGGCAGATCTGTGTTCTTGTCTTGTGATTGCTGCCCCTTTTGTATTAAACTGTCACTGGATAAACAAAAATAATGACGCGACCAGGATCTAGTCACTATGTGTTATCCATAGAGATTTTTATAGCTCTTGTAAGGGTGTTGCCTAATTGTGCTACTGGGCCAATTGTCACTGAAATAGAACTAAAAGAGTTTTCTTTCTTCCTCAAAGTTATCTTTTTCTCCTGTGAAATGGGCTCTGTAGCCCCAAGAGGAGTAGTCAGTCACCAGATCATTCAGCATGGCCTTCTGCAGGAAGGAGGTGCAACTTCCAGAAATCAGTCCCTGACAAAAACCCAGTATCAATCAAGTCTTTGAATGTAAAGGATAAGCTATATCATAGAGCTTCCTCTTAATATGCTATGACTATATGGCAGTTATGAGCATGAGTATCTGTTTCTACATATATTTAGGTGTATAAATGTTTAGGGTTATAACAATATAAATATAGAAAAGGACCCAAGCTGATGTTAAATGAATGCATAAACCATGCATAGGAGTGTCAGTGGGAACTTCTTTCCCGACTTTCCTGGGCCCTCAGCAAGGCTCTCTCCAGAAAAAGCGTTTTTGAGATTCTTTACTGGGTACGGGAGGGCAGACAAAAGCATTTCTAAAAGTCTGTTTTTCTATAGTCTGATGAGGAGGCTTTTTGCTGTCTGGCCTAGCCATTTTAAACACCAAGCCTTTGGATGTCATTTCTTTAACTTCAGCATTGTTTCCCTGG
Source organism: Nycticryphes semicollaris (assembly GCA_013400055.1). Taxonomy (NCBI): domain Eukaryota; kingdom Metazoa; phylum Chordata; class Aves; order Charadriiformes; family Rostratulidae; genus Nycticryphes; species Nycticryphes semicollaris. The sequence continues at coordinate 47,747 of VXBJ01006728.1, read as the reverse complement.
CAAGTCGCAATGTCTTGGCTATCAGAAATATTCTAAAACGCAGGCATGCAGCAGAGGAATTTCTTCAAGAATGTAGCCAGTGTATTTTTAATTACATGATATGAAAATCTATTGTATCTAATGTTATATTTAGACACTCCTTCCCTAACATTATAAATCTATGTGACTTTTTATTACAGGCAAGAGAAAATATGATTTAGTCAGAGACAAACATGTTGTAAGGGAACGTCTTCTTTCAAATCTCTGTTACCTATATAAAAAAGTTTAATATAGATTACTGCTAAGTCAAAGTTTCTTTTCTTATTGGACAATAGTGACAGTATGCTTGGGATTTGGTCAGACATATTGCTGAATCCAATACCTTAGTTTGACTGTCATAATCTTTTCTTTTTTTTTGCCTGCCCTTTCCCCCTCCCAAGAATGCTAACAAACCACCACAGGAGGCCTGCAACCATGGAATTTACTACAAGGCTTTTGAGGTTCCTGACTATCTCTGTTGGAACTGCCTGTCAAAAAAATAAAAAAAGTCAGATTAGAAGGTTGAACCTAAACAAAATTTTGATTCATTAACCACTTGTTGTGTTATCTACTATTGCTGGAGTGATAAATCTGCTTGAGAAGACAGGAATCATTTTATGCTTTTTAGATGGTTTTCAAAGAGGTAGGTTCCAAGTGCATAAAGGACATATGTGATACTCTGTGTATCCCCCGCATTATACACAGTGATGATAACTTCAGTATGAAGACCATCACAAGCCCTAAACTTGAGGCTAAAGTAGACTTACTCGAGAACATACTTGAGAAGGTCAGTGGTGTTGATGAGGAATCATACCATGAGTAACATAGACTCTTCTGACTAACTTTTCAAGATTAAAATGTATAAGGTAAAAAAGTAAGCCTTAAATAAGTAGAGCTAATTTAAGAATAGGATCTGTATTATTATTAGAGGTGATTTTTCCAGAAAGTCAATTACTATCAAAGCAGTATTTACCACACTACATTTCTGGCTACAGAGCTATTTTAATTTTTGTTCCTTTTTTGACTATACCTCAGTGGGGATCATGTCTGGGCTGTCACTGTTCCTGATGGACAGTGCAATTCCACTTGAAATTCCTATGGCCATTTCGCATGTGAAATCCCTGGATTGGTTTAAACTCCCACTGCTTCTTTCAGAGTTCGTGGCCGCTTATGAAAATGGTGACTGGACAGGTGTCTCAAAGAATAGTTTAACGGTGGACCACAATATGCTAACAAAGAGTAGTATGCAGCAACTGGAATATCTACATTCATGATTATTTTATTTGAGTCTGTTCCCACCCTGCCTTGCAACCTAGGAATTTGAGTTTCTTTATAAACTGTAGGAGTGTTTTTTATCTGAATGAAATTTCTTAAGAGTAGCCACTTTTATTCTTTGAAGCAGGATCAACTTTTCAAACCATTTTGAAATCCTTTGTCTTCTCATTTTCTCTGTGCCTTTCCTCTTTGACAACCTGGTTGGGTGAGTTCAACAAGGGGTCAGCCTTTCTGTTGCCTCTCAAGTGTTGCTAGATGGGTAGTTATCTTAAGGTGTTGCATTCTTTTCTACTCATGGGAACTAGCCCTTTGTTAATGCTATACTTTCCTCTAACATTTCGTCTATCATATATAATATTTTGGCATTATTACAAAAAGACTCTTGACCGATGTGTTTACGTACTGATTAATATAAACACTGGCAAACCTTACTATTGCAGTTCAAGGTTTTAACCCTAGATTTGCATTCTGTTCCAAGAATTTACTGCTTCTCAGCAATGTTAACAGGAGAAAACATGTATATTGTCTTAGCTCAAATACTGTGTCATTGATAGTTTCTCCTGACTCTCTTGTGCTAATGGTAAGTTCCTGCAAAGATGAGCAGGAAGGTATTATCTTCTACAGCACAGTTTGCTAGAATTTATCTGTTAATCCCAAAACATCAGAAGTCTTGTACAGGATTACAAGAAATATTTTTGTGGTCTGTTTCAGATCTAACAGTTAATCTCTCTTCTACTGAGAGTGCTGTGTTATTCTTTCTTGTTAAGAGCCCTGGATACTATTTAAAAATAGATAAACCATCTTCCCTCTAAAGTTTGCCAACCTATATTTTATGTAGGGTCCTCCTCTGTTGGCCATACCCTGCACCTGAGGAAACATTCAGGAGCTTTGTCCATGGGAAAACACATCCTTTTTCAAAATAATGAAGATACAAAATATAAACCAATTTCTTTTTCTTTGAAATTATTAGCCAAAGACTAATACAGATGATTGTTAGCAAAAATGTGTACAAGAATGGCATTATCCAGGGAAGAAAGAGAACATGATTAGGCAAAAATACATGTGGTAGTGATCCTTTAATGGCGTAAGCGTTGCAAGGTACAACTGCAATTGCTCAAGCACAGTAATGTCACATACAGTTACAATGGACACGTTTGCCAGCATATAGTTCTGGTAAACTTTAGCATCACAGTAACATAAACTGTGACAGGCACGCTCAAGTTGCTAAGTTGTCCCAGACTGCTGAGGTCTGCAAGACCCCTCTGTTGGCCTTGTGAGCCCACACTTCCACTGTGGGCACTCCCAGGCTGCCCCAGCTGGGGTGTTGGGGTGGTGTGAAGGAGAGGGGGAGACATCCTTCTAGAAATCAGTTCTCAGTTACTGGGGTCTCCAACACTGCTTATCTCCGGTAGGTCCCACCTCTTAGCCATAGTTACCTTTTTGTCCCCTCAAATCTATATGACTGGGGGTCTTCTGTACTCTCTCATTCTTCACAGCCCTATCATTTCTGGCCTCTGAGGAGTTTGCTCTGGAACTGCTGCAGCTCCAGCACTGTTGATCTATTTGTCTCATGGCTTGATAAATGTTAAATCAGTATATTGTTAAATATGTTTAAACTAAGTCAACAATTTGGTTATTGCCCAATTACTTCAGTCAGCAATCTGGTTAGTTCCTGTCTTGGCACAAGACTTGTTAAATATATTTGTCTGGGGCTAGCCATATGGTTGCTGACTCACCTTAGCACAATATTTCTATGTCTCCTACTGCTAGTTCATGGTCTTCTGATGCCCTAAGGAGAAAAAACATGGTGGCTTTTTTTCCCCTGTTTTTTATTTCCTCACTCCCCTCAAGTTGTTCTAGGGGTTTTGTTTGGGCTTTATTTTTCCTTCCCCCTCAGCCTCCCCATTTTTTACCTTTCTTTTTTCCTCTCCTTATTTTTTCTTATTATATTAACTTCTCTGCCTCAAACCCTAAAAGATGTTAGATTTCATCAAAGGGAAAGATGGAATGTTCTAGACTTGCCAGAGAAAAGTACTTTTTCCACTGTCTGCCTCTGTAACAGGCAGAGCAATTCCTGAAGTGCTTTTTGGAACTCCCTTAACAACCAGCCTTATCAGCCCAGTGCTGTTCTCTGCGTGCTTCCTGTGGAAACTAGCTTTTTGCTGGATCCACTTACTTCTGTCTTGCCAGGGACTTCTTGAGAAACAAAGAGCAAGCAGAGAAGAAAAAGTTCCTCTCCCTTTGCACCTTTTCTTCCCTTTCCAGATTAACCACAATGATTTTTTTTTCAGGCAAAACCAAGGAAGACACTCTTTCTCTGTGGCCAAAAGAAGCAAGACTATATTGCTTGCTAAAGTAATTTTGAATTGAAACAATCAGTAGTTGAGAATTGACGGGAATAAAATTCCTTAACACAGAACCAGGTTAAGTGATTTATGTGATAGCATTGCTCCAGGTACCTCATGAAGCAATTTAGTTGTGTCCCCCAAAATGGAATGTTAAAGAAAACAATTAAATTGGTCATAAAATTGAGAAAGTTAGAGTTTTACTAAGTGCTTGCCCAGCCCAGCTATTGCTTGTGATCTTTTCTTCATGCTATAGCTCGAATTTCATTAGTAGCTGCTTTTTCTTCAATTTAAATAATCCTTTAAAATCATTATAAAAAATGGAAGACACGCATGCTTGAACTGTTTTTCTTGTAGTAAAGCACATATTGCACAAATGAAACTGACTTTCGGGTTATGATTTACATAGTACTATATAATATAAATGCATCTGGAATTTATAGCACATCACGAACTGTTTAATACTCAACACTAAAACTGCTGTGTTTCCACAGCAAGCTGTAATAACTGAAGATTTAATACAGAAACTGATATCTGGGCAGTTATTAACATTGTTTTTTTAGTATTTTACTGCCTGCTTGTAAACACTAGTTTATTGAAATATAATAGTATGTACATGATCATATAAACTGTGAAAAAGAACAGCTTGTTTTCTTTGCCAGAGGTACTCCAGATGTAAATGTAAATGAACAAGTCTAGACCTTTAATTTAAAGATCCAATCCTATACAGAGAAAAAGTAAACCCCTTCCTACCACACTATCTTGACCTCATGTAGCTGTTCAGGCTTTTTAACAAACAGCCAGAGGAAGTTGCTGCTCTGGACATCTGGTTTGTTTGTGTCTGTTTTTCAAACTCTGCTATTCCAGTTAAAGAAGGAGGGTTCCCTCCCTTCCCCCATTTTAATCTGTAAAAAGGAGGAAGGACACTTCAATGTATCGTGTTATTTTTAACACCAAGTCTTGTGCCAACAGAAATGTAGGGTTTCATTCTATTAGATTGCATAGATTGAAAATACCCAACGAATCTCAGTAAATGGTTATGACAATATATTAATGCTCTAAAGTAAGTATCTTCTCTGAGCATATTTAAGTATATTTTTAAGATTTCTCCTTTCACTCTATCAGCTTTGACAATTATTTTATGGCAAGACCTTAGCAACTGTATAAACCAAAAACAAGCAAACAAAAACAGATAGGAAAACTTTTGCCCCGGTGTTGAAACCAATGAAATGTAATATTAACTTACCCAGTAACTACAGGTCATCCAACAGTTTAAAAATTAGGGTAGGATGTTAAGGACCTGTCTTCATTCACCCAATTGAGAAAATCCTAGATGAACTCTTAGAGATAATCTGTATCAGTCTCCATAGTGATTTTTGTGTGAAAGAAATCTATCTTCCTCATCAGGAAGGGGAAGAGAAAAGAAAATTAGCTGTTTTTTTGGGAAGGAGGGTGTCATACCTTAAGCTGCCACCTCAGCAAAATTAAGTACAGAATCTGTACTTAATTTAACCAGCTTTTGTATGCTTTTTGTCCAGACCTTCGCTCTCTAAGGTCGGTCCTATATTTTGACACTTGAAATCTTTAAGTACTTCCTCTGTAATCCATGACATGATTTCCTGCTCTCTAACAACTGTTCCTTGACCAGATCCTATGTTTCAGACACCCCTTATGGATGCTTTTCTAACTGTGTCTGTAAAGATAAATAGCTGAGAAATGGAGTCAGACTCTAACCTGATCAATAATCCTTCACAGTATTTTAGTCTGTATCAATTTTTCTCTAAAAAGAGAAATTTCTAATTAAATTTGGTCTACAGCTAACTTCAAACACTGAACAGCTGCTTCATATATATAGTTATGTTGGAATTTTAGACACCTGACTAATATAATTTATTTGATGGAGCTTTAGATCTAGACATTAGCATATCATAGATACGGCTGAGAAGGCATCTTGCATCTCTGATACCTTCTGTACAGTTTAGACACACAGAAGCACTACCACTACTTCATTTGTGTTGAACCTTGGAGACAAAACAAGAAACAAATGAAAACATTAGAACATTATTTTCATATGAAAGAAGACCTATTAGGCTAGTCACTACTTTCACACAATTTCAAGACCACTAGTGAAGCATTTTGTGTGTGTGTGCTAATGACTTATAGATGGAAAAGAAATTTGAAAGAATTCTTAGTGGTTCTATTTATTTATTTATTTATTTTAATTTCAGTCTACAGTACTGAAAATACATATTATTAGAAAAGAAATATAAAAAAGAACAGACTTTCCCGTGGAAGAACAGTGATTTATTTTTACCATTATAGAGCTAAACTGTTTTCTTTCAATATGAGCAGGTATTTTCTACCTTTACAGGTAGAATAGACAGACAACAAAGGAAATATCTGTTCCAAATCAATTTTACTACTAGCTTGGGATTCATTCACTCGTACACAAAGAGTGAGAGGAATGGTTCTCTGATTCAGGCTGTAGCTATTTTTAGCTTCAGTGAGTATATCTATCACATACTAGAGTTCATATTCAATGCAGATACCAGAGGAACTGTAACTAAAAGACAGTAGATTATGCATCAAAGACACAGAGCGCTACAGTCACTAGTCAATAACATTGCTATCATTTTACCCTTTAGAATGACATTTTAAAAATCCTAACAAGATCTGAAAGGGCTTTAGCAATTATATGTTTGGGGTTTTTTTTCCAGTAGAGAGTGGAAGTGTCAGATAACAAAAATTAAATGAAATATGAGTGGCAGGATCTGATTTTTTTAAATGAAGTTTTCTCCTTCAAATTTCCCCTCCTTCGCTAAATAAATCAGCTGATATATATATTCTATTAATATGGTGGAAGATAAGTTTCACAAACAGATGTTTATTCACTATATTCTCACATGACTTCAGGTCTCCTATGTGCACATAATGTATAAAAGAATGTAGAGGGTCTTTGAGCAGAATCCAAGCATTTTAGTACTCCTCAGTTGCTCTCCAGCACTGCAGCTCATTTCCTTTCACTCTCAGATTCCCACCCTGCGAAGGTGCGGCCAGTGCCATATTGTTTTTTGCAAAGACTGCTTTTGCTCCAACGGAATGATGAGAACTGTGGCCAAAGGTCTGTTAGCTCCAGCACATCATTTAATGTGGGGATGAGTTTTGCAAACCATGGTTTTGCTAGCCTAAAGGCATTATGAAATCCTAATCCTGACTGTGCCGTTTTACAATGACTGAAGGAAATAGAACCTTGAGGTATATACCATAAACTCTGAGATATGTTTCCTGACATCCTAGACACAGAGTTATTAAAGCTTGTGCCCTTGGTAGGCTGGCTCGATGTCATCATCTGGTATGAATGAGGCAATCTGTATCACTAAATGAAAATCTCAGGTATTTTTGTTGTTTCTTCTGAGTATGTGTATTTAAGGCAGAAAAGTGCAGGAAAAGATTTCATTAGCATAAATGACAAGAGCATGTGAAGAATTAGGACCTGCTGTCTAGGTAAAGACAGCACTGTAGAGAGAAATCTTTTTTGAATCTGTCTGTATAAGATTAAAGTTTAAAAACCTCTCATAATTACCTTCAATATGAACTTGTTTCTCATATCATCATCTTATTTCAAAATATACAGGCATAAATAAGAAATAAATCCATGTAAAGTATGCGAAGTGTGTATTATTATGGCTCATTAGTGCTCAATAAGCATTCCAAGTACAGAAGATGCCATCATCCTGCTCCCAAACTCCTAGGGGAGCTTAGACAGGAGAGAGAGATGTGATGTAGAAGCAGAGTAGTTTGTGAAAGAGTCAGCATCTCCTACACCACTGCCACGTACCATCATTTATACATCATACTCAAAGCTTTATCAAGCAAGAAAAGCTGTGTTTCATGCTGCTTTACAAGTGTAAATTTTGCACAAACTGCAAGACAGTAAGGGTCAGCTCACACCACTTGCTCCTGAGCAGCTCATATGAAAAATTTCAGTCCTGATATGGAAATGGTATATACTGGTTCTGTGAAGGAGTGACAATTACTCAGACTGAGAGGCAGTGGTAAACTGGTCACAGCAGATTCCCCTTTATTCAAAGTCCAGCCCTTCTGTCTCTTCCTATTGCTAATTCTCAGCTTCAGCCTTAAACCTTGTCACCAACACATAAGCAACTAGCATATTTCTTGGATGACAAATTAATCTGCATCTGTTTGAGAGTAAAATGATAGTAACCAGCAAAAGATGAGATTTAACATTACAGTAGCATATATGCTGATATAAAAGTTATCTGCTTTACAGGTTTTGGGTTTTCCTTTCCTAGCTTTGTTGTTATAATTTTTTTTTAAAACTGTTGTCATTATTAAAATGGGTACTACTCCATTAAAGGTATGCTATTTTTTTTATGTTTTAAGGACAAGCCTTCTCTTGACCTTGTTACTATGTCTAAAAAGAAGTTGGAGCTTGCTAACTGATGATTCCTCCAATATCTCAGGAAAGTTTGACCCGGAAGTAAGTAGACTGAACTTAGCCTAGGTGTATATATATCAAGACTGGGTGAGGGAATATAAACCTTGGTCTACTAAGGAATAAATGCTGTGTTCAAACAGGCCCAAAATAGTCATAAAGTCCCCATTCACTTATGCTAGCACAAATTTGCTGAGTTATCTTGAAAGCATATGACAGATTAAAACTCTTTAATTCAATTGTATTCGCATTGAGCATCTCCACATGAGTAACTCAAGAAAGCCACAACAGTAGACCTGACTTTAATCTATATGTACTTCTTATCTTCTGTGTTACTGTTTTCAAAAGGGAACAAAGTTGTACAACATAAGATTAACTATCTCCCTTATACCTAGCTGCAGTAGCACTCCTAAAGATGTCTATCTGAATACAATAAACTACCAAGGCATCACTGTGTGTTAGATATACCTATTTATCTATCTAATAGTCTGCAAATCATTCAATAAAATCAATATTAAAAAATATTTAGAAGTCTCTAATATACTTATTATCTTTTTTTCCCCCCAGACTGTTCTTATTGTCTTCCTACCTAATATTTTTTTGAAGGCTGAAAGGACAAGAGAAAACATGTTGTAAATCATTTGGCTCTTACTTTATAGATTATAAAAAAAAAAAATCTTGAAAGAAGATAACCTAAAAGCTTTTTATTTTCTGGCTGGAATCCCAGACTCCAAATGTCATTCAAGGGATACATTTTCATGGTATATTGCTTGATAATCTACATCCTTGTATAAATTTGTATTTTTTGTATTGTATTTGTTATACACTGGTGCTTCCCTTGAGCTTTGTCATATTCAACTTTGACCATTTCAAAGGAAGATAAAAGTTTGGACAGTTAAAATAGCATTTTAAAGAAGTCTTTCACCATAAAAATATCAGAACTTGCAGAAGCAGAAATTTAAAGTAAAGCAAAAGTAATGTTTCTCCATTGCTAGATGAAACCAAATAATTTTACACCAAACAAAGTGGTACCATAATCAACAAGAAAGATGGATACTTGAGAGACACACAGCACAATTTGTTAGGAATCAGTATTAGAAAAAGTAGCTTGCTCAAGTGATGTAGCCCATGGATTTTCATTTTCTTTTCTCTTTTTGGCTTCTTATCAGCATCTAAGTCTGTGCTTTTTTACCACATGGTTTACGGTTGAAAAGAAAGTCCTTTGGCAATAGTGAAGCACATACTGTGGGTAAATAGTGTATAACCATGGTGGCATGTAAAAAAAAAAAAAAAAAAGAAAATCCTGGTGATACTGTGTTTCAGTAAGCACAAATCCTGAAAATATTTGGCTTCAACCAACTTTAATTTAATGAGAAGAGTAGGAAATTGATTTACTGCAAATTGTTTTAATATTACTGCATAACACAACCCTGCAAAATTGTCATGAAAATTTACCAACCCAGATGCAAATGTTTATTTGTCTGCCTTTTTTTTCCACAGTAATCCATCAGCATGATGAATTGATAATTTTTATTCACTACATTGTAAAATATTATTCATTTCAGCAAGTCGCATGATCAAAATTTTTCCAAATTGCTATACTACATTTCTGTATACTTGCCTTTGTAAATAAATTACATGCTGTTATCTCTGTAGCTTGCTCATGTGTTTAGTATATAATCAATATTGAAACTGACATAGGGTGTATGAGGATTAGGTAAAAACAACAGTTGTAAACTGAACAATTTATTTATTTGTTTATTTTTAAGTTTGGGAATATTGCAGACATGAATAATAGTCATGTCAGTTACATCATAGGCCTAATTGTTATGTATTAGATTGTAGAGAAATACCTTTAGAGCTTTAATAACAGATTTGTAGTATTTTTCTCATAAATCAAAAAATTGCCACGTGTAAGCTCCAGTTTATGTCATATCAATGGTGCAGTGCTAATTATTAGTCATATCTCTCTGTTTGTATGCTTGATAGGAGGTATAGGACTAATAGGTCTGCATGGATTTCATAGACAAGAGGTTTGATATCGATTTTGGAAGTCTCACTATATACCTGAAGTGCACAGTGTGGAGCAATGCAGTAAAAAAAATGTATATCGTATTCAACAGCCATAGTGAGTTGGCTCTGAGAAGGCTGAAACACTTCCACAGCTCAGCATATTACTATGGGTCCCAGGAACAGACTAGTTATCTCATTAATTTGGTTTTCTAACTCGTCTCTGGGATGCTTATGCTTCTGTTGCAGACTTGCATCATAATTTCCATAAGATAGATAGATAGATAGATAGATAGATAGATAGATAGATAGATATTTAAAATAAATGATCCTAAGCTCTTGCTGGAATTTTTGGAAGGAGACCATATGTAGAGATTTCTTGGGATACTGCAAAATTGACTTGGATTGAGAATGCTAACCTACTTTTTTACTTATTTGGATATTGGCCTAAGGATTCCAGCTTGGTGTAGAAGCAACATTTTGTGGAATATTTCCATTTCAGTACCCAGTTTAGAACAATCTGAAATTGAACAAGTTTCTGGTTACAAAGCCCAGTCCCCTATCATTCAATTCTGTGCAGTTGGATGGTTCAACTCTGTGGTTTCCTGTACCTGAGATAGCATGTGGCACATAATACTGAGAAATTACAAGTTGTCCTGGTATTTCAATACTCTTTTACACTGTAAAGAACCAGAAGCTTAGAAAACTAAGTCTCTATTCATATTCTTTTTGGTTTTATTCTGTAGTGATGGTATTAGCTGTGATGAAACCAGAGGTTTCACATGAATCAGCATTCCTCTTGAATCTTCCTTGGATTTGGAATAACTTTTCCAAAGTTGAACTGTGTTCATTCAAGACTGTTCATTCAAGACTGTAGCTATGTAGAAAGAAGACAGTTACAAAGGTAAAAAATAATCCACATTTTTTTAGCTGGATATAACAGCTAACCATATGCTAGCAAATGGCTACTTTGGCATTGGTTGAATGAAGATGTTTCAACCATGTTAGTGAAAGCATTCTGTATATCACAAAAATTACATTAAAAATCTGTTTTGATGCTGAACAAATATTTTTGCTGAATTTGTTATTTAATGGTGTAGAGCTGTTTGAGATGCTGGAGAAGGATTATACTGCAGGAATATCTCTATCTTGGGATATTAAGCGATGGGGTATTAAGGTGAGTGAGAAACTTTAGTTTTCAGAAGAGAGAAAAGACTGGCAGTAAGAAAACTGAGTTGGAAGCAACAAGAGGGACAAATTTCAACAAGTAGTTAGTGGTCCCAGAGTTCAGAGTTGTTTGAATTACTAAGGAAAGTCAAATAACTGCAATATACTATATAAGGCATCAAGCTAGTTTTACCAATAAAGAGGATGGGGGGGATAAGCAACAAAACTAATCACTTATTTACACAAATAGCAGCATTTTTGTTACACAGTAAAAGTCGATAGCTGAGGAGATAACAAAGGCATCTCTATGAGTGTTTATAACTGCAATTGCATCTGCCAAAGTGTAAAATATTTTTCCACATGCAGGTAGGTGATGCCAGAACTGAAGATTAACTTTAGATCTGGGATATATTGTGTAATTTTCTTTTTGGCATCACTGATTTAAACATAGAGATTGAGCTATGCAAGAGTGGGAAGCAGATAAACTATCATTAGCATCATTCTAGTCACACCAGCTGCATTGAATACCAAACAGGTTTATACTTAGAAGAGGAAAGTAAATGTGGATGTACTGAGATTTGAATATCTATTAACAGCTTGTCCAGTGCTTGAGATTAGACTAGTCTCATGTCAGTTGATATGTTTCACTCACAAAGTGTTCTGCTTAACATTAAGCTAATCACTGTTTATGAAAAAAGAAAATCATAAATATGTACAATAAATCAGACTGACCTATAGTATTCCAGGTCCAGGCTTGATCATAAATAGAATTTATTATTTCCTTCCTCTAGCACTAGCACACAAGATGAACTTCCAACAGTTCTGGTATTTAGACCTGAAAGTTAGTTTCCTTTTCTTATAGACTTCTCAATGTGTTTGTTTGGGTTTTTTTTAATATAAAACTGTAATTTGTCTACATTTTTTGTTGAAAAGCTGACAAATAGTGGTTTACTACTGTAGAAAGCATTTCAGGCCAGAATTTCCCACAACCCCCCCCTCCCCCCGACAAGCCAAACCCATACATTTTTCAAATTTTTTAACCAGAGTAGATCACTGATGTATTTTTCAATATGAATCAATGTGTAGAAACATATTACTAATGTAATATTACTAATGTAATTTCAGACACAGTAGTACCATCTTGTGTTGTATTCTGAAACCTTTAGGATTACTTTCTTTCAGGCTTTAGTCAGTAATTGTGTCATTAACTTTAAAAATCAATGGTAACAAGCAAAACCTTTTCTGTGTGGGCAGGGTGCACCAGAAAGGATGGTTTGGGCTTCAGTGGTTAAGATTCAGGATAGCCTCTCTCTGTTTTACTGTTACCATCTAGTGTGTGGCTGCAGGACAACGTCACTTTCCATGCACTTATGATCATTTACGTTAACTCAGAGTAGAGTATGGCCTGTTTTTATCCTAGTTTTATGAGTGTTAGTCACTTTGGACTAGAATATAGGTAACTGCTACCAATTAGGAGCCATGTTGAATAGTAGAAAACTCTATGAAATTCGTGTGAGTCCTGACCCAACTAAATTCTGAGGCTGGGACATACAGAAATCAAGACTTCAGAAAAACCTTGAAAGCATATGCTTAAGTGCAACTGATTTCTTTATGTTTTAAGTTAAGTACACACTTAATGTACTTCCCTCAATATCGGCTCTGAATTGCACTGAAGTAGAAAGAAGCTGAGGGTGTTAATTGCCTTGTATGATTTTGCCAGTGGTTTAGTAACTACAATTTTGGAGATTTTATGGAGTTTTTCTCACAGGAAAGCAAAAAAAATCCTTTCTCGATGTTTATTCAGCTGCAATAGTAATAGACTGAAATTAAGCTTTTTAGGGGCAGTGGTAAAATTGCTATTGACTTTTCTGATTCAGAGACTGGTATTTATATACCCAGTGAGAAAAAGATAGTTACAGTGTGGTTGGATGAGTAGTGGAATCAGAGGTGAGATATAGTCACAGTGATAAAAAAATGTAAGTAAGTCTCAAAGTCTGTTCAGGTATCAGTCAATGCATGGTAATTCATTAGAAATCTATTCTAAAGGAATGTGTCCTAAACCATTATTTCACATGGATCAGATGTAATAGTACAACCAAATGCTGGGTGAACTAAGTAATTTTTAAGGATTCTAATCTTCAAGCAAAATGACACGTACCAGAGATTGAGTTAAATCAAATTTAATATCAGCTACTTTATTAAACTAGGATAATAGATACTGATTTAAAATTTATTTCCATAAAAAAAAAAAAATTAGATGCTCCTGTCACCATAACCTTAGTAACTTTCTAGACCACTGTCCTTTTCTTAGTTGACTGACTGCTATTATTAGAACATCACACTAAATACATTATGTAGTATTTTTCTATTTTGATTTTCAAGGGGGTTATGAAAATTAAAACTTCAAAATTATTTAGCACAAAAATGCTATTATTTCTGAAAAGGGCAATGAAAAAAGTACGTTTAAAAATTATTTTTCTATTTACATGTGCTCTGAATATACTCTGCAGAAATTTTGTGTAGTATGAAAACAAAAGTCAGCAAGTTATACATTGAGAAGGCAATATAATCCAGATTAAACTGATTTAGCTTCTTGTGAACGTTGTATAGATGAAATGGGAAAAGAGAAAGCTTTGCTCCATTCCTTTTTCAGTTTCAGGATATAAGCAAAATTGCTTGTCCCCTGGCTTTACTGAATCTGAGGGGTTGTGGACTACAAGCTTGATTCCTAAGCATTATGGAACGTCTATCAGCTGCTCCAGCAGATAGATGTCATCACACATACAAATCTGGGTTAGCAGGATATTTTTGTGAAGGGTTTATGCTTAATTTGACATGTTATGGAACTGTTGAATCTTTGGATCACCAAAAAATATTTCCTCTAAAACAGAGGGAGCAGGAAATTTTCATAGGAAGAAAGGATGTTGCACTTACAAGAGCAACTGCTATAATAGTTCTTCTTGCATCTCAGAAATTCCACCAAATTTGCCTACATCAGACCTCACCTCCTTGACTAATAAAAGTGGTAGTAATAAGAAATATCTACAATAATACATACATTTGTTATTTCAAACCAAGTCATATATTTCCCACCCTTCCTGCAATACCTGCTACAGAGGATAAAAATGTAAGTGCCACGTTCAGTCTGTGATGGAGATAGGAACATAAAAATCTTTTTCCATCTTCATAAAAATGAGTGAAACTACTTGTCTTTGGGTGTTAAATTTAACATTGGAAACACTGCTAAAACTGGTGCATCATGTCTTGAAAAATGAATCAAACTTAGCTCACTTCATGTAACTTTCCACCGACTTCAGTCACCAGTTCACTTGTATTTGAATATAGAACTAAGCAGAAATATAAAAGTAAAATTATTGCCCTGATTGTTCTTGTTCTCAATCTCTCATTTTGGGCACAATGATAGAGCACTGCCGAAAGGTAGGTCAAAAATAACATTGAGACTTGTTGCCTGCAAGTAAACTGTGGAGGCTGGAGAACTCAGGTGATGAAACAGGATTTTGTGATTGGCCTTGTGCAGGGTGTTACCAGTAGCTGAGGCCCACTGGATGCAAAACTGCCACAGCTTTATCAAGCTACTAAGTTACCTGCTTTACCCCTATCACACTTCAGAGTAGTCCCTTCTTGTCATGTTCATCTATACAGCTGGGAAGACATTGACAAGCAAGAAGATGAATGTATTGAGATTGACTTTAATGTGATGATTGGCTGCAGTATTAATTTTTTTTTTGTCTCAGCATCTAAAGATGTCTGGGATGTACTTTATAAGGCTGTATGATCTTATACTATAGAAACAGAGAATAGAAAGATACTATTAAGATTGCGGGTTGTAAAATAAAATCCCTCTAAAAATGTTATTGAAAATAGCTGAAATGATTGATATAAAATCTAAACTATTTCTCCATGAGAAAAAGATAAACAATTGCTTAGAAAGCTCTGACAGGCAAGGTGAGAACATAGCAATGTAGACTTTCTACATTAAAATAAAACAACAAAACCCCCAAAATAAAACACTCTGCATAAATTATTTCTGTAATCTATTTTCTCTGCTGGCAGATGACAGTGATTATGCTAATTATAGTTATATTTTCTTCGGAAGTTTATGGATAATGTATGAAATTAAAATATTGTTTCATATTTTGTTTGTCAGATGTTAAAATTACAGAGAGAAAAACTTTATGTGAACTTTTTGAGAGCAGTAATCTCAGGAAATGGGCAATCCAAGTTTAGCATTGTTTTGGCATTACATTCTCTTTGCAGTCAAATGTTGAACAGATGTATCTGATAGCAGTTGTAACCTATTCAGAAGGAAGACTGCCAGTGCTAACCTACCACTGGTAGAAAGCAATAAAGTGTCTCTGGAACCTGTTCACTACATATGGTTTGCCTGAGGTTACTGTCTTGCCTTTTTTACAATGTTACCCAATAAATCACAGAAAATATGGATTCATTTTGAACTTAAATGAAATAAGACAAAAATTAAAAAAAAAAAGAATGAAGAGCAGATTGTGATGACTGCTAAATATTTTCATTTCTGAGATGAAATAAGCCATTTATAAGGCTAACCTATTTTAAAAAACCCCCTAAAATAATGCCACTAAAATGTCTTTATTGTTGCTTAATATATTTATTTTCTTTTCAGAAAGAAATTGTATTGCAGCCAAGACTTATACAACATCTGCTGTGTTAATTATCAATATATTACTAAGCCTTCAATTTCCTTACTCAAACATAATTCTTTAAAACATTATGAGAAACAATGCATTTAGTAGTATATCACTTGGGGATTTGATGTACTGTTCAACTTAGATTCTTTCATTCTGACCAGATGGAGTTCATAAGAAGTTGTGGGGGAGGAAGCCTCTAAACTATTGCCAAAAATCTTTACTGCATATGCAAGATTTGTAAAAATGGTAAAAGAACAGGTTATCCTATGATGGCCTATAGGGAGAAAAGGCATATCAGTTAAATCCTTAACTTAAATTCAAAGGTATGCCTCAAACTGGAGAAAGCATGCTTCACATGCTGCAGCATCTGTTTGAAATGAACCATTTGCTTAATTCATTCCCATATCAGTTTCTACATAGGAGCAACAGATAAGGAGTCAAGGAGTCGGAGTCTTCCCGTGGTATAGATCAAAAGCTAGGACTTTGTAGATAAAACAAAGGAATGAGGTAAACACTCAAAAAAGTCTGCATATTTCATTTTTAATTACTTACATTTGGAAAAATATAGTATGGTTTCAGTTAACTAAGGTGGGATTTGTGTCACCTGCATATGAGCTTGGCACCTTGACCTGCCTTTAAGTCAAGAAAGAAAAGGTTCCACTTTTATTAAGACAGCTAACTTGTTTTTGACAATTACTGCGCATGAGGAGAACTGCTAATATTATGTTTATATATTTCCATTGATGCTACAGGCATCCTAGAAAGGTCAGCTCAGATTTTGGTGTTTATGTTGGCCAGGTGAATCATTCCCCCTTGGCAACTGGTATGTTGCACTACTGAGTTTATGCTGTGAACTCAAATGAGCTCAGAGACATGTAGCTTAATTGTGTTCTTAATTTCTTCATTTACTATACACATGATACTCTTCAGAGAGTGTAAATTGTCCTGGAATTCATCAACCAGGAGTTAAGCCCAGGCCAAATGACACTTAAGTTCATTTGGGTAATGGAATGAGATACAGAGAGACTCATCTTTGCATCTAGGTGTGTTCTGCAGAGGTGAACCTTGAACTATATTATTAGACTTGCCTGCTTATTAGACATGCCTTGTATGGATGAGTCCTTCGGACTATGCAGAGATTTCATGTGGATTAATTTTCTTTAAGGTCAAAGAGCTTTTTTCCTCAGGAAATATATACATTTATTGCACTATATTGTATCTTGTAGGCTGTATTTTAAATTATGTATAACATCCTTTAGGTCTTCAGAAAATGTTTTTTTAAAATGAATGACTATATAAATAAATTTAGAGAAAATATGTATTTATCAAGTTCTACAATTAAGAATTCCTTTACTTTTAATCTTGACAGTTCTTCTTGAGGAACAAAAATTTTGCTCTTTAGGAATAATAGGCCTCATTCCTAGCAGTTATAAATCAAGTCAAAGTAGCCTGGAGAACTGATCCCAGAGAATGATCTGCACCACCAGATAAAATAATTCCCAAAGGAAGATTCTTGGTGTAATTCCAATGAATTCACTGAATAAACATATCCCTTTAATCACATATGAAATAGTTTAAATTTCTCATATGTAATGTTGCTAGCTTGCAGAAAGAGATTTCTAATATGCTCCTTCCTGTCTACTGACTGAATTAGAAATAATAAGATGTCTTCTGGTGGTTTTCTTCTCTTATTCAGCCAATATTATTACTTTGTTACTTTAGTTCTGTAATATTTTGCAGTAAATAAAGATTAGGTTGTCTCAGTAGACTTAAAATCTTTATGAGTTTTTATTAGAAAATATATATACCTGTACTAAACAATTTTAAATGCAGTCTGTAATGTAGCTCAACAAAGATATATTCTGTATCTTTTAAATTATCATTCCTTTGTGTTGACCCAATATCTACAAAGAACTGGGAAAAACGTAAGCCTTTGGAATAGAATAGTAAGTTACAAGGAGCAAGATATATGTTAGGAATTAATTTGGTCTGGCTTTTTCTGTTCTTTGAACAGAATAAAACATAAATATCCTTGAGTTTTTGTAGTGCTTTGAAACTGCTGATGTTGTTTAAAGGACAATTTTTCTACTTTTGGAACTTTGAAATGATGCAACAGCAATAATTTTTGCTTGAAAGTTAACATCATTTTAGACAAGTAATCTGAGGCCAATGGGTATCATTTGGAGTCATATGCTGAACTCAAAAGAGACAGTCACTCTCATCTTTTTTCTGTACCCTAGAAAATAAAATTATTAATGTGAGATGGATCTACATATGCAATAAATAATTGTTATGATAAAGAAAAATGGTTTCTCGACTGAAAATAGTTTTTATTTTTTCCTAGTGATTTTTTTCATGTGTAGTTTATAAATTAAATAGCTGTGTTTGACAACATAAAATGTTTTCACAATTTAGTAGAAAATTAAGATTTTCTGCTAACTTTCATTTGAAGAAAATTTGTAGTGAAGCTAAAATGCAAGACTTGGACAACTTCAAACTCCTACAGGTTGGGTTTTTTTTTCAGAACTGTTTTTAAAAAATGGTTTATTGAAATTTGAATCAATAGTAAAAACCATAATATACAATTAAATGCACAAAACGTGTTTAAATAACATGAAGGTTGTGACACAAACTGACAAAAGACAGGAAATTTAAAGTTAAGGCTGTAACTCTGGCTTTAAGTCATGTCAAGGAAAAACAGAGAGCAGTATAGATAGAGTGTCAGCCTTAGCTTTCAATTTCCTGGCTTTTGTCAGTTTATGTCACAATGTTAATTATGTTTAACATAACTTTTGGATTTAATTTCCTTGTCTATTTTTCTGTAACTTTTTGTTGTTGTTATAAGGAAAAATAAATTTCATTACACTTAAGAAGGTACATGTTATTTAGTAGAATGGTTTGATATATATATTTTTTTTAAATTGAACTGGTTTTTACTAGGATAGAGTTAAATTTCTTCATAGTAGCTTGTAGTGCTGAAAGCAGTGTTGGTAACACGGGGGTTTTAGCTGATCCTGTTGCTGAGCAGCACTTGCACAGCACCCACCCCTCTTCTGCTCCTCACCCTGCCCCACCAGCAAGCGGGCTGGGGGAGCATGAAAAGTTGGGAGGGGACACAGCTGGGACTGCTGACCCCAGTTGATCAAAGGGATGTCCCAGACCTTATGATGTCATGCTCAGCAATAAAAGCTGGGGAAGAAGGAAGAAAAGAGGACACCGGGAGTGATGGCATTTATCTTTCTGAATAAGTGCTAGGCATGATGGACCTCTGCTCTCCTGGGAATGGTGGAACACTTGTCTGCCAGTGGGAAGCAGTGAATGAACTCCTTATCATGTGTGCAGCTTTTGCTTTACATTTTGAATTGTCTCTGTCTCTACACTCAGTTTTCTCACTTTTACCCTTCTATTTCTATTCCCCATCCCACTGGGGTGAGCAAGTGAGCAGCTGGGTGGGTCTGAGTTGCCAGCTGGGGTTAAACCACAACAAAAGTGTACCAGGTATTTCTCAAAGCCATAATACATAACTTAGAAACTCTATCTTTAAATATTCCGTTATTGTTAATTAAGAATTGTATGAGTGTCTTTTTTTTACCTACTTATTGAAAATTGGGGTCTATTTATTTTTACAAAGCCTTTTGCATTAAAAAAGACAAAGGCACTAAGACTATATATACCAATGCTCAACCTATCACAAACTTAAGGCCAGAAGAGATATCCTAGATAAAGCAAAACTATGGTTTCTTAGATGTTGTGACTCTTTATAATCAGTGAGTCATGTTCTGCAACATAGAGTTTAGCAGTGCAGTTTCATTGCACAAGGTAGAAAGCTTTCCCAGAAGAGGAGGAACCTGGCTTTGCTGTCTCTGTTACAGCCCATGTAGAAGTTAGTGGGGTTGTTGAGTGCACAAGGAGCTCTGGTCTCAGTGAAAACTGCAGAATCAAGGCTGTAGTTTCACTATTTTAATCTGTGTTAAAACTAATATATTGCAATCTCTTCAACAATATTGCTATGGTGGTCAGCATGAAATATTACCTGGACTGGTCATCACTTCTAAAAGATTGAAGTATGGGATGGTTTACTTATGCCTCCTTAAAGCACAAAGTCCATAATATCAAAGGCACTTGGGACGTTGCCTTGTTACCAGAAATGTCTCTGTATGGCAGACTAAGAATGGACTTTACAAATATTTGTGAGGGGAGTAGGAAAGGGCAGACATCTCTATCAGTTGCCCGATGAATTTGACAATATAATAGTTTGCACGGGTTAGTAATTCATTTAGATATGAGACGCTTGTAGCCTGCCCAGAGAAACAGAAGACAAAATAATTTCAGCTGCTTCCCCTGGAAGTTCCTGGTCTCCATAAGCACTGATGACCAAATTGCTACCTTATGAGTTAGTAATAGTAGGAGAAAATACTTCTACATTCTGCTGACATAATTCTGCCCAGTATTTTTGTGTTTAATTCCCTGTTGGTTCCCATATTTCAGTGGAAAACAGCCATTCATTTTGCAGTACTTTTCATTATCAAAAAAGAAATTTACTTATATGTGTATTTATTTAATTTGTGCAGGATATAAGGACATTTGTGTTAAGAACAATTGATTTTTACCTAAAGTAGGAGCACCTAGCTACTGGCTGTAAATCTGATCATGCTTAGTGCACTCTTTGAAGTATTATATCTACATTGGAGCTGAAGTCTTGTATGACTCTGTCCTTAGAAACCTGGATGTAACACAATGACTTTCAAAGCACTACCCAACTAGCTGGTTCTTCAGGAGCTTATGTTTGGTGTGACTGATGAGAAGCCTTTAGATCCAAATTAGAACTGTGTATTTAGAAAAGAAATCTTTTAAGTGTGTAAATAAATAAATTTCCAAACAATAAAAACTGACACCAAACTTTTATAATTTTTAGTTTAACATTTTGTTACAACCAAATAGGGCAACTTTTCTACTTCCATTACTGGATCTGGACAGGCCAAATTAGCATTTTCTTGAGGAACACTAGACCTTGGATCCTTGGTCTTGGTTGGCGATTTTGCCTTATGATGATTGCACATGCCTGATTTTGCTTTCCCTGTTCAGCAGGAAAATACATCCAGTCTCAGTGACTTGCAAATAAGTCAAACTTATATGGCCAGGCTTTTTTTCTGACTGATAGATATGTTTGAAATACCAGGTAAGTTTCAGATTTAACCTGTATGCACTTTAAAGCTGTATTTTTCCCAAAACAGGCAAAAGCTCCTCCAACTGTGGAGATAGGTTTTGTAGTAAATCAGGAACAAATAAGCAAAACTAGTAAAAGTAGGTGACTTAAATGACTTTGCTTGGTCCAAGTTGCAATTTTTCCTCTCTCTTACTACTGGCAAAAATCCATGGAATAGACTGTACTTGCAGATCTTGGAAACCATCTTTTTTCTATAAGAGGTTAGACAGCTTAATTGGTCTCTTTACTATTAAATACTTTTCAATATATACATATTTTAATAGCTAAAGTATTTGGGAGTTTAAGAAAAGTTTTGTCTATCTTAAATACAAGAGTTTATTTTTGGATAATGCCTTGTGATTTTGTTTAAGTTCAATTTAGTGAAATAGTTTTGAGAAATAGTGCACTCAGAATAAGGTTGCCACTATTCTCACTATTTGACATCTGACCCCGGAAGTCAAAGGAATTTTTTCTATACATCATAGAGTACTTTAGCACAGGTCCCAAATTAATTTTTTGTCTTCTGTTTGTTTTTTGCACACGCTGATATAATTTGATGTCATGGGTTTGGGTTGTGATTGGATTTTTGTTTGATTGTTTTTGGTATACATTGCCACTCAGATTAGTTACCCTGCTATCTCTAGCATTTATATTTTCCAATTGTCATTTAAGTGGTCCCAGAAATGTAAGGTATTCATAAGAAAAGGCATAACTTTTATAAGAAATATAAATTTGACTGGTAAGTTTATGTGAATGTATCATAACATTAAAAAAAAATAGATTTTTTTTTTTTTATAACTGATAATAATAAAGCCCTCTGATGAGCTGTAAAGTACAGCTACGGAAAGCTACTTCTTAGTCACCATTATACAGTATTTTCTAGAGAGCCATTCACTGAAACAGACATTTTTATACCTTATTTGCTAATTTGGTATGTTGCCATATTTTTTTCGGTAACCTAAGACCTATATATTTAAAAATTAAACATTTTGCTATAAATGTTTAAAAAAGCAATCTCACAAGTTCTAGACTACAATTCTTATTTTATTTTTCAGTTTCTTGTTGTTGCCAAGACAGAGCCACAGCTCAAAAAGAGGAAATTGTGCCGATAAACTGTTCTCTTTTATGTTACCAGCCTCTCTGCTTATTAGTCTTTCTTTTAAAATTCCTTATTTACCACATTCAGCAGGACTGTGAACTGCTGCAATAAAAGCTACAGCTGTTTCTCCATTTTTTTTTTTCTCCTTTCGCCTTCTGCTAAATATCTCCCAAATACACTCAACAATGGTCTGTCTACCTAGGAAACGAGCATCTAAAGTCTCTTTTGTTTTGTCACATTCCTCCTTTGCTGCCCCGTGAGGAGCAGGTTTTATAGCACTTACAGCAGGGCAGCAGCAGCAGCATTCATGAGGAAGGCTGTGGGTCATAATCTGCCATTAACGCTTCTAACCAGAAACTCTCTGGGGTGGCTCCAGTCTCCAGCACCACCAGCATCAATCAGCTGGCCCAACATCCATGTGGGCTGGTGTCTACCCTTTTTCTGCTTTTATTAGGGAGTTACTCTTGGGCCAAGATGTCCTGAGGTGCCCCCAAGCTGCCCTGGTGCATTGCCTCCAGAAGGAGAAAAGGGTATGGCTCGTTTGGCATTTAATTACACAGACCCTACTAGTATGAAAAAAGCTTGTGTTTTGGGACTCAGGATTGCCCACCCAACAGTTGCTTTTGGAATGTTACCTACTGTATACTGACAGCCGTGCAGGAAAACAAACTTTTAAATCATGGCTTCCCTTTGAGCACCCAAGAATGAATTATTAAAAAAACACTTTGTGAACTATATATTCTGTCTCACACATATATTGTCTCAAGATGATCAGCCTTTTTGTGTTGTGACATGAGAGGAAAAAAGTTGCTTTGATTCTGGAAAAAATGCAAAATAGCAAGAAAAAAAAAGGAAAAAAAAAGGTAAAACAAGCTAGCATGCTCTTTGTTCTGTAGACAGGAGTTCAAAGAGACAAATGAATCTGTTTTCTACTCATGCAACCTTGATGTGGCCGATAGATTGTTTTGTCATTTCTCCCTCCACCATGGAGCCTGACAGAGATCTGTTTGTTCCCAAGGGTGTCTGAGACAGCAGTCCCATCCCTACTCTTTAGTAGCCAAAGCATGTGGTATAATTGAAGATGACTGCACATTTCTACTGGTTTTGTTTATGCATAACCAAATGGGACAAAGAACTAATGATTTATTAAAATAAAATAAAATTAAAAAGAAATTGTCCAGACCAATCTATCATTTAAGTGCCAAGACTTTATTAAAAAAGGTGGGGAAAAACAGCTGAGGTGAAAAGGAGAACACAAGGGAAAACTGAAGCTGTCATTTTAGAGGCAGCTTTTTATTTTTTCATTGAATAAAAACTTGAGATAGTATTTTCAGTTCCTATTAACCCAAATACAATGTGAGATGAGTCATGGTTTATCATACCAAGTTTTCTAAGAAGCTGCCATGCTGGAACTTTTTCAGTCAAGGTAAGACACTCCCTTGGCATCTAGAAAGCAGGCAACACTGGACACTTCTTGCATAAACTACGAGTTATTAACAGTAACATTTCATGTACACATTTCAGTAAATATGTCCATAGAAGCGATATAGGGCAGCATCAATCATGGTCCTTTTAGTATCTGAAGTGCTACAATAACAAAGGCAGGCAGTAGAAAATGCACATGGGGGACCAGCTTAAAGAAAGCAAGCTGTATCAGTGGAATACCTGTCAACTGTATATGGATTTTCATGTGATTAGTAACTAGGAATGTCTGGACTACCATTTCTTAACTAGCTCCTTCTTTGGTTTTTTTACTGATCTGTGTCCAAAGAGACAGTACCGACTAGTGAAGGTATTCTCTGTGTGTGGAGATGGGGTGTGTGAATAAGTAATACAGTAAACATGATTACTCTGTTTCAATTGATACATAATTCTATTTACTAAGGTGGAAGTTTCGTGAGTCTCCCAGGTAAGACCACAGAACCTGAGCTGCAAGATGTGTATGGTTGTTTCAAGATGCCGTTGCTACATAAGACTTCTGTTCTGAAAACTTGTAGATGTTACAAAATAATTAGTGTTTTTCAAGATGAGCCTGTTTGGTGATATAATAAAATGTACTTACTCTACTGAAATGTTCATTTTTACATGATAATTGAAACTGAGGAAATATTTCATTCTTAGTCATTATTGTGATACCCCACCGTGACAATTCACCACTCAAAGATGGTGCCTTGGTTACTCATAAGTATTTACATGTATATTTTAACACATAGCAATTAAACAAAACCAAAGTTATGATAGCTTTTTATGAGTTAAAATGAAGAACATACTTTGCATACTCTTAATTTCTCATTTTGGTTGTGTTAGTAAAAGTATTATTTGTTTCATTTTCAGTACTCTCTTCCAATGGAAAACACTTTGTATTTGCCCTAAGTAAAAAGTTCTGTGCTGTATTACTGTTTCTCTTAAGATAACCTTTAATTTATGAAATAGAGCAAAGATGAGACATTCTTTTGTTTATTTCAGGCTTAAGAATTTGCCCGTACCTGTGAGGCATTTGTTATCTCATAGTAACATATCTCTTATCTGTTTTACCGGTTAATTGCACCATTGCCCAGCACTATCAGCTGTATAACCTTGATTAATCTATTGTTTGTGAAATTTCCCATATTCCTGATGGCAATATGAGACTGAGAGGGCTCTGCACCATAAAAAATGAGAGATTTGTAGGTGTTGTCTTTATTATTTTGCAGTTTTTATCAGAAGATTGGTACTTAAAAGCCAATCATATAAACACATGATGATTAATTGATCTGTTAAGCAACTACTTAGATTCATAATCATTATAAATACAATATTGTATGTACAGCTTATGTACTAGACTTACACTTAAATGTAGTTGTGAATCAGTGCATAAAGCAGCATCTAGAATAAAAATTTAGGTACTAAATTTAGGAACTTACTGTTCATGGAATTCTTTATAAAAAGAATAATTTCTTTGCAGCTGTTCTTAGATGAGTATGTAACTTTAATGTGAGTAGCACAACATATTAATTTAGTGTATATTAAGAAAAAGAGAAGAATGGGGGTAATATTTAGTTATGAACATGTATTTTATTTTGTAAGTGCTGTTGTAACGTTATGACAAATTTTGGGGGAAAAAATCTAAAATCTTTGCCGAAGGAAAACAGACAATTTTTGATTTCATGGAATCTGTTCCTTTTCAGAGTGCTCAGACTCACTGTGGGGAAGTCTGCACTACCTGTAGGAGAAAAGCATCACAAAATCTCATTCACCACCTAGACTTGTGCTGTGATAAATTTATAAGTGTCCTATTAGTCTGTCTGCTAATTTTTTACCACCAGTCAGATGCAAAGTAATGAGTCAAATTCTGGGTAAATTCTGGAACTGGGTTACTTATTTTTGATTTGTGCTGTTGCTTTTTGTTTGGTGACCATTTTAAGCATGGCCAAATTAGTTGAAAAACTATTTCTTGCAAGCTTTATTTTTCAAGATTAACAGATTTGGTATCCTTTTCTTTGTTTATAAAATAGGTGTCATTATACTGAATCTTTCAGTAAATTTCTCAAATCTTTTTGCCTTTCCCTTTGCCTAAGCACTAATAGGACAATTGTCTTGTACGAGCTCATAGAGGAGAATTGCTTTCTCAGTCTTCTAAGCAGAAATGACAATTGACATTTGCAAAGAGGGGAAACAGAGCAGTACGAGAGCAAATGATGCTAAATAGCCCCACCATGAAAAACTGAAAAGTAGTAAAGGAAGTTAAATTGACAACCTTGGTATGGCAAAACAAAATACACTTTATATGCGGAGACAGGAATTTATCAGAAATCTAATTGAAATCTTAATGGCTCCATCCAAAAATTCCAAACACTTACTTTCAGTCCAGTTGCAATGATACTAGGGCCTGCACCCAAAATATCTAGTTAATGCAGAAGATCCTCTTTGATAACACAATTTAAATTCTTATGCAAAAACTTGCTAAAACCTGTCCCTTTTCCTCTGGTATGGTGATCACTCTTGCACTCTCCTCCTGACCCCAAAGGTTCAGCAGGACAGGGGACAAGGGGATTCAGCAAGACATCAGTGTCCCAAGTCCTTTACTGCCAGGAACAGATGCCATGGCAGCCCAGTGGTGGGGTGACTGCCACCGTGCCCTACGAATACCAAGACAAACCCACATAAGTTATGTGGGCTCACACTGTCAGGTCAGTAAAAAGACTGGGCTTCTCATTAGGAAGCATAAACAAACTTGCATCTACTAGGATACAAGAAGCCTGCAAAATCTCCAGGCTTTGGCTTATTATCTAAATGTTTTAGTATTGACAGATAGGGTGGAGGTCAAATGGCAGGGGCCTTTGGTGTGCCGTTTGTAGACGAGTTTCAATTTAGAGAAAAAGGGGATTGTAATGATTTTTTGCTGATCTCTACCTGGTATCCTTTCCCTCTTTTGAAAGCTCCCGTTTCATTCATGTATTTGGCACAAAAATCAATATAGTACGAAATGCAGCAAGGCTTCATAATCAGCTATTACAAAAGAGGAAGACTGAGCCTTGTATCAGAGCAAAAGAAGAATTTCACTGCTGTCTGCAATTTAACCGGAAACTCCAAGGTGCTACTCAAATATTACATGTCCGTCTATGGTGCCACTTTACTCTCACCCTTACTATATTACACTTTAGCAGCCAATATGAAGTCAGACATGGGAAAAAGCATGAAAATGTATTACATTATTTATCTGGCTTGTTTCTTTCTTCTTCTTTATGCATATTAGAAAGCCCTATATGATAAAAATATCACAATAAAAAGAAAGAAAATATTAGAGAGCAATGAAATTCTGCAGTTTAGATTGTTGGAATATATATATTTATATATAAATATTCAAGAAAGTTCTCTCCTTTCCTCTTCCTATAATGAATTCTGTTATAGTCATAAATGCCTGGTCTATATCTTAGTGAGGTCAATATCTGCCTGTTTGAATAAATCTCATGTGAAACTGAATCTTAACCCATTTTTTTCCTTCCAGATTTTGAATAAACCAATGGATAATTTAAGAGGGGCATAGGTGCTACATGTGTTTGCTTTTTTCCTCCCCCACATTAATTATAAACTTTGTTCACTTTAAATTTCATTAGGAGTGAGTAGGATTGATCTGTAAGCTGGTAAAAAAAAAATAGATACTGCAAGGTGAATTCAAAATCTGTGTTTTGTGTGAATGTTTCTGTTCATAACACTGACAACGTGACTGCTGTAGCTGGAATTCCATAAGTAAAGATCATCTGAGCAGCAATATGCACCAGCAATAATCCCAGACTGAAATTGTTTCTACTTATTGCTTTTTCATGTAAAGGTATAAAGATGACCATATTATAACAATGTCTGGTTATGAAACTCTGACTTAATGGAGTTATGTATAACTAAGATCAGTATTTAAGAGAGGGAGTAAAGTCTAAATATTTTCATGTGTAACTTTGTAGCTGGAAAAACTCACTGGTTCATCTAATTCACCAGTTGATGATCACATATAGAAAAATCTACCATAGATGTTTTGTCAGAGAGCAGATTCCAGCTTACTGGAAATCCTCATGATGTTGAAAGGCTGAAATCTTTGAGGTGCATAAGTTCTTTCTTTTTTTTCTTTTAATTTTATTTATTTTTTCTTTAAAATGAATCTTCATAGGTTCCTCAAGCATTTCATTCAAAACAGCCCTTGAGGTGGGGGCACCAGTGTCACTTTCAGAACACTGCTCATTTCCATGTCAGTAAGAGTCAGCATACGTGTATGAGTGACCAAATGTCTATACCACAGCAAATTTATGCAACATCAGATAATAGCAAAGGCTTTCAGGAGTCATATAGGAAAAAATAATAACAGTAAATGAACCTTTGTAATGAATCTAGTTCTTCTGCTTTGAGTTCTCTCTCTCTCAGAGTCTCAAAAAAAAAGTTAAATGGCTTTTTTAGTGATTGTTCTGGCACTATTACGTCTTCTCTTCACCCCTTAGGAGAGCTTTTACCTTTAATTTTGGTGTATCCTGCTGTGGCCATGCTATTAGCTATGACAAGAGTTTTAAAATCATAAACATGTGGGGCTAGGGTTGCTGCATTTTGCTTTAGCCTTTCAAAGTGGCTTGTTGATGTTAATATACAGCACCCCTGCTGGGCTTTTTTTTCTTATTCTGACTATCTTTTTTTTGTTACATTTTGCATGTGGAGCCTGAGTCATTAATATTTCATCAGTTCTTCAGTGCAGCATGACACAAGGATGTGTTGCATTTGGCTTTTTTTGAGCTCTCTTTCCACTGAATTGTGACTAATAGCTGGAGCTGGACCTCTAATGGTTTCATGGGATCACCATCAAATAGAAACAAACAACTCTTTGCCACATGATTAATCTATAAGAAGTTAATTAAATACTTTCCTCTGCATTTTAAATATGTTACCTTCTCTACAGTATGTCAGAAATTGGTGTGTACTATTCTGTTGATGTATACCACTGACTTCTCTTAATTCAATGTTTAGTGTAAAATTCAATACACAATAGCATAGTTTCATTAGTTAAATGATTTGTCACAAAAATGTATATTTTGACTAGAGACAACATAATGAAATGCATTTTGAAACTTACATTTTTGCAATTTTAAAACTCCTAAATATGTATCCGTGTGTGCACCCACACTTATATACATAAAGGCCAAATGCTGTAACACAATCACTTACTCTATAATATATGTTTTTTCCATAAATTAAATGGGATGCAATTTTTCATATTTAGCTTGAGACCATTTTGAATTTGTAATGAGAAACATCTGGAAAAATATGTTGTAGAATCTTCATTATATGACCAGAGAAATTGTAATTTCATTTTTTTCTAAAATTAATGTATGCTTTATGGGGGGCATATATTGATGTGTGATTCTTAAAATCATCTTTTCACATGCACTTCAGATTGCATGTTTGGATTAGCCTTGCAAGCTAGTGATGGTGGTGATGGTGGGTGGCAATACAGAGACCAGAATGCTGAGATTACATCAGAAAAAATAGGATTTAAAAGTGGGGTAAAAAAAATCAGCTTAACTAATTCTGCAAGAAACTCAGTCTGGAGGGCTCTTTGATTATATTTCTACTAGATAACCTATTTGAGCTACAGTATAAAAGGATAATCCACATAAGTGCTCTTATCAGAAGCCTTTGGCTCTTTGTAGTGATCTCAGTAGGCTACAAATCTTGTACCAAGCTCTCAGTGATCGCATTAGCAATAAGAAAAACAGTTAACATTGGCTTATTAAATTATATATGTGAACATTTAATTTATCTGCAGTTAGTTTGCCACTGTTGCTGTTACTTTTTTGAATAATTTTGTAGAACTTTATGCTCATTATTTTTAAAACCTAAAGGAGTGTTTAGCAGCAGACTTGTACCCAGGCTTAGCTGTAGAAGACAAGCTTCAAGAAATAAACCAAACTGTTCTCATATATTGACCACGAATATGTGAAAGTGACAGTGTGTACTCATCTTTTAGAGTATAATAAAAAACATTAGAAGATTAAGAATTAAATGTATGTCTTATCTCAGAACTGTAAAGAAATTTAATACAATGAACTACCTTAAAGATTCATTGTTTTATTTATTTTATATCATCTATTAAAACAGAATGGGAAAGATTCTTTTGATCATTATTCCACTGAAGCCATTTCTAGTATTACAAAGTTTTCCTCCAGAATTAACAAAGGAAAATATATTGCAGCAAATGAATGAGGAAATCATATTGTATCATCAGTTTATTGGATCTGAATGCAAGCAGAGGCACATCCCTGATGATTTGGGTGTTCCTCAGTGTTTACTGCATGGTCAACTGTTAGTAAGATCACTTCGAATTCCTACTGCCTCCCACCCTTAACCATGTAGTGTGCTACTGGAGGAGTAACTCCACATTCAGAGTTGTCAGTTTACATTTGAGTCATTTTCTTTACAGACTTTGTAACAGTTTGGGTTGGTTTTTTTTTTTTAAAAAAGTCTATCAAGGAAAAATCAAGAAATTGCTTGACAGTTTTCGTTGACAAATACAGAAATTCTCAAATCTTTCATTGGTGGTGAAAGTTTTGAAAATGTCACCCTGAAAGAGGAAATGAGAAAAGCAGGAAGAGGTAACACGAGAACTGCTATGATACTTAGGGAAAGGTGACAGCTCCTTATTTTCAAATCCTTAGGAGCTGTATTTTCTCTGCATCATAACTTGTTGTCTTTGTGTCCATATTATCAGTGGTACATCAGCTGCCAAAAAAACCCCAACAAAACATGCAGAAGGAGAACATTAACTTAAACCAGTCTTCCATAGCCCAGGGGAGTACTGCAGTTGTCAGGCTGTT
This sequence comes from Nycticryphes semicollaris, assembly GCA_013400055.1. NCBI lineage: Eukaryota > Metazoa > Chordata > Aves > Charadriiformes > Rostratulidae > Nycticryphes > Nycticryphes semicollaris. The sequence goes on along the minus strand of VXBJ01006728.1, from coordinate 17,156 downwards.
GGGTGTTCAGCAATGTAGATGTCTCGGTCTGTCCCACAGAAATCATCGCACCTTACAGCCACAATGACTTATTTTCTTACACATTGCTGTGTTACACAGCTACAGAGTGATGATGAAGAAAAATGTGGTGTTATTGTTAATAAAAAAAAACCAAAAAAGCTCCAAAGACAACATTTCCAAAGTGTTTGTCCTGAAAATAATAAAATTCTGTTGGCTAGGAGATGCCCCTCCATGAGGTACAAGATTAAAGTTTAACTCCTCTTTCTGAATCATACACAGAGCAGTAATTGTTTTTGGAAAGCAGTCTCTTATCTTCTTTTTCAATAGTTTTGCTTTACTTCAATGGAAAAGTGGAATATATGAATTGTTAAAACTTTTTCTGGTATGAGTGGGAGGGAAAGCAGTCTCTTTCCTGGACCTGTTTTTCCTCTTGGATATGTAAACCTTTATGAGGAAACAGCCATCTTGTACCCCCTTCTGTTGGTGAGGTTTGCTGTGAATAAGCACATAATGCATTTCCCCATCCAACTCTTTACCTGATAACTCTGCCCACCAGCATGGATTTGAGCATGCCACAGGCCTGCCTCCAGCTCTTGGCAATATTGTGTTGTGTAAAGGAATGCAGTGCTGATGAAATAGGCATTGGGGCTGATATCCAAAGCACAGCAATGGCAGTTGCAAGCTTCCCTTTACTGCTTCAGATGCATGACTTACCCTTTTTCTGATACAGCCACAGTCATAAAATTCTTACTTTGGTTCCATTTCCATTCAATATTTGGCCTGCTGAGAGCATCAATTAAAGTCAATTGCAGTGGAGTTTTTAGTTTGGGGAGCTATATGTAAGAAATGTATTGCAGCAAATAATGCGTTTTATTAGAGCAAGAAAAAATTCAATCTCATGTAATGTACTCTGCCATTGCTTTGCCGTGCTATGACTGTAAGACGAAGTTTCAGATCTGTCTTGCTCTTGACCTGGGCTTAATCTGAACATTCAGTATAAATATGTGTAAAATTCCATATCTTATTACTAGTCTCCTGGGCTTCCCCTAAACAAATACAGTAGCTTAAGATGCAAGTTCATTAGGTTAAAGTGCTTAATTATCTTAAAACTCTTAGTGTTAGAGTCAGATGTCAGGATTTGATTAACACTGCAGGGAGGCTCTGTAAGAAGCAAAATGGAAATAGCCATTGTCCTAGTATAGTTAAAATGCTATAAATATGTAAATAAGGACACAAATATGGGTCTAGATACATATGCAATATTTCTTACCTCTCAAATGAAATAATTAGCATAAGTTATTTTGATGTATCCTATCTCTGATTCTTAATTATATCAATGCTACATTATTTAATATTCCATGACAAGTTGTCATAATCACATTCCTTTCAGTCGTATTTATTGCCTTCTCTACTTATTAAAGTGCCTTTTATTTGTGTGAATTGTAGAGAAAAAATTAATATCATTTATTATTGACCTTTAATGCACCAAGTTACAGAGTTCTGGGACTCTCCCACAAGGTGTGATACAATGACAAATTTTAACTTACAAAGATTACTACAAAGTGATTAATTACCACCCGGGGAAGAAATGGAAATACTGTGCCTTATTGTAAGACAGTACAATTGGGTTAAGGCAATGGATCTGTATTTTCACCTTCCTCCTCTCATTGGCTTTCTTTATTACTCAAGAAGAGTTGGTGTATAGCAAAGAGAGCAGAAGCTGATTTTCAGGTGAGAAAGATCTATGATCAGTGTGCTGGAAAGGTTTCTTTACCAGATACTTATGAGAGGAAATGGAGCTTGTTGGTTTTCAATGCACTGTTTGCAATTCAGTCCCTCCAGTAAGAAGAAAGGGTTGTGCAAACTACCAAAATCCACATTAATTTTCATTGTTGTCCTCACGTTCCTCAAAATAATAAGAAGAATCCAACTACTTAATAACAACAAACAGGAAATTAAATTGAAAATGATGATTAGATTAATCTTGAGCTTACATGTCCATGAAGTTCTTTTATCTGTCTATTCTTAGCTTCAAGGAGCAGTTGAGTCAGCCAGTAGCTATATTTCTTCAGTATTAGAGCTCTTTTTTCCAGGTTGTTATGATTTTTTTTTTTTTTTTTTGGTTATGTTTTGGTGTCTCCAGCTCCCCACAAGGACTTAATTCTTAAGGTGTGGTTTTCTCCTCAGAGCTTGAAATACTATCCCAAGATGAAACCTGCCACGTAGTATTACATCAAAAGGTTCCTAACAGATGCAGTTCCAGGTGTGTAAGTTGTTGTGGTTTACAATGGCTGAGGCAATGGACACTTGGGAACTAAGCATGCCTTGGGTAGATATGGTAGTGCCAGGCAATGCTGCATAGCAATTTATATGGTTTTGTAAAGCAAGCATCGCATCTCTTCCCTTTGGATGTCTAACCTGTTACACAATACATCATCCTGTGGGTCTGCTCCACTGAGGCTGAGGTATTTAATCTGCAGCTTGCTGCAGGGTTTTGAGAGCTCTTAACAAGGTGAGGTTCGGGGAGCAACCTTCCAGCCTGTTTCAGTCCCAAGTGTCACAGCTTTGCTGAAGAAATATTTCACTTGCATCTCTCTCTCTCAGTCTCTTTTGAATGACACTGTAATCAGATTTTTTTCTTTTTTCTTTTTACAAAATGGTTCTGTAAATAGCTAGGCAAAATCCTGCCCCAGGAAAGGAAGTAGCAATGTCATTACAGGGAATGATGACTTGCATGTAGAAAGCAAATACTTGGGCAGGTGATCTCCAGGGCAGAATTCAGGAGACAGAGATGAACCTGATCATGCTCCCTTATACAAGTCACTTGCATCCACATGTGAATTCTTCTGGAAAGGGGAACTAGTTCATCCATTGAACAATTGTTATAGCAGTGGTCATCATCCTTTGGATAATAATAATTCTATACAGATATATATTGACGGCAAAAAAATATTCCTGATAGGAAGACCTTTACATTTTCTTTTATTTTTTTTCCCTACAGTTACTTTAAGATGTGAAATGACATCCCATGTTACTTGTTTCTTTTATCCTCAGCATTTTTGGTTGCTTCTAACTTTGTTAAGGCTTCGGTTTCTGCTTTGAGACCCTCTATCCTCAAGTTACGTCTTGCACTGATGGCTGTCTGAATTTTCTATCATTGACGCTAAAGACATACTGCTGTAAATGTATTAACCTTTGGGTTTCTGTGAACGCTTATAATTTTAGTCTCCTCTTCTTGGGAGAGGAAAGCTAAAGCCAGAAATGTACAAGCAGTGAGATGGTTAACTGGATCCGAGACAGATGTTCATGTTGCCCTAATTTTGACAAAAGTACATTGGCTTCCTGTGAAGCAAAGGATTGATTTTTAAACATAGTATTTGCAGACCAAGCACTATGTGGCTCAAGTCCAGCTCTCTTGAAAGACTTATTAACAGCCCCTGACATTCTCTTTGTTCTTTTGAAAATCATCAACTGCTTCAGACACCTACTGTAGCTTCCTGCGGTTTGTATACTAGCTTTCTTTTTTAATGGTCACTTCTTTTATCTATTGAACATTTATGCTTTAATTTTGATGGTTTTAGAAGATTTTTCCAATGTTCTTTATTAGTTAATTACAAGAAGTCACTGTGGTTTGTCTGTAAACAAGAATTTGCTCACAATTTCTTAGATTATGCTTTTCCATTATACAATTATTATTGTCTTCTAGCTCCAAAGCATACTTGTAAGAAATCTTTCCCAGATCAGCTTTTTCAAATGGTTATTTACATGCATTTTTGCATATATTTGTGTATATACAGATCTATGTAAGAAGAACTAGAAGACTATCTATTTTCGCTATGAACAGTCTGTATGTTTGCCCTCAAAGAGTCAATAGCTTGTGAGCAAACTTTATGACAGCGGTACTATTACATAGATGTGCAAATAAATCTAAGACTTACTATAAGAAATTTCTACATATTCGGTTATAAATCTATTGTTTATTTATTTATGTATTTACAAATGTATTTATTTATTTATTGATATGTAACAGAAATTATCCTCTTCCCTTAATTTTTGTGTGATAAATGTGTGCAATTGTCATCAACTGCAACATCAACATGAACACAGAAAAAGTCCATTAGCTTTCTACTTCCATTTCCAAAATACACATATTATTCCCGTAAATGTTTCATTTAATGTTTTCTACAGTTAAATCTGTAATTGAGCAAATATATATTTAAAGGGGTGTTTGTTCTCAGATAAAAACTGGGGCAAATCCTCATAACAAAACAAAACAAAACAAAACAAAACAAAACAAAACAAAACTTTCTGCTTTCTATCAATGATTTCCTGACTTCCCTGTTTTGCATTAAAATTTTTTAAAATAATCTAATGTTTCAATTGCATTCACTTCATAGTCACTCCTGTATACAAGGTTCTTTATGTTATCACTTATGTTTTAAGCAAATTGACTGTATTTTACAGAAGCTGAGAATCAATCTTGGGGAAGAGAGCACCTGCAGATAAACATAAGGAGCATTATGTTGTTTTTCTCTTTCAAAGCCAATGCTACTAGTTAAGTCTTATAAAAATGTCCTCCAAAATACAATCATTCTTATCTTGAAGACAGAATCGATGTTAAGATTTCAGAGTAATTTACCGTGTTTTTCTAAATAATTTTCCTGTGACATATGCAGCTGTACAATATTTTTATCTTGTTCTTTTTCTTTCCTTCTTTGATTTCCATACACAATGCTGTAGAACATGAAGAAAAGGTGTCTGTGAAACCAAAAACTGCCATGGAATACCCTTTGGATAGAACCACTAGCCTTTATCTAAGACTCCAATGATAGTTTCAGAAAGAAAGTAATTCTCAGGGTGATCTCACTCTCTCTGGTTGTTTTTTTCATTTTTGTTTCCAAAAGTACCTTTTCTTCATTATAACCAGTGAAATCAATCCCATTTTATCCCATTTTAGATCTTCTAATTCCCTACAGCAGACTCAATCTGCAGTGTGTTATGTTTGACATACTTGAGTCAGGGCTTAAATTCAAACATTTGTCCCTGTTTAAGAAGGCAGAAAAATTTGCTAGCATAAATTGACTGAACCTTACTGCCTGGATAAAAATGTCACTCCTTTAAAACTTAGTAACATCAACGTGCAAAATACCACCGTGATGAACTGTAACAGAACAAAATGTTCTTAGAGTCCTAGCTTTTTTATCAGTTTCATTGCTTTTCATCTCTTACTGAATTGTAAAATACTGCATGTTATTCAGATTATTTATTCAGAATGCTGTGAGAATGGTGTTTCAAAGCAGGGTTTACTATATTTAATTTTATTATTCTACAGTAAATGTACAAAGGCTTGAAAATAAACAGTAGAAGAGGCATGGACAAACACCACAGATGTTGCAGAAATTAGAATCATTATGCTTACGCTTATGTTGAAATGGGAATAGAGGAGGGAAATGTCTGTTAGGATTCACCCAATAAACAATTTTTTGTGGTGACTAATCATTCCAAAAAATAGACAGGCATAATTTTCATACCAGTGCTGCTAAACATCTTTCTTTCAGGGAAAACTACAAGGGAAATTTCAGTCTCCCTTAAAGTACAATGTGGTGTATGTTACCCTTTTTTCTACTGTCTAATGAGATTCTTCAAAGTTTGTAATGTTGGGGAATATTAGAGGAACGAATAAAGCACATTTAAGCATATATTTACAGTAAAATATAAAGATGGCAAAACAGAGATTGATTCAAGCAGTAAAAAGCATGAGCTTTGGCTAGGGAGGTATTTCTGCAGGGTATGTAGTGGCTACAGCTCTGCCAAAAATTATCACCTGCAGAAAATCACACTTTGTAAGATTGCAAAGAAGTAGTACATTTTTTGCCCTGCAGCTTTTTGCTTTCATGAGGAAGAGACTGTTTCATGAAGCATAGATCTTTTCTTATGTGTGAATACTTGCTAAGGGTAAAATATCCCCCAACACTTACATCCCAAGGCTAGACAATTAAAGATTCAGGCACTTACTGTCTGAGTGCTGCAACTTCTATATTTTAGGTACTTGGCCATAATGGTACCTGAATTTGAGATTGAAGCAACTATGCAGTGTAACCCAGACAGATTCGTGACAGGTAGGTCTGTCTGCATGTCTTGGGCACCATAGTCAGATGGCACCTTCAGAAACGTTTGTTCCTCACTGCTAGAAACAGGATCCTAAAGAAAGTAAATCCTTGGCCAGAGTCACTATTCATGATCAGGGCTGTTATTTTGTTCATATGACCTTGTTCTTCCATCCCCATAAATTGAGAAAGACAGAAAATATAAAATAAAATTGAAGTGTACTTTACCTTATCTCCTGGACATCTGAGTGAGACCGATTCCAGGCTTCTCCATGTGATATCCACAACTATAACCGTATGTCACAATTTCTTTTAAAATGAGACTACTGTTAAGAAAATGTGGTAGTTGTGATTATAAACATGCATATTTTATATATGTAAAGTAGTCTTTATGTAATTTCATAATGATTAGAGTATTGGCTCAGGAAGTAGGAAGTTTTATTTATCCTAGAATTTCTCTGCCCTGTTTCTAAGTTGTTCAGCAAGCAGGGGACAACTGAGGCTGGAGAAATGGGATGCTTTCCTGTCCTCTTCCCTCCAGTGCCAAGAAGAGACCTGTCAACTTGAACACAATTTCCAGCCAGTGCTCAGCATACTTGTCAGGAAGGACTTTTGGAAGACAGTGGCTAAAAACCACCTGCTTTGCACTGACTAATGAGATTTACCACCAGCCACCCCTGCTGCAGGAAGCATCTTATCGTCTTACAAAGACCAATCACAAATACAAGTGCTGCATGTTGAATTCCTGGGAGAAAATGACTCCTCCCAATAAATATTTTCTATTGACTGATTATAGTGGCTTCTGAAGAGGCTTCTGAGTGGCTGAAGAGTGGCTTCTGTATGCATTAGGTTTCGCTTTTAAGTTGAATTTACGTAACTGATAAAAATATGAGTCTCATAGGCAGTTAAGAATATATCCCTTTTTGATCTCTCAAGATAATTTCAGTTTGCTAAACAGAAGTCTTCTTTAGCCTATACCACTGTGAAGAAATAGCACCTCTAAAAGCTTCTGAGCTAAAACTCAAGTATGTCATGTATTTTTATATATGTACAGACATATGTACATAAATGGTACAAAACATGAATTCTTTTGCTCATAACATTTTTAATTACTTCATATAAATTTTGTGGTGCAATGTGTTGAGCTCAAAATTTTTAAGTGTCTACATTCATAAGGCAGGAAAAGCCTTTAGAGAAAAACATTTCTAAATGTATTTATTTACGAACAGTGTTCTTCTGGGTAATGTCATCTTCTCTCATGTGAAAACAGAAAGCTTGCAAGATGAACAGATGTTCCAAAAATTACTCCAGACTAGAAGATAATAAAATATACTCTAATGTCCCATCAAATTTGTTAGTTTTACACTAAAGTAGGAAGACTTGGAGTGGCATCAGAGTACAGAAATAAATGGGAAATAAGGCAAACACAATATTTACTTAGCTTTTGGAAAACTGTTTATAATTCGAATCTCTTGAGAGCAGAATTGATAGGAAGTCAAATATAATCATAGGAATTAACATGGTATGAGACATATAGAATTAATGAAACACAGAATTACTATACAGAGCTCAAGGAAGCTACACCAGCAGCAAAGTACAGACTGATAAGGAAAAAAACACTGTATGTGAGAGAATGAGATGAGTGCTTCTTATGACAGTTTCAGAAGACAGAAAAAAAGCAGCAAAGAAGAAAACAGGATTCAGGGGTTTGTCCCCAAAACCTTCTGAGGTCACTGGTGTTGTTTTGTCCAGCATTTTGAGACCTTCATCAGAGCTCCCTATCTCTAAATTGAAGCCACTGGCAGAAAGAGGATGTTGTTTCCCCTGATAGGGTTGACATTATGGAAGTGGTACTGAGTGAGCTATTTCTAGTATAAATAAAGCATTCTTGCTCTTTCATAGAGGAGACAGAAGAGATATCACTTGCAGCACCTTGTACAATTCTTGTTGCCTCTGTTTGTGAAGATTAAGTGAAAGTGTAACAGAATGATTGAGGAAGTGGGAGCCTAGTTTATAGGGGCAATGAAAGGACCTAGCAAAATAAAAGCCGTGTTTAAATGTGTGAAAGACAAGCATGGAGCAAGGGGAAATTCTTCTCAGCTGAAAGATAGCATTTGTCACAGGATAAATAGAGTTAACCTCAGCATATATGAATTTATGCTGAAAATTAAAAGCAGCTTTCAGACCCTCAGAGCAATGAGACAATAAAAAATAGGAGCTGGGCATTTAGCTGGCTGCAATATTAATCCTGTTGTAGGACTGCGGAAGGGACTGTTTGATGTACTTGCCTAATGCAGGAGAGAGTCTCTTTCAGCCTGTTGTTTGTTTTCTTGAGAGGCTGAATTTGCAGCAGAATATTTCAACTAAATACTTCGGAAATTGGAGTTTCATCTCTCAGCAAAAAATATCTGTGTTTGTCTTCACAAAAGCTAAATTGGATACATTTATATTTAAGTGTATAGTCTCTAACCACTTTCATGTAAATAGATCAATGCACTGAATGTAATTGCACGTGTGGCACTAATGAACGTATTTTGTTTGCATGGATTACAGGCACATTCTGTAAGCAGATTTTTGAAACATTCAGTAGGTGTTTAGGATACCTAAAGGTTATTTTCAGTAGAACTTGAATTCTCTAAAATAACCTGTTATTGAAATATGAACTTTGAGTAAATCCTATTCTTAGAGATTGTTACTAGTAAAATTTAAGCTTTTTAAATATTCATATAATTTCTGTCCAATGCCATGCTAATTGAATAGCAAGGCTACTAACATAACTGCTGTGTTCTCCACAGTTGTTAATTTTGCCCAGTATATTTATAATTTCATTGGGATGTTGTTGATTGCAATAGTTACAAATTAATTTATTCATTGCAATGAATTTTATTCACAGGCAATAGTAATGACAGCTATATTACTGATGCACTGGGTTTCTATAAGGCTTTTAATTCAACCTTAAATAATGTAACCGTGTTCTTTAAATAAAAGTATTTTCTATTATAGACATTAAAGTGATAGGTGTGTGAGAAAAGGAATATTGCTATTGTGTATTTGGTTATAAAAGCAGAAGGTCAAACCTTCATTATCACTATATTCTCTTTGGGAATTTGAGAGAGGCTATGTTACTGGTCTGGTAAGATAATTAACATTACAAAAAGATTTATGTATTTTTAAGCTGATTTTTCTTCTGACAATTTATTTCTATATCTGACACTACGGGAAATGACTTGCCACTTAAGTTTAATGTTTTAACAATTCTTTATCATATATATTTTTGTTTTCATAATGAGACTATGAAAAGATAAAAATGCAATAATAATCAATTCATATTGTTGAGTATTAGGACTGGCTTGCAAATGAATTAAATTGTCTGAAAACTATAAAAAATTTTAAAAGTCGTTGAAATTCTTGTTTTGAAAGTCTTAGGAGCATAGTGGAAAGAGAAAATTAATTTCTCCCTACAACAACATTAATTCTTCAGACCTAAGGACTTCTCCAGGTGTTGTTTTTTTTGCACAGCTTTACACCTTTGTTTAATCTGCATTTTTATCCTGTATTTACATGGCCTTTGTTGTTTAAGCGCTCAAGTTAACAAACACCTGACAGCTGTACAGTAGGTATTGCAACCCCCTTCAGTGCCCAGAAACACATCGTGTAGTGCACATCCATCAAACTGGCACCTGAAGAACCCTAGGAAGGATTCTGTGTCTTAATGAAACTTTGACAACAGTGGAAGTGCCTTCAGAGATTTGTTCCTGAGTGTAACCTGGGAGAAGTTAACAGATTGGTTCCCTTTCTAATTTATCATTTGTCAGGCTTCAGGTATATATACTTCAATCCTGACTTTTTCATTGTCTGATATTCTGGACTTAATTTTAACACTGTGTTACGTCAAAACAAGAATAAATCATTATAAGGGAATAGAAATATCTTTTTGTAAGAATAATATAAGAAAGTGGGGTTTTTTTTGGTTTGTGTTGGTTTTTTTTTCATTCACACATATATGGTTATTTAATGTCATACACTTTAATTTTCTAAATAAATACACTGGATTAAGTAAAATCACATAAATCAATTGCTAATTTGTTTTGCTGCTACCTGCAATTTCATATTATTTTAATTATTGAAAAAGCTCATCTAATGGTATTATATTTCATCATGACACACATTTAAAACTCAAAAGTTCTGAAAAGGTCTGGAAAAGCCTCCAGTATGCCAAAAAATCTGAGAGTCTAGCCATATTGAATAGTAAAATAACTGTAGCCTTTTATTTTCCCCCCCAAAATCCTATCGGCAATTTTTAAAAGAAAAGAGAAAAAAATAAAAAAGAAATCTTCTCATTATCACATCATTGTCCAAGGTGTAAGAGTAGATGACACGGTTTAAGATAAAAATTGTAAAGAAGCTGAAATTTAATAAAAACCAAAAGGCTAAGCTAGCGTATTTGTTTACTTGCATAAAAATTGTCTATGCTCTTTCATTCTAAGAACTATCCATGTAAGATTTAGACCTGAACTTAAGAAAAAACCCAAACAAACTAAAAAACCAAACCAAACCAACAAACAAAAAAACCCCAATGACAACAACAACAAAAAGACAACCCAAAACCCCAGAGACCCCATAACTTTTATTTAGACATGCAAATAAACATGCAGAATTTCAAAAATTATGTTTTTGCTGTCAATTCGTATTAGAGTCCTTCAAAGATCTGAAAAACTGGCCAGGTACCTAGTACCTGAGCATGAGTTTAGAGTTTTAATCTCAGGCTTAGGTTTTTGTCAAGTTTGGTGTGTTTTTTTTTTTTTTTTTTAAATTGTGGAAGATCCTTAAGTGAACTTAATAGAACTGAGTGATGTGGGTAACTATATATAATATGGATGACTATTTTCCAGAAATAAAAATTGTAGTTAAATTTTGTAAACTCTACTTATTGTGTTTTTAATATTAGTGAAAATTGGGAAAAAATTATACTATGAGATACAACATTGTTTTGTTATTACTATTTTTAAAAAGCAAATATATCTGGGTTTTATGCCTTCAAAGTAAGGCATATATAGGTTCTTCAATAAGTCAGCCAGTGTTACAATTCCTCTTAAATCTTGGCATTTCCTCCTCTGTTTTTCTTCTCACTAACTCATTTTCCATCATTTTCTCCTAGGAATTTTCTCCTTGTTATTCTCATCTCTGCTTTTTCTCTTTCTGTTCACTTTCCTGCACTGCCTCTCATTTTCCTGTTTACTGTTCTGGTCTGTTTTCTCTACATTTTCTGTTGCTGTTAAGTTTCTTATTCTTCATTTTCCATTCAGTTCTTGCTTGTATTCCCTTTCATTTCACTCCCACAACTTCTTCAGTTTCTCAGTTTCTTGTTCTTTTGATTAGTTTTCTTCTATTCTTGTAATTTTCTGCATTTATATATACTTCATTTTCCTACCTTACCCATATGTATCCTCTCTATGGAGTCACAGCGAAGGCTTTCTTTTGTTTCCCCTTTGTGGTCTGCTTTGGAGTCAGTCACTGTAAACACTGCAGATATCATGAAGAGTAATTTCAGAGGCAATCCCATCATCATTTTAGGAAGTAATGCCAGCATGCTGGTTTCCTATGCATAGTTATGTGGGTCTTCATTCAAAATACACACATGATTATATGTCTCTTTCTGTGGTGCTGTTCCATTTCTATGGTAACACTGCATATCTGCTGTTTGTGTGTGATGGAGATTCTGGCAAGCATGTTCCTTTCGCAGATCGAAATACCTGTAATATATAGAATGTTTTAAAGCAACTTAACAGCAGTAACTCCTTCATTCAGTCTATAAAATAATTGGAACTAAACCAGCATTTTTGTTTCCCCTCCTTGCCTTTTTTTTCCCCATTTTTAACAACCTTCTTGAATGTGGTCGAAGAAAAGAATAAACAAATTTTACATTCTTTCTTTCTAAATTAAGTAATACTTTTGTCCTCAGGAAAGCTCTTGGATAACAGCACTTCTGCTCTGTGCTTACCAGTGAAATCTTTTCTAATATCTGACTAACTGGAAATGCAAGACTGCCCCTCAGGAAGGGGACTGTGAGGCTATAAGTAATGCCAGAATTACAATTAGAGTCTGTGTTCCAGACTCCAAGTCAGATTTTAAAATGTTTTAAAAGTACAGCCATAAATACTGATAAATATGTCAGAATACTGCATTGAGGAAAGGAAGAAAGTTCTTGGTTTTCTTGGGTTGGATCAAACTCTTTCTGTGGTGCACAGCACAAAAAAAGATTAGTTATCCTGAACTGCTGAGACTGAGTGCAACTTGCTGCTAAAACCATCAAAAGAAAGTCACAGGTGACCTTGTTGGCTAATAAGTAAAAGCTCATCCTTGCTAGGAAGACCTTGGGAAAGTAGCAATGCTAAGATTTTGTCTAAGGTAAACAGTAAAACTGAGGATTCTTAGGAAACTACTCTTCCTTTAAAAGATTAGGAATAGAATACAAGCAGGTTTGTGTGACAAGCTTTTCATGGTACAGATATGATGATTACTATAATTTCACTATGACAATGTTTGAGTGTGTACCACACAGCTATATGTGTGTTATTACATTCTGCAGGAGCAAAATCCATTAGGCTAACAATATCTATTTTGGCTGTTACATTTTATAAGTGTTTTTTTTTTTCTTGACATATGCTACAACAGCAAAATACTCATAATATAGAGGGATCTCGAGTTAGATGTAAGATTTAGACATCCCATTTGTGAATTAGTAGGACTGTAGGTGTATGATTCAAGTGCAGTGCTGGAGAGGCTTATGCAGGGTAGGGAGAAGTCCCGATTCTCTTGCTCCCTCACTCTCTACTACATGATAGGCTATGTAGTATCAAAAGACTTTCTGATGTTAAATGCATAGGGCAGTCCAGGGGACCAGTGTCTCCTAGGTCACACAAAAGCATAATGCTCATCTTTGCCCCAATTAGCCTTCATTGCTTCATCTTAGAAAAGAGCTTTAAAGGGAAAGGAGGAAACTCCTCCTTTCTAGATTGCTCTTTAAATTTTGGATGAGCTGCTACCTGTGGGAGGTACTGAGTTCCTGCAGTCTGAGGAGTGTAACTAGCTTGGCTTTTTCATTTCCTGGGGTAAAAATAAAACAAACCAGAACCCCCAGCTACTCCATGAACTTCCCCTTCTAAGGCTGGATTGTTAGGCTTGGTTATTATGATACACTGATATCTTGGATACCAAAAATGAGTAAGTTCTTGCATAACATTTATGGTGTACGTAAAGTGCTCCGATGCACTCAGAGGTGGCTTACTGAGTAGACTCAGCTTCTGAGGAGCTGCTGCATTTATGGATTAGGGTTGGCAGCATCGGACTGTTCAGGTTGAGGTGGTGCAGGGAACGTCACCCCACGCTGGAAGTGACCATTCAGTTTCAGGTAGTTTTCATGCTTACTAAACGCAGACTTCAGTGTCTAAGTTAACTTGATGCCTGCAGTCTTCCTCAGATGTTTTTTTTTGGTTGCTAGTGCTGTTTGAGATCTGTCTCTGATACTCTTTTAGACATGACAGCTCATTAACTTACCTGAATAAATGCTAAAATAATAAAAAAAAAAGGAAATATAAATTTAGAAAAAAAGGTTTCCTACCAAAACCAATAGTGTTAAAAATAAAACATTTTTTTTAGTTTTGAATATGTTGTAGATATCATAAAATTATAATGCATTTGATTATTTTTTCCTTTCACATTCATATTTATCAAGATCATTAGAAATATTTAAACTGATGATATGGGTTTAATAACGCTGCCTCAAGTACTTCACCTCTCTAAATCTGAATCATAAAGTTGACCATCTTTCTCTGGGCTAGGAAAAGACCTAAGAAATGAAGGTTCAAATGCTACTAATTTTAGCTTTTCAGCTGATAATCCTCCAAGAACTTTGAACCCAATGTAACTGCTCTGCACCAGGGGGTACAATGACTGCAAGTTCTTGCAATAAGTAGCTTTCTTCAAGTTCAGTAGATATATGTTTATGTGGCCATCTCCCTGTCTGGACTAGGTGCTGGTTGTTTCTATACGTAAAAACTATCAGCCAGTTCAGGAAGGCAATTAGGGGAATAAAATCCTGTCTTTAAAAGTAAACATTAGAAAAACAAACTCACAATTTGCAGCTGTCTTTTTCTCCAATACTTATTTGTGTCCCAAAAGAGAAGAGAGGAAATACTACAGAATGTTTTGCAACTGAAGTAGACAGGAAACTGTAGAAGAAAACAACAGTGTTATCATTTATTCTTCTTTTTACTACTTACTGCTACTACCATACTTAGTACTAACATTCTGGAAAACATCAGACCTTTTAAAATTAAGACATTTTGAGGAAAACATTTCACCTTATGAAACAAACCTGACATTAAATATTTTGACACAGAGGAGAATTTCTATATAAGCTTGTAGAATGAGCAGAATTTCCCCATATTGTCTGTTATTTTTTTTACCCTCTCTACCTCCCTTCTTTTTTCTTTTTTTTTTTCTTTTTAAATTCTGTTGAAAAATTCAGTATTGATTGAGCCATACTAATTTTAGAGATGCTGATAACCTCCTTCTTGTAATTTTTTTTTTCTCTATTGTCCTATATTCCTTTTTTAAATTATTTTTAAGCTAACCTTGTTCTTTTTTGGAGAGTTTTCTCTTTCTTATGCTTTCTTTATACCTGTCTCTCACCATCTAGAGTTTTAGGCCAATCTTCCTGATGAAGGTGAGGGGGGTGGGGTGTTGTTGCTTTGTTGTTGTGGTTTGTTTGTTTGTTTGTTTTTTTGTTTCTGAGTGGAATATTTTTAGGTGATGGTAGATACATTCAAGAATGAGGAGGACCTGACCATAATGTAATATACTTCTGAGTGGCCTATATTTGAACAGCTATGCTATAACCCTCCACATGTCCTACTGACAGTATAGTTCTAAAATTAACAGGCTCGTCTAAGTGAAAGCTAAATGAAGGACTGTTTTTCACAGGTACTCAAGCTAACTTACAGGTAATAGATATTGAATTGTTCCAGACCGTAGTCTCTTAAGAAACACGGATGAAAAGTGAAACAATTCAGTAGAGTGTACCAGAATACCCATGAGAGTCTATTCAATATCCACAGAGATATCAAATAAAGGAACGCTAATGAAAACAGAGCTACGTATGGAACTTTTGATGACAGTTAATGAATAACCGGGATTTACTGGCTTCTATTGCTTTATTCAAGTTAGTATAGAAGAACTACTGAAAGAGTAGTGATTTGTGAGAAAGTTTTACCACTACATTTGTTGCATTTGTGACTATATGCAAATTCCATATGTATTAGTTGCAGTGGCATTGTGCACATGGCAGAATAATTGTATAAGGCACTGAAGCATATTTCAGCAGAAGCAGCAACACACACAGGTGACTGGAATACAACAACATTTCTACTTAAAGTGAAGTAATATTTAGCTTCATCAAATTCTTGTGTGATCCCTACACTAGCCCTGCGCTCTCTGGACTGATCATTCTGTGTGTCATTAGGTATGTGTCTATTCAGATGGGCTGATGTGGGTTAAATAGCAATGAGGGCTAGATAAGATTGGTTTAAACTGTGTGGTAAGTGTGGTAAGTGCATTTCATCCAATGCGAATGTATCAATCGAAACAGAAAATGATGATTCTAAGCATACTTACTAGTCAAAGATAAGGAATTAGTCCTAACCTATGTTATGACCTTAATCAAAGCAAGCACCTGTGAGACATATGCCACACAACCAAAATCTGAAGAATTATAGATGCCTTATCTCATCTATCAGACTTTATGTGAAGGTTTCTATAAATCATTTGCCGCTTGTCCATTAATGTGATAAACTGGCATTTTTCTAAGTACCATTTCCTTGCATATGTGTTTTGATATGCCCAAAAAGTTGAGTCCTAATGTCTTGCTGAGGTAAACTCACTAAAGTCATTGGCATTTCATCAAGTTACATGTTAATCTAGTGTTCTGTGCAGTAGGAGGGCTCATCAGTTTGAAGCTAGACGATTGCAAGGATATTTTTAACAGGGTTTTTATATAAGTATATTGCCATTTATAGCAAAGGCTTCCACATATCAAATAATGGGTTTATTCATATTAGAATAAAATTTTGTCCTCTAAAAATCAAGAAGGACTTTACCATGAAATATGAAAGGGCCAGGATTTCATAAAGTGTGAGGAAATATATGGTAGCAGTTTCTTAGTGTCTACCTTTGATATGAGCCTCAGAAAACAAGGATGCTTTTTCTTTATTTTCCCATTCTCTGTTGCAGATTGAATTATATTGTGTTTTACCTCCAAGTATCAATTATAACTTCTTTCAGAAGGTAAAACACTAAGACAATCCCTTGTGAAAAAAAAGTTTGCAGAACAAATTTGTTCTGCTATTATCGTCTGCCAAGTTTTCACACAGTTCTGATGAAAAAAATCCTAGTTGTACTGGGAAGGATGTGTTTCCTTGTGCATTAGCAAATATTTCTGTATAGTATTCTGAATTACAGAATGCAAAGAAATGATTAATCAATGAATCATACAGTAAATAAATTAAATAGTGGTATTCGGGCTCTTATGCCATGGGCATTGTTGCATACAAAGAGCAGGATCCTTCTTCCAAAAGAGATTGTACAAGCTCATCTCAATTCAGCCCCAGGCACCCACACTCCCCACTGGCAGCTGAGTATTTAATTTCTTGGAGCATTTCTATTATTAATTTGTCTAACAGAAACAATCATCATAAAATTATTAGGTCTGCTCTCATAATCAGCATTGCATTATTAAAATCTATAAAATCAATCAGATTGATACTGATTTGTGATAATTTAGTAGACAGAATAAAGGAAATATGTTTATTTCATGGTATGCATATGATGACTATCTCTATTTGAAGGTATACATTTAATAGAAAAGATTATAACAGGTTATAGTCTTGCTAGAAAAGGCATATGCTCTTACATAAGGCTATAAAACTTGTTGCTGAAATCAGCTATAAAATGAGAAGGGATTTTTTAATGATAAGAAAACATGGATTAAAA
>VXBJ01006727.1:4422-18576 GCA_013400055.1 Nycticryphes semicollaris | reverse complement strand
ATTTAAAAACTATATTACTTTTTATTATGTAAGTATACATCTAAATTTATATATCAATTTTATGTTGCTTGTCAGCTTGACCATTAATACAGAGATCTTGCTAAAAGCTGGAAAAAACGTGGATTAAACAAGTTATACAATGTCTGCAGTATCTTCACTTCATACAGAAGAAAAAACATTTCATGTACTGTTAATTAGGTTAAAAGGTCAAAAGATCTAAGGCTATGGCTAAAACCACTTGAAAAAGACAGGTAAATAACACGTAGCACCAAAGCATACATATTCATATAAGACAAAAATGTCCTGAAAGTGGGGCCTCTGACGTGTATACATCAAAAAGAGAAGAGAATACAGTAGGAGCAAGCCTTTTCCTGGACAAGGTGTTATGTCCATGTGATTCTCAATAGAAAGGGGTTCCACATACAGCTCCAGAACACCTCTAGTCAACCTCACATAGGTGTGCATGTTTCATACTTAGCTGCATGTGCCACATATTAATTTTCTACGTGTGGCTGGGTGGTCTTGCTCAAGGAAAGAAAAACCTTGTTAGACAAGTTTTGCCATTTGTAGTTGGAATTAGGGAGTGGGATTGAAAGGCAAATGAAAGTCAGAATTTGGGTTTTACAGAGACCTGGATGCAACTGAACTATAACCAACATTTTTTTGTGGATAGGTCTCAATTGAAAGTCACTTTATTTTTTTCTGTTATAGTCATTACATAAGTCAGCCATTGAAAAGTGCCAAAACAATGTGATAGAGTAAGGGATATATCACAGAAAAAATTCTTGAATGACAGAATGCATTGCTTCAACTGGTCAACGTAGTATTTAGTTAAATCTTGACAATTTTGGAAAAATATCTTGAGAAAGCAGCAAAGTTTTTGAGACTGAAACAAAGCTAGTTTGGCAAATAATATTTTAGGTGATTATAAATGTGTTCAGATTTTCTGTGTCAGGTAGTTTTTGATGAGAAATAACTTCTTATTGGAGAGACTCAGTAAACAATCATGAGAATTTTTGTTTTGAACTGCAAATTTGGACTGTATTAAAAACAGGAGCTAAGGTAAGAACTAACATTTAGAGCTACTTACATGTCTAGCTGTCAATTATGCTCGTAAATTGTACCTTATTTTAATCCTAGTTTTAGGGTCAAAAGGCTACATGACCATGTACTTGAAACACTTAAAAATTTTATTAAAAAATATTAAAAATATCTCTGCTATACACTTCTCAAATTTTATAAGACTAAATAACTTCCTGTGTGCACATACACCTTCTGATTTATGTCTTTCCATCATATGCACCATATTGTCTGTGTAGAACTTTCGCCTTCATATGACAAAGTCAGCATTTGTTAGGTGTATTAAAAAAGAGAAGACCTTTTCAGCTTCAAAGTCTCATTGTATTCTTCTATAAAATATCAACAAGAACTATGCTTATTCCAAATGAGCATGTGAAATATAATTAGGAGAATACTCCAAAGCTCTCCTCTGCTCAATTGTCATGGTTGAATACCTTATAGGAAAAATTGTCTGAATAGAATAACTGGCTTCACTGAAGTCAATCACAAACATCCTCTTGACAAGAATATGACCAATATTTCAACAGGTAAAACTGTACTGAGGTAAAATAGGACTTTTTTGAAGCAGCCCTCACCTCCAAACTGCATGGTTTTGACTATCCATAATCTCATAATCTATCATAAATAATCATAATCTATTATAAATCTCATCCATAAATCAAAACAGTAACACAGTCCTGGCAAATTCATATAAACACATTTAAGTGAATGTCTCCCAGTGAAGACAGATTCAACTCCAACTTAAAAAGGAATGAAAACCTGTAGTGCTTAACAATGTCTAACTATTAGGACCACTCTCTAGCCTTGAGGCCCAGGCTTCTCCAATGGCTCTTGTAAAAATTAAACCCAGTTACATGAACTAGAGCCTGTTAAGGTAATTAACTGAAAATACTCTGGCGTAAGTGTCCCTCCCTTGCACCTCAGGACGTTATTGAACCTCGGAAAGGATTCTTCACACTCAGGGTTTATAGCCTGGAACCTCCCAAAACCTGTTGTTGAAAATGGAAACAGATGAAGCCTAGGAATCCCCTACACCTTATTAAGAAAACACCTTTAGGTCTAAAGCATTAGATTGGAATGCAGGAAAAATACGTATGCTTCACTCTTTTGCCAAGATCTTGTCTTTCCCTTCACTAGAAAGTACCAAAAATCACAAGCTAGAAACCATTTGGAGTGAAATGATGTTGTTAATTCTGTGTCTTTCCCTTGAAGCCATTCCACTCTACAAAAGAGCACAAAACTTTGAATGTGTTAGGGATCAAGAACACCTGCAAAATTGACTAGACCAACAATTAGGGCAATTAGGTGTCAAGGGAAATTCAAAGTTTCTGGTTTATGGTCTCACACTTTTATTGCTCACCTGTACAGTCTTTCAGAATAAGGGATAATAGAACAGGACTTGTTTAACCCAGGAGAAATTATAGCAATTTTACAGTCTCTAGCAAGTTAACATTAGCAAATTGTGAGCATATCAAATGTTTATGAGATTAAATACATTGTTCAGTTAATGATCACTGTTAGCAGCAGACCCAGAATGAAGACGGTTTAATGGGTGCAGGTGACTCCTGCTGACCAGCTCTGTGAAAGATATGTGGTGATCACAGTCCTCAAGTGAAAAAGGACATATGCATAATTTTTAGAACCTAAAATACCTAATATGAAACCACACCAGGGAGGATAAATCTCACAGTTATAAACCAGTTATGTGAACTTTGCATAAGTAAACCTGGGAGACATAAAAGCACTTATTAGGAAGATTCTGTGAATAAACAGTAGCAGTAGTTATGGTTAAATGTCTCTTTCTCTCTCTTTTTTTTTTTTTTTTTCATTTTTCTAGCAGCAGCCATCTAATGATGTATTTTTTAATATATTTTGCTGAGACACTTCACAATATAATTGCTTCTCTGTTTCATCATCACAATAACTGACACCACTCTTAAACTCAGTGTCCTTTATGGTGCCCTAGATGTCCTACTATTTAAAATATCATACTAAGTCTATTTCATAAAATCAGAATCATAGAATCACAGAGTGGTTTGAACTGAAAAGGACATTTAAAGGTCTTCTAGGCCAACTCCATTGACACGAGTAGGGATATCTTTCACTAGATCAGATTGTTAAAAGGCCCACCCAACCTGGCCTTCAACACTTCCAGTGAGGGAACATCCCCAACTTCTCTCGGCAACATGTGTCTCACTGCTCTCATTGTAAAAAATGTCTTCATTATATCTAATCTAAATATGCCCTCTTTTGGATTAAAAGTGTTTTCTGTTGTCCCATCTCTACCATCCCTAATAAAACTTGTCTCTCCACCTTTCTTAAAACCTTCAAGTACTGAAAGGCTGTAATAAGGTCTCCCCAGAACCTTCTCCAGGCTGAACAACCCAAAATCTCAACCTGCCTTCATAAGAGAGTTACTTTATATCATTGATCATCTTTGTGACCCCTCTTTGGACTTGCTGTGGGGGCTCCAGAGCTGGAGGTAGCATTCCAGATGGGGTATCACAAGAACAGAGAAAAGGGGCAGAATAATCTCCCTTGAACTGCTGGCTACACTTCTTTATTAAGAGCCCAGGATATGACTGGCTTTCTGGGCTCAAACACACATTGCTCTCCCATGTCCAAGTTTTCATTCACCAGTATCTCTAAATCTTTCTCTGTATGGCTGCTTTCAACCAATTCATGCCTCAGTCTGCATTGATATTGGCAATTTCCCCACCCATTTGTAGGTCCTTGCGCTTGGTCTTGTTGAACTTAAGGAGTTTGCCATGGGCTTACTCTTGAAACTTGTCCAGGTCCCTCTGGATGGCATCCCCTTCTTCAAGTGTATCAGCTACAGCACTCAGCTTGCTGCCATCTACAAACGTACTGAAGGTGCCCTCAATCAAAATCTGTATGTCATTAATAAAGATACAGAACAGTACCAGTCCCGGTATAGCTCCCTGTAGGAAGTCACTTCTACTGATCTCCATTTGGACACTGAGCTGTTAACTGAAACTCTTTGGATGTGGCCATACAGCCAATTCCTTATCCTAACCTCTGTTTCTATAAAGATTTTGGGTGACTTCAGAACCTGGGTAAGGAAAGAGAGAGATCTAGGTCATCAAGATTAATTAACATTATTCAGTGCTGGGATGAGGAAGTAAAGCCAACTGGATCATCCAATTAAAAGTTTTTAATATTTAAACTGCACAGAATGCAAAAGTATGTTTTCCTGAAAATCTAGTCATAAGTAGTCATATTATATATACACACAATGCGTATATATAATACATGATCATGATCATGAGAATATATAGAGAGGCAGACAGAGTGACACAGGGAAAGGATTAATAGATCATTGTCTGTTTCATTAATTGCTTTGTAAGAAGGTGAGGGTAAGAAAAATTAGGGACCCTTTTTACCTTACTCTGTCTGTCCAATTCAGGGAAAAACATATTACTTCTGAGGAAAAAAAAATTGAGCTCAAGTTGTAATTGGTACTCAAATATTTGCATGAAGTTATTATGAAATTGAGATACAAACACAGATGTGGCATTTTAAAAATATGTGTGGGAATGCTTTGTGTCAGCTTCATCATTCAAATGCATTTTTAAAAGTTAAACAGTGCTGTACATTCTTAGTATGCTTGTATGTTTGTCTGTATTTTGTGTTTTGCATCTTTATGTATGACAGACAAGATCTGATATAACCAGATCTTGAAGTTAGGATGCAAAATTCATATTTAGACTCTTAAGAATTAGTTTTGATTTTCAAGAAACATTCATTACATGGAAATGAGTAAGGGATGTTGGCTCCTCACACTGAATGTGTAGGAATCGAAGTAGCATTTCACATAAAGCATTTGTAAAGCATTTTACATACAGTAAATTTTAGAAAATTGACCCTCTTAGAACTACAAATGAGTTATACACTGAAATTAGATGCAATTGTTTTAAACCACTGAGCTAAGAAAATCACAGCTGGCTGATGCCTATATAAGGATGCTTGTGCACTGTGAAAAAGTAGTAATAATATGATCCCTTCCTATATCTAGAGCAGCATGTCTGTTTCCACCCTCTTCATTCAACATATGTTTCCATCCATTATTCTATGGGACCTTAATCAAAATTTGCTTCTGGATTTTCCTTCAGCACCCATCACGACTGAATTCAAGAACGAAAACTTTTTTTTAACATAATATTCAAATTCTACTATCAACAAAGGAGTTCCATTTTGCCACTAGAAGGCAAGAACAGGTACGATAAATATGAAAATTTTCTGCAAGATCAGGTCCCTAGTTTGACCTTTCTAGTACCTGCTGTTTGCAGAACACTTAGCACTGAAGGGCACTTCTACATCCAAAACTTAGCTCCCACTCACCGCTGCTTGCTACTGTGACTGAGGAGCATGTCCATCAATTAGATATAAGGTCATCAAGCTGAGCACTCAGAAAATAAGAAACAAATAATAATGACCATCTGTGAAGAGACAGATTAACTGACTTGACATAGGAATTTTCCATAGAATCATTCGTTTGCTTTGACTAATGAGACCTTTTCTCTCTGCTTGCAATCACATTAGTCACTCGGTATGCTCTTTCTAAATTCAGCAACAAGCAAGAATCCTGCAATCAACAGCTTTCTTCATCACATAATGCTGACTTTTTAACATACTAGATCTACTCTGCACATCCAAAGGAAATAGAAAGGGAAAAATAGTATGTGATTGTGTAAAGGAAGATCATGTAAAAGAAACCTCAATTCTGTCACATTTTAACTGATTATAATATCTTGACAGATTTTAACAGGCTGCAAATCTCTACTTTTATGTACTTTGCATGGGTAAACAATATTTCTTAAATTTCTTAAATTTCTTTCTTCCTAAAAAGCAAACTGGAAAAACACGAATTTGATCAAATTTATACCCATTTTCAGTCACAGAACTTAGGAGATACGAATCACCTTGCACAGGTTTCTGTAGTCTCTTCCTCTCTCTCTTATATAGGCAAATTGGAGAAGTTGGCTTCTAACTGAAGTGCCATGTTTAAGCCTCTGAACAGAAAAGAAAAAAGAAAAAAACCAGAAAAATATTTTAATTCAATATTTTGATGTCATTTGCGAACAGCCAATATAATGAGCATGTCTTTATTGTCCATTTATGCTATTATTTCTGTTATTCATGTGACAAAATTATGCAGGTCCTTTATGCTGTTAATTGATAACCATGTAAGAATTGTTTTTCTTACATACAGTGCATATTGCAAGAGAATTCGTAGCCTTTTTTGATACTTTTTCTTTTTCAAAAGCTGACTTATCAGTACACTCTTCTGTTACAGAACTGAAGGGACAGGGTAGACCTAAAAATGAGACATCTAAGTAATACAGTATGTTCAAGCACTTACTTGTCTCCCACAGAGTCCCACTAATCTTATTTGCCAAAAGCTTTCACACTCTTCTCCAAACAATGAACACTGTCTCAGAGCCTGATCTCACTAGGCAAAAATACAATGCAGATAAGGAAAAAAGAAGCAGTCTGATAGGAAATGTAAGGATAGTAGGGAGTAAGAGGAAAGTCAGATAATGAGGTGTTGGCAAATTATGGCAAATATCCCATGGAAAAAAATCTTGCATTACAAGGAGATAAAAAAATTCTTTTATCTGAGCCTATGTAATCCCAGAGAGAAACAGTTCTTACCACAGGTCTCATTGCGTAGTCTCAGCCCAGGCTATACTAAGAAAAAGGTGTCTGACTGAAAACATATGGAGACAAACATAAGCATAAAATAATTTAGCTGGTAATACGCCTTTCTTGCTTCCATGTAACAAGTTACGATTCACAGTAGAGCACATATAAGCACAACTCTGAAGCACATATAAGTAAACTCCTTTTATTCTGAGTCTCTCCTATTAATTACCTGTCAGAGCAAAAGTTTTATTTCAGAATAAGAGGGAGGAATCTTAGAGCAAGGTATATACTTGCTTACGTTCAGGCTGCAAAAGTCCTTTAGGAGTCCCAGGCTTTCAGCCCTGGTGTTCAAAGAATATCACAGCAGCCGGTAGGTCTGAGGGCCAACAACAGGAAGGATTGCACTCTGTGGTATCCTCCTGAAATTAAGGGATTTAGACACTGAGTTTATATTTAAGGATGCCGTAAATCTGTGGGTGTCACAGTCGCACAAAGCAAGGGTGTGTGCACATCTCAAAAGGTGAGCCTCCAGAGAGGAGCAGTGAGACTGGGCTGTCTGTAGTTTTGTGAGAGCTGTTGTGCTTTATGTGGTACTGGTAAAGGCACCTGTGCTGGTCCATGTGTCTGGCTGTGTTAGTGTCCTCTGTGTATTGTGCGAGATGTGTGTGTTTACCTCTTGGAGTTCATCATCGCTGCTGGCTGATCTTGCAAAAGGAGGGGTGGCACCAGCACCCATCAGGCTGGCATTAAGGCCATGAAGATGATCAGGGGATTGGAGCACCTGTGCTACGAGGACAGGTTGAGGGAGCTGGGGTTGTTCAGCCTGGAGAAGACACTGGGTAGACCTAATAGCAGCCTTCCAGTACCTGAAAGGGGCCTACAGGAAGGCTGGGGAGAGTCTGTTTACAAAGGCTTGTAGTGACAGGACAAGGGGCAATGGCTTCAAGCTGGAGAAGAGCAAATTTAGATTGGATATTAGGAATAGGTTCTTTATTATGAGAGTGGTGGAACACTGGAACAGGGTGCTCAGGGAGGTGGTTGAGGTCCCTTCCCTGGAGACATTCAGGGTGAAGCTCGACGAGGCCCTGGGCAACTTGGTCTAGTTGGGGCTGTCCCTGCTGACTGCGGGGAGGTCAGACTAGATGACCCCAGAGGTCCCTTCTGGCCTGGACCATTCTATGATTCTATGATTCTGTAGACAAGAACTCTATGTCTGCAAGTATTTCACATCTGGCTCTTCTGGGCCAGGAGGGAGGAACCCATGGGGTTCTGAACAGGACTGGATTCAGCTACTCCTTAACAAAGACAGCCAGTAAGGGTGTCAGGGAATGAATGGGATACTGGTCTATAAGATAGTAATTCCTGCAGTGATGTCCATAGCATAAGAATAAAGGTTATTCAGCCTCTGTAGTTTCTGGAAAATGTTTATTGTGTTTCCAAAAAAGACACACTGTAAGCAATGAGGGTTTCTGTCATCACATCAATTCTGTTACCTATTGAGGAAGATTCCATTCTCAGGTGCAATGGGTCTGCCAAAGTTTCTCAGCTTGTTGATTGTGGACAGCCTGTAAAATAATCCCAAGGTGAACGAATTGTGGATGAAGCTGTGTTTTTCCTTTTCCTAAATGTTCTCATGAAGACTTTGAAACAGAAGAGAGCTGCCTGAAAGAACAGGATCAGTATGCGCAGGAATGGATTCATGCAGCCAACTGATGAAACACAGAAACACAGTTACCATTGGAAACAAACAATTCCACTTTGGGTTTTTTATACAGGCTCTTCATTGAACAGCACTGACATACTTTCTAAAGGTGAGACTAGCAATTAAAATCCATAACTCTAGGGCATACTATTATCACATATATTGTAGATGCATTTGCTTGTAATCCATTGTAATTTCCTGATGATACTTTCCTAGGACCAAAGTCCTGATAAATTTTTCTCTTTCAGTTTCACTGGGGCTTATGACTTCAGTAAATGTATATAATCAACTCATGTAATCATAATTGCATTTACTAAGAGCAACATTGTATATTCAAAATTTAGCCTTTTGTTACACTTTGTGAAACTTGACAAAAAGACACTGATTTTAAAAGCTTGCCAATTTTTTCAGGAATATCAGCTGGTCCAATGAAAGATGTCATCTACCACTATAAAACTCACCAGGACTTTAGCACACCCATCTGTTGCAGTCCTGCTAGTTCTTTATATGTGGCTCTAAATTTCCTCATACTTGGTCATGCTTCTTAAACCTTGACTAATGGCTTTGTGAGAATCTTAACATTTAACTAAAAGAAAAAGTTTAGCCATCATAAAAACATTCCCCAAAACTGGATTTTAAAAAGAC
Source organism: Nycticryphes semicollaris (assembly GCA_013400055.1). NCBI lineage: Eukaryota > Metazoa > Chordata > Aves > Charadriiformes > Rostratulidae > Nycticryphes > Nycticryphes semicollaris. The sequence continues at coordinate 9,482 of VXBJ01006727.1, read as the reverse complement.
GCCTCATCAACAATCTGTGGAAGATGCCCTGAATTTTTTGTCTGTTTTCTGTGGCTGTGCTGTGATGATACTCACTGCCTGAGAGTTACAACATGCTTGCTCAAGTACAATACTCAGGACCAAAACACCCATGTTTTAGTTCTGCTCTCCGTAAATCTCATAGCCTGCACATTCAAATGTTTGTGGTAGGCTCCGAGTCATCCATTTTCCCCTTGGTAAATATGACAATCATTTTGCTTCTGCATAAAGAAATAATTACGGTTAGACCAAGTAACTGTTGCCTGTGGGTTTTTTAGCACGTTCGTTCACTGCTTTTGGAGTTTACAAGCCATGTGGCTGATTACATCTCCTCAGGAGTGGAAAAAAGCTCTTGTTCAAGGGCTTCATACAGCTCTTGTGAGCTGCCTCAAGAAGACCATAAATTATAGTTATGTATGTTTAGGGAGGCTTTTGCAGATGAACAGGAGCTAGTTGTGCTTAAGGTTTGAGCTGACTGGAATTGGTGTGGGTGCATTGCTGCACAGCTGAACCTACTGTCTTTTCAGCAGGATTTAGCACCATGCCAGGCGCTATGGTAACTGCATAGTATAAACATCCATCTGCCTGGACTGAGCAAGCATTTTGTAAAATAGCCCAGGGATTCACTTATTACAGATTTGTATACAAAGTCAGTTCACATTTATCTACTCATAAATTTACTTCTGTTGCTAATTTTTCATCTCATGGTAGGAATTATATACACCAGATTAATCAGCAGCCCGAGGTTCATGGGTCTTGATTTCAATGCCTTCCTATACCACAGTATTTTAACGTGGTCTTGGTCAAGTCACTACCTTTAATTTCCTCTAGAAAATGGAGAAAGTAATTTGATTCTGCTTCTCAAGGAGCAAGTCAATTTAATTTTTGTGAAGGTTTCAGATACCCATGTGAGGGAATTCTTATAATTACTTAATAGACTTTTATACACTTTTTTTATCCTTCTGAAGATAACAGAATATCCTACTGAGGAATGTATATTTTAAGCTGCCGAAAGTAATGGAAAGGAAGAGAACAAACTAATGTTAAACAAATCTGTAGGAAGAAGTGAGTGATCATGATAATAAAATGTATAAAAATGTTTCAGCAGTGGACTATATACTTGTATACAGGGGCAAGCAGGCACATGGCCAAAGCAGTATGATGTGACACAAATGTGTGCAATGCATCAGACAGCAGGGGAGTGGTGGGAGGACAGAGGCTGAAATTCCTTGGCTCCTTTCTCTCAGTACCCTATATGCAAACTTCCTCCTGGGGGAAGTAGTGTAATATAACTTTACCACTTCTTTTGTATTATACTGGATGTCGTTAAACATCATTGTATAGCACACATTGCTGTTTTGTTGGTGGTGTGTTGGTTTTGGGTTTTTTTAAATTGAATTAGTTCATTATTTGCACATAATTGTTGACTGTATGATTCTCACTCTCTGTTACTTTGAAAGCATTACTAATTAATTATGGCAGTTAATTATTCTACATTATTTGTAAAGATATGAACAATTCTTATGTATGGAAATTATTTCTTAAGGATAACACTTTAACCCAGACACCTCTTGGAAGTGCAACTCATTCTTAATCACAGTGTACTGGGTTTTATTTCTTTTTGCATCCCTAAAAATGGTAGAATCCAGCTTTTTTTGTGCAGTTATATAGAAGAGTTAGATGCAGTATCTTGCTAAATTAAATATAATTGGTGCATATCTTCTGTCCGTTTAAGACTCCGAAATACACAATGTGCCTATCAAACACAGTCTGTGAGTTTTGAACTAGGCTAATTTTATTTCTCATTAATGTTTTTTCTTCAATTGTTAAATTCCTCAATTTTTGTTTGGTTGTTTGTTTGTTTGATTTTGTGATGGAAAAATATTTTTTAAAATTGTTGGCAATTGCCTACGACAAGTTTTCTCTCCTTTTCTTTGATTTGTGGCAAATAAAGTGATACTTTTTTCACCTACTCCTTTGAACAATGTCTTTTTGCCACTTCAGATCCATTTTCTCCCTTTTGTCTCTTCTCCTTTTACTCTGTATTTTATTTGCTATCTGTGCACTCCTGCTAAGACTTCTTCATCTTTGTTACTAGGTCATCCATCACAGCTGCCAGCTATTCCACTTTTTTTTTGGCAGCCAGCCTCCATCTCCTCCTTCTATTATTAGATACTTTTGCCTTCTCAAGTGCCAGGTGCTCTCCACATCTAATAACTAATGTACTCAGCAGAAGAAAACATTATTATGGCTCGGATTATTTTCTCACAAAATAAAATAAGCATTCCAAACCCAAGAAAATCCTGTTTATTCCCTTTGTGTTTTTTTCCTATTTAAATTGCCTTAGCTGAATTTCTACCATAATATATTATTAACAAAAACAACAAAAAAATAAACACAGTATATTTTTTGGAAAGTTAAAAACATCAAATCATAAGGATAGAGGCAAAGACACCTATACAGGTCTAGTTATCTTTGGACAAACAGTTACTTGCATTCCCACAGGTAGAATAGCAATTTCCTTCATCATCCAGATGAATTTTCTCATAGGAGCATAGAATGGTTTGGGTTGGAAGGGATCTTAAACATCATCTTGTTCCAGTCCCCCTGCCATGGGCAAGAACACCTCCCACTAGACCAGGTTGCTCATTAGATGCTGAATCAAAAATCCAACTCTTCAATACCATTAGTAGAAGAAAGTTACTTGAAAACAAAAAGAAAAAAATTGAGACTTCTTTGGCAACCAGGCACTCAAATTCAAAGCTCAAAGTACCATCATTTGAAAATGTAGCACCATTCAGAAGCTGCTATTACTCAGTCTATCTTGCAGCCAGTAGCTAGCTGTCACTTATCCTATTGGTTAAAAATCCATTTTTACCAACTCCTCCTCCTTCTAATAAACCCTCTTAAAAAAACATCAGGAACATTTCCATTCATTTCCATTTTGCCTGTCAGCCTCAAGAAACTGGCATCTCTTACAAAGTGTATCTTACCCAGCAAACGAAATGTTCATATTACTCCTTTATCTCTCTACTTATCTCTGGTACTTACAAGAATCCAGGTTAAAACACAGTTTCAAGTCCGTCCAGAATTACACAAAGGTTCCTCAATATGTTAATATTGAAATATATTCAATCTTTATCAGCTTAGATTTGCTATGTAGTTCAAGCAATCTCTTGATTTAACATATTACTTGACATTTTGCTTCCTGCGTTATATAGTTTGCATTGAGAAGCGTTTTCTACTATCATAACAATTCACAAACTATTCTTATAAAGAACATCAATGAGATAAAATAGCTGATACTATTATAATGTATAACATTCTTAATAAAATGGTAAATCATGGATAATATTACAATATTATACTATCTTGCTGAGATTACTTGAAAGAACTCTTTGCAATATAACAATAACATTGTTGATTAATTTAGGATTTGGAGCATCTTTTTTCCTTTATAGATTCAGCCTGCCACAGAGTGCTGTAAAAGCCAAGAGGTTCAGAGCCTTTTCAAAAGTATTTTCAGTTTTCATTGTGTTAGTGTCTGTGCAACATTAGGCTGATAAGACCTAAAAGGTAGCCTTCTATCACTCTTTTTAGTTAAATTAGCTTTGGGTCTGAAAACAAGTTGGACAATAAAACTGCTTGTAAGCTGCTATTGTAGCTATTAGAATATATTCCATATTAATCTGGCAAAGGCAAAGTTTAATTGCACGAACAGTAACAGAAAACAGTTGCAAGGCACAGTAATGGACTGTTAAAAATTAAATGTGCATGAAGTATTCCTCCAGATACCACATATTTCTTGTACATATCAACCCTATATCAAGTTGTCTCAGGTCCAGTGAAAAGAAACCAATGATTCATGAAACTTCTAAGCTGGTATTCAGAACAATAAGCAATGCTTCTCTCACTTTTTTCTGTGGAGACAGAAAAATGCTGATTCAGACACTACAACACCTTTGTGCTGAATCCATTCAGAGCACTGATGCATGGACTGAATATTTTCTGACACGATGGGACAAAGACAACATCTAGGAAATTAAGGAAGACCTTTATTATGCTCACAGTGTAGATAAATATGTGGCTATATGTGTGTACATATAGTATGTGCAAATGATCTTTGTTTGTGGCACTCTTCTTTGGGTTCTGTAACAGAAAATTTTTTAGGATGCTTCTCATAGAAGTCAATAAACGGTTTGGGGTTTAGTTCGATATAGTATCCACACAGACATCTTTTAAACTCTGGCAGTTCACTAACTTTCCCTTAAGGCTCATGTGAAAACATTTTCCTCCTCTCTGCCTCTCTTAAATGTTTGGCATGACAAAACAACGTATAGCTTTGTTATTTAAGGTCTTACTACAGCAGTGTAAATCTCCCTGTTAGTAAATACATGGAGTTGCTTGACTGTCTCATTCAAGAATTCTTTAAGCAACAGCTTTAAGTTAAACTAGGAACTTAAGGCTATAAATGACTTGGACAGTTCCGTAGCATAGATAAATTAGCATTGCTACTGTCTTTGGTAATTTTCTGAGATCTTTCACAGTGCTATTTTTATGGAGATCTAAATTGCTTATATATTCTTATTATTATTACTGTATGTTTTTTAAAGTAAATTTCATTCATTGTTAAAGCATCCAGATTGGAACTTGGACCCTTTTTTTTTTTTAAATAAAATCTGGTGAGTAATAGGAAGAAATAACATACTTGCATCTGACCTACTGCCATGGTTTGCCCTGATGATGAGACCCTCTGAAGGATGAAAGCAAATTGCTCTTCAGTCCCATTCTTTGTTCTTCTCCTTTGTGCTGAGAAAGCCAACCAAGTTGTTAACAAATGCAAACTATTACAGTATTTTCTTTTATTTTTTTATTCATTTTCTGATGTGCAAAATGGGGCCACTAGAAACCAGACTGTGATCAATGTATTTCAACATGAAGCATGAAACAACCTTCTGAAAGTAATATCTCTTATTTAACAGTTTGAGCTTAGTGGAGGAAAACTGATGTCTACTTTTAGAAATCTGACTGCTACCCCTGAA
>VXBJ01006726.1:32956-50594 GCA_013400055.1 Nycticryphes semicollaris | reverse complement strand
TTCCTTCCCTCCTGAGAAGCCCAACCAAGCTGCTCAATGGGAAATCACAGAAGCATAGTTTAATTGTGGTTAGAAGAGACTTACAGAGGCTATCTGGTCTAGACCTCTGCTCAGCAATCTCAACCTAGAGCCAGTTCTTGTAGGTATGGATGGTTTTTGGATATCTTCAAAGATGGAGACTTACTAGTCTCCAGTGCTTGGTGACCTTCATAGTGAAAAAGGGTTTCCTGATGTTCCTATGGAGTTTCCTTTTTGCCCATTGTTTCTGTTCCTCTCAATGGGCAGCACTGAGAAGAACCTAAATCCTTCCTCATTGCAAATTCCCTTCAGGGATTTAAATACATTCATGAGGCACTCCTTCCCTGAGCCTGCTCATCACAGCTCTGAGTCCTTTGTCACATGTGTGATGCTCCAGGCCCTTAATCTTCTGCATGGCCTTTCATTTGACTCTCTGCCATATATTCATGTCTCTGTTGTACTGAGAAGCCCAGAACTGGATATAGTACTCCCAGTATGTCTTCATGGGTGCAGAGTAAAGGAGGAGGTTCAACTCCTTTAATCTGATGGAAATACATTGTCTAAAGGAGCCCAGGGTGCAATATTAAACTCCATTACAAATTAGGACTTCATACACAGTAAAGGGGTGGCTGAAAGTACATGGTGCACTTGTATCCTTTTGAGATGCACCATTTCAGCGTGCCCCAGCAAAATGGCCACCACGAGGGTACTGTCCTTTACATGTGACAAAGCAATACAGAGTCACCCACATCACTTTGTCCTGAACACCAGACTGATTGTGACTCTCAACAATCCCCTGCAATGCTCTCCATGGCTCCAAGACGTGTGTGTGGACTGTGAGAGATGCCCAGCTTCTCTCCCAGACCAGACTCGTATCACCCAAGTCCATTTCTGAATGACTCAACCATGGGGGCAGAGCACCACTGCCACTGCTGAGGAGTCTGCATGACCTGTGGGCCTTGACCCTGAAGTGAGGGCATTTAGCAGGTCCCTCTCTGTCCCTTGCATACCAGAGAAAGGAGAGAAGGGAACCCTCCAGGATGCAGCCTTTGAGCCTTCCTTTCTGCCTTCAGCTGCAAGACCAGTGACGTCAGGGAGGGATGTAACCTCGTTTGTGTGTGGAGTTGTCATGTAATTGGTGTGGTAAGCTCTACCAGGACATGGTGGTTGTTCCTGCCACAGGGGATGTAGGAGAGGACAAGCTCACTTTCCCTTTCTCCTATATGCTCTACTCCTGCACAGGTGATGGTTTGCCCCATGGCCCCCAGGCCTGCTTCAGGCAGATTGATGGGCACCTCCTCTGCTGTCCCACACACTGTGGGAACCCTTCCAGTGCCATTCCCCAGAGCTAAAGCCCTGTCTTCTCTTGAAGCCACCTTCTGTCAGCAAACCCCGTGTGTCCTGCTGGACAGGAAGGCCCTCAGGAAATGCTCTCTCAGTCCTCTATCACAAGCTGTGCTGAGCTGGCAGCAGAAGCACGGTGGGGTGAAAAGCTCATACCAGGGAGGGAAGGCAGCATCTATGGACATGATGAGAGGGAACAGGGAGTGACAGGGCACTGGAGCCTTTGGGCAGACCCTCGCTGAGTGCGAGACTGGAATGGGCCAGCGGGAAACTGTCTGTCTGTGTGTGCTGAGATGCCTGGGGGGAGGACACAGAGATCCTGATGTCTACTTGCCTCCAGCATGTTCCTGCTGACATTCTTGGAGCGTGATTGCTTGTGTTGAGTTTTGATGTCTCATGGAAAGCATTCCAAGCTTTTTGCTGTGCCTGTTATTGAGTTAGTGTGTAGGCTGAAAGCAGCATTGTCTGGTAGCCTTGAGGACGAAGAAGGAACAGTTGGGATGCTCCAACACTGACCTTTGGTGATGGAGCAGGGTTAGAGGGTGTGGGGGAGTAGATTTAGCGTGTGTTTGAGAGGACTGTCTCTGCTTTTCAAAGATCTTTCTCCTGCTGACTGGAAGCTGCCGGAGGCTCCCCCGATCAGGTGTGGAAGGGCAAATGAGTATATGAACTTTTCTTGAAGTTAAATGGATGGACCTAAAACCTCAAAGGATGTCCAAGCTGACCAGGAAGTTTATACCCAAATTTGATGGAGTTAGGTATTAGGTTACACAATGGATATGGGGATTCTTGTCAGAGAAAAATTCTTTTTAAGTCTGTCCCTGTATTTCAGGGTTGCAAGAAAACATGCCTCATTTATTATAAAAACACTTAAAGTGAGGCCCTTTAGGGCAAATAAATGACATCACCTGGCAAGGTGGGACACTTCCTCATCACTGGCTGCATCATCTGACTGTGCTGACGTGTCATTTCCCTGGAAACGTTATGGTCTCTAATACAGGCACTTGAAAGGAGCCTGTGTGGTGGAACGGGCATGTCATGGACAGGGAAATGAACAGGCAGCCTTGCAGGGAACATAAGCAGTGTCCCCATTTCTTTAATTGTGATGTTTTGCATGCAAGATGAGCTTGTTGGTAAACACATTACATGTGCAAAGGCTGCCTCTAAAGCCTGGGGTGGTCTGGACCAGTATAAAAGGCAGCCCAGCTGCAGGCTCCCTCATCCACTTCTCTTGCCTTCTACTCCTCGGTGAACAAGGTGAGCTCCAACAGCCTTTGCCTGTTTCTTGTCTTTCTCCTTTTTCTCTTGGTCTTCTGGTTTCAAATGAACTTTTGCCTTGGTGTAGATTTTACTGAGCTGTGGAGTCCCTGATCCTGCTCCCAGCATCTCTATTGCAATGCTGGGTAGATATGGAAGAAGGTTCTCTTTACAGGGAAATTATGGGGCCAAGGCTCCTAATACACTCCTCTTCCCGATAAACCCTGTCCCTGCTCCCCAGCTTCTGCCTCTTCTTTTCTCCAACAGGCANGGTGCCTGCCCTGCTAAAGCCGGGCTGGGTGTCCAGCACATCGACCAGGAAGCCCAAAGCCAGGTGCCGGACTGAGGATGCAGCTGGTGACCAGGTTTTCCAGAGGGGCTGAGCAGCCTTCTGCCCTCCTGCAAAGGGTGGGCTGTCTGGAAACATGGCCAGCTGATGTCTTCTACTTCTCCTGCTTTCTTCTCCGCATCATGAGTCCTTGTTGTCTCCTGCTGTCCTGTGCCTTGGGTTCATCCTGAAGCAAGTCAGGAGCCATCCAGCTCATCACTCACTCTCCTTGTGTGTGTGAGGAAGCCGTGTGTCCCATTCCTGTGAAGGGGTGCCTGGGTACCAGCTGCCCTTGTAGCAGCCTGGACCAGGTCCCTTCCACCATGTGCTGCTTTTTTTCACTCTTTAAACTCATTAAAGTTTATGCTGCATTGTAACTTCATGTCTCCTCGTGTTCCTTCCCTCCTGAGCAGCCCAGCCTAGCTCTCCAGAGGGAAATGTGATTTAGTGGAGGGGAAAAGGGTGGGTGGGTAAGGGCCAATGGTAGAGCTCCATTGTGCCCTGATGAGCTGAGTGACCTCAAGGGCCATGTTCATTGGAAGAAACATGGGGCAGTGGCGGTTATGTGGTATTGTCACAATAAGGAAAGGGTGGCCAGAAGTTCCCCCCAGAGGACATGTGAATAACAATGGTGGTTGGATACTGGCTTCCATTTGATGGGGCAAGCCTTTGACCTGCTGCAACACATTTAACTACAGACTAAGGCCCACCTGGCCAAAGCCCCGATTGCACATTACCACTCACAATGTGTCCTTGTCCTTTTCTCCTCCAAACAATTTTTCCAATCCTTGGAACTGGAAGTAGTTCCAAAAGAATCAAAGGGACATGTTGCAGCCAGGCCAACTATGTAAAAAGAACTGTGAGTTCTGATTTTCAGTTTTCCTCCCTTTCCCTCTGTTGTGTAGTCTTCTTGTTTCTCCATGGGGAAGGCTTTGCACCCGGTCCTACAGATCTACTTCTGCACAGGAGCAGTCTCTGTGCACTGTCCTGGGATTAAAAGTCCATGTTTGCACTAGATGGCTACCTTGTCTTCCCTGAAAGAAAGCTGTCCTTGCAAAACACCCCCGTGTCTTTTATCTGCTGGTAGGTCCTGTAGAAACGCACTCCCATCCATTGTGACCATTAGCAGAAGCAAGGTCAAGATCAAACCAGGGAATGAAGAGGACATTCTCAGTACATGCTCTGAGGGAGCAGGCTGTCAGCATGCTTGAGCCTTTGTGTAGACCCTCTGCATGGGGGGCCAAGTTGGGGAAAATGGAAGGATGGTGGGAAATGGTTTCTTTGCTTTTAATGTTTTGCTTGTGGAAAGATTTTAAGTGGAAGTGCCATGGGCTGCAGTGTGGTTTAAGAGTAATGAAAACTCTTTTAAGCAAACCCTTCCATTACATGCAGAGCTGCTGTGCGCTGGGGATGCCTCCTGCATGCAGATTTGCTTAGATCCACATCTCCCATCAACCTAAATCCTGCCGTCATCTTCCTGAATAAGAAATTTGGCCTTGGCCTCTGTGATTAGGGAGTTGTCTGTCTCTGGTGGAGTCCCTGACTAATGTGGGGGAAGGTGCTTTGTCCACCCTTTGCAATGAGGACCCAGCTGGGGTGTCAGAGGAGTGCAGGTGGCGCCCCAAGCAGGGCTGTCATTCCTCTTGGGGACATTTAGTCCCTGTCTGGCCACAGGAGGTGCATTGCTGAGCACTGAGACCTTCCCTTGTCATGCATCTCTGGGGACATTCTGACACCTACTGCTCTCTGGGCTGTCTTTGCTGGCACAGCTCTTCCTTGCTCCTGGGGAGAGCAGTGTGTTGTATGGAAATCTTGCTGAGTCTTTTGGAATTGTATTTGCTGTCCTGTCAGCGTGTAGAGCCAAAGCAGGAGCTGAGGTGTGGGCATGAGGAGTGGAAGAATGGACTTTGGAAGCCAGGAGACGTTCCTGTTGGGGAGTAGTTTCTGCAAGGCTTGTTGGTGGGTAACTAATACCTACTTGTGGGAAAGCACTGTCATTCCTCCTGAAACATTCCTGTTCTGGTGATTGGGAAACCCCAGGCAATGCTGAAGGAGGTGAGAAGGCAAAGCAGACAGGCTCATTTGTTCTAAGGGCAATGCGAGTGACCAAAGAAAGTTCAAAAACCCAACAATATATTCGCCCCTATGAAGAAAAGACATCTAAGAAAGCTTAAAAAGCCCTGGAGACACAGAGAGCAATGGATTTGGTCAGGCCCTGCGTAAAGAAACTCTGCCCTTTAATCCTAGGTTTATAATGAAAAAACTAACAAAGTCTAAAAGCAAGCCTCAGGAGGGTGAGATGCTGACATCACCCGAAAATATGGCACCACTCCACCCAGTTGGCTGAAACATCTGCCTGGTTTTTATTGTAAATACCCCAGGAAACATTTGGGCCTCTAATAGCGTCACTTGGAATGAGCTTGTGTGGCAAAATAAGCATGTCATGGACAGGGAAATGAAAAGGCAGCGTTGCAGGGAACATAAACAACCACCCAATTTGCCTAAGTTGGATGCTTAGCATAAAATATGAGCATGTTGGTAAAAATATTACATGCGCAAAGGGTGCCTCTGGGCCTGGGGTGGTCTGGACCAGTATAAAAGGACGTGCAACTGCAGGCTCCCTCATCCACTTCTCTTGCCTTCTCCTCTTCGGTGAACAAGGTGAGCTCCAACCGCCTTTGCCTTGCTCTTCTCTCTCTGCTGTTCTCTTCTTTGTCTTTTGGCCTAAATTGGGTCTTTTTCATTTTTTGGATGAGAGGCTTGCTCGTTGATTCTGCTCCCATAGCCTTTCTCTATCGTGATTGTTCTCCACATCACGTAGAGAGCAGAGGTTCTTGGGACTTCTTTGCAGGGAAAACCTTTGGAATCAGGGGTCTTTAGTCTCTCTTCCTCCCAATGAAGCCTGTCCCTGCTCCCCAGCCTCTGCCTTTTCTTTTCTCCATCAGGCTCTTGGGCTGCACCACACATAACACCTTGTCTTTCCCTGCCCTCTCTCCCAGGTCCACCTCCATCCCACAGCCATGTCCTGCTACGATCTGTGCCGTCCCTGTGGCCCAACCCCACTGGCCAACAGCTGCAATGAGCCCTGTGTCAGGCAGTGCCAGGACTCCCGGGTGGTGATCCAGCCCTCTCCTGTGGTGGTGACCCTGCCCGGACCCATCCTCAGCTCCTTCCCACAGAACACCGCCGTGGGATCCACCACCTCCGCTGCTGTTGGCAGCATCCTGAGTGAGGAGGGAGTCCCCATCAACTCTGGGGGCTTCAACCTCTCTGGCCTTGGTGGCCGCTACTACGGCAGAAGGTGCCTGCCCTGCTAAAGCTGGGCTGGGTGTCCAGCACATCGACCAGGAAGCCCAAAGCCAGGTGCCGGACTGAGGATGCAGCTGGTGACCAGATTTTCCAGAGGGGCTGAGCAGCCTTCTGCCCTCCTGCAAAGGGTGGGCTGTCTGGAAACATGGCCAGCTGATGTCTTCTACTTCTCCTGCTTTCTTCTCCGCATCATGGGTCCTTGTTGTCTCCTGCTGTCCTGCGCCATGGGTTCATCCTGAAGCAAGTCAGGAGCCATCCAGCTCATCCCTCACTCTCCATGTGTGTGTGGGACAAAGTCATGTGTCCCATTGCTGTGAAGGGGTGCCTGGCTACCAACTGCCCTTGTAGCAGCCTGGACCAGGTCCCTTCCACTATGTTCTGCTTTGTTTCATTCTTTAAACTCATTAAAGTTTATGCTGCATTGTAACTTCATGTCTCCTCATGTTCCTTCCCTCCTGAGCAGCCCAGTCAAGCTGTCCAGGGGGAATTGATGTTCTATAAAGGACAAAGGAGTACCTGAAGGGATGTGGTGGACTTGTGTCTTTCTTGTGGGACAAGGAGGAATGGAGTCTCACTGAAATGGCCATTTGGAGTGGACTGTTTTTTAAAATGACAAAACATTCCAAAGTCAGCTACATCCCCTTGTCCTGAACACCAGACTGATTGTGACTCTCAACAATCCCCTGCAATGCTCTCCATGGCTCCAAGACGTGTGTGTGGACTGTGAGAGATGCCCAGCTTCTCTCCCAGACCAGACTCGTATCACCCAAGTCCATTTCTGAATGACTCAACCATGGGGGCAGAGCACCACTGCCACTGCTGAGGAGTCTGCATGACCTGTGGGCCTTGACCCTGAAGTGAGGGCATTTAGCAGGTCCCTCTCTGTCCCTTGCATACCAGAGAAAGGAGAGAAGGGAACCCTCCAGGATGCAGCCTTTGAGCCTTCCTTTCTGCCTTCAGCTGCAAGACCAGTGACGTCAGGGAGGGATGTAACCTCGTTTGTGTGTGGAGTTGTCATGTAATTGGTGTGGTAAGCTCTACCAGGACATGGTGGTTGTTCCTGCCACAGGGGATGTAGGAGAGGACAAGCTCACTTTCCCTTTCTCCTATATGCTCTACTCCTGCACAGGTGATGGTTTGCCCCATGGCCCCCAGGCCTGCTTCAGGCAGATTGATGGGCACCTCCTCTGCTGTCCCACACACTGTGGGAACCCTTCCAGTGCCATTCCCCAGAGCTAAAGCCCTGTCTTCTCTTGAAGCCACCTTCTGTCAGCAAACCCCGTGTGTCCTGCTGGACAGGAAGGCCCTCAGGAAACGCACTCTCAGTCCTCTATCACAAGCTGTGCTGAGCTGGCAGCAGAAGCACGGTGGGGTGAAAAGCTCATACCAGGGAGGGAAGGCAGCATCTATGGACATGATGAGAGGGAACAGGGAGTGACAGGGCACTGGAGCCTTTGGGCAGACACCTACCATAGGACCTGAGTGAGGAAGTATCACGGTCTGGTGGGAGACTCTGTCTGTGGATTGTCTGGGGCAGGGATGTGACATAAAGGAGCCTTAGAGGGAAAGAACAATTTTGCACTCATAAATACATGGAAGCTTCCTTCTTGCAGGAAGAAGTCATTCCTCGCTTTGTTGTGATGGATGGAGCTGGTGTCCTGTGTCCCAGCAGCACAGGAGATTTCCTTTTCTTACACAGCATTGGCCTGAGTGCAGTAACAACATGCTTAAAGGTCCTAATGAGCCTCACCTGGGATCTCTCATGCCTCCCTCACTTCCCCTTGACCCAGGGCTCTATTTAAGCTCTGTCCTAAGGCCTTAGCCCCTTCTTCAGGTGGCTGACAGGAGTGTAAGGCTCCCCTTCTTCTGCTGGTTTGCCTCTGCCTGACTCTGAGCCCCCCGGGATGTGGAACCTGAGTTTCCCATTGATTTCCCAGCCTCTCTTTGGGTTTGTCTGGTTGCTCTGGTTCTGGTGAGCAATCAGTTGACCCCGGTGACCATCACTGAATCTGCTCCTCACCTGTGGGCTGAGTGCCCTGCTTGATCACTGTGTCCTGCTTCATCCTCGTGTCCTGCTTCATCGCCATGAACCTGATGGTTGATCTGGACTCTGGGCTGCTCCTGTCTGCCATCTCTGCATTTTCCCTGCTCAGGTACAGTGCAATGGGGGCAGTGTTAGTGAGGCTGCAATCCTTCTGGTCCTATAATCATGCTCATCTGGTTCCCACCCTGCAGGGTGCAGTTGGCTCTTTCTGAGCCCTGCCAGTGTTTTTGTTTGGGTGGACTTTTCCTGTCATCATTGGGTTAACACTGTGCACTTTCTAAACTCTCTTTGTCATCTTAAATGAGGAGTTTGGCTTGGGCCCCTGTGATTAGAGAGTTGTCTGTCTCTGGTGGAGTCCCTGACTAATGTGGGGGAAGGTGCTTTGTCCACCCTTTGCAATGAGGACCCAGTTGGGGTGTCAGAGGAGTGCAGGTGGCGCCCCAAGCAGGGCTGTCATTCCTCTTGGGGACATTTAGTCCCTGTCTGGCCACAGGAGGTGCATTGCTGAGCACTGAGACCTTCCCTTGTCATGCATCTCTGGGGACATTCTGACACCTACTGCTCTCTGGGCTGTCTTTGCTGGCATAGCTCTTCCTTGCTCCTGGGGAGAGCAATGTGTTGTATGGAAATCTTGCTGAGTCTTTTGGAATTGTATTTGCTGTCCTGTCAGCGTGTAGAGTCAAAGCAGGAGCTGAGGTGTGGGCATGAGGAATGGGCAATGCTTGATATCCCAGAGGAGCTAAAGCCCAAGGGCAGAGCTGATGTGCTTGGAAAACTGGTGGCTGAGACAATCTGAACTGGTTGATAGGAAAAGCTCAGGCTGTGGCTGGTCCTCACATAGGAAACTTGTTGGAAGTCTGGCTTTTAATGACAGGTTTGGAAAGAAATGAGGACCCATACATTAAGAGAAAAACCTCAAAACAAGCCCCAGGAGGGTGAGAGGCTGTGATTAGCTGGTGAGGCAGGTCGTCTTTGTCTTCATCTCTTTGTCTCTATCTTCTTCCTTCATTGCTGTGTCATTTCCCTGGAAATATTCTTGGTCTCTAATACTATGACTTGAAAGGAGCCTGTGTGGCGGAACAGGCATGTCATGGACAGGGAAATGAAAAGGCAGCCTTGCAGGGAACATAAGCAGTGTCCCCATTTCTTTAATTGTGGCTTCCATGCAAAATGAGCTTGTTGGTAAACACATTACATGTGCAAAGGCTGCCTCTAGGGCGTGGGGTTGTTCTGGACCAGTATAAAAGGCAGCCCAGCTGCTGGTTCCCTCATTCACTTCTCTTGCCTTCTCGTTGGTGAACAAGGTGAGCTCCAACCGCCTTTGTCACACTCTACTCTTTTTCTTACGCTCCTCTTTGTCTTCTGGACTTCATCTATTCTTTTTTTTTTTTAAAGTAGGTTCTGTTGAGAGCCTTACTGCTTCCATCGTGCCTGTTGTCCTTGCTCCCCATGCAGCTTAGATGGTAGAGGTGCTAGGACTTTCTCTGCAGGGAAAACTTGGGTATCAGGGATCTTTAGTCGACCTTCCTCCCAGCAGCTGGTCCCATTGCCCCAGCCTCTGCTTTTCCCTTCCCAGCAGGCTGTCAGGCTGCATCTCAAAAGCTGCTTGTGCTATTCCTGCCCTCTCTCCCAGGTCCACCTCCATCCCGCAGACATGTCCTGCTACGATCTGTGCCGTCCCTGTGGCCCAACCCCACTGGCCAACAGCTGCAACGAGCCCTGTGTCAGGCAGTGCCAGGACTCACGGGTGATTATTGAACCATCTCCCGTGGTGGTGACCCTGCCCGGACCCATCCTCAGCTCCTTCCCCCAGAACACCGCCGTGGGATCCACCACCTCCGCTGCTGTTGGCAGCATCCTGAGTGCTGAAGGAGTCCCCATCAACTCTGGGGGCTTCAACCTCTCTGGCCTTGGTGGTCGCTACTACGGCAGAAGGTGCCTGCCCTGCTAAAGCTGGGCTGGGTGTCCAGCACATCGACCAGGAAGCCCAAAGCCAGGTGCCGGACTGAGGATGCAGCTGGTGACCAGATTTTCCAGAGGGGCTGAGCAGCCTTCTGCCCTCCTGCAAAGGGTGGGCTGTCTGGAAACATGGCCAGCTGATGTCTTCTACTTCTCCTGCTTTCTTCTCCGCATCATGAGTCCCTGTTGTCTCCTGCTGTCCTGTGCCATGGGTTCATCCTGAAGCAAGTCAGGAGCCATCCAGCTCATCCCTCACTCTCCATATGTGTGTGAGGAAGCTGTGTTTCCCATTGCTGTGAAGGGGTGCCTGGCTACCAACTGCCCTTTTAGCAGCCTGGACCAGGTCTCTTCCACCATGTGCTCTTTTGTTTCACTCCTTCATTAAATTTGTCTTGCATTGTAACTTCATGTCTCCTCGTGTTCCTTCCCTCCTGAGCAGCCCAGCCTAGCTCTCCAGAGGGAAATGTGATTCAGTGGAGGGGGAAAGGGTGGATGGCCAAGGGTGAGTGGTTGACCTCTGTTGTGCCCAGAGGAGCTGAGAACCCTTAAGGGCCATGGTTGTTAGAAAAGTCATGGGACATTGGAGGTTTGTATGGAGTTTTCAGAGTATGCAAAGGGTGGCGAAGAACTTCCCCAAGGGGCCTGTGAGTAGCAGCTCCGGTTGGATACAGGTTCCCAGCTGATGAGGCAATTCTTTGACCTGCTGCAAGACATCTGTGTGCAAGCTAATGCCCAAGTGGGCAAGACTCTGATCGCATGTTACAACGCACAATGTGTCCTTGCCCTTCTGTCCCCCAAGCAATTTTACCAAACCCTGGAAATGGAGGGTCATCAACAGTAGTTGAAGGGACATGTTGCGGCCAAGGCAACTGTGGAAAAGGGTGATGTGAGCCATGTACTGTTTTTTGAATAATAGGGATATGTTGAGTGTGACTCTGCAAAATGGGTAAGAGGGTGGGATGGACACACAGGGATCCTTTTCCCCCATCTGAAAGTGATGGGTAATGTCAGTGACATGTCCCGGAGGGCTACAAGGGAGCATAAAAAGCACCTTTGACCACACTGAAGTAGTCTTGAGGTTAAAAGCATTATGCATTGCGGAGTCCTTCTGTGTGTGTCATTGTGTCCTGAAGGGACATGACTCTGGAGCAGACATGCAGCAATTCCTTCAGAAACTCCTCTTGGGTGCTGTGCAGGCTGTGCCTGGAGAGGTCCCAATTGGTGGTCCTTTGTGTCTCCAACCAGGCCTCAAGCTGGAAGGCTGAGGGAGTGGTTCTCTGTCAGTTCTATTCTTAGTTCCTCCATCCCCATGCCCCAGTCCCACATGTGTTGTGGAGTCCTTCTGTGTGTGTCATTGTGTCCTGAAGGGACATGACTCTGGAGAAGATGTGTAGCAAATACTTCAGAGATCCCCCTCAGGAGCTGTGCCTGGAGATGTCCCAACCAGAGACACTTTTGTCCCTCCAAGCAGGCTTCAGACTGGGGGTAGTTCCCTGCCAGCTCTGTGTCTCCTTTTCCTACACAAGCAGTACTTTGGTTCTCCTCCTCCAGTCATGCTTCAGGTAGAGGAGGTGGCACTTCTTGTGCTCTGATCTTCCGACTGTCCTCGCAAAGGACTCTGCTGACTGCTGGGCAGGGTTGGGGGTCCTATGGAACTCCTGGTTGGTCCTGGTAGCCAAAGCAGCAGTTGGCACAAAGACATGGGCAGAAAGAAGGACATGGTATTGATAACGCAGCATGTGCTTTGGTCCTCGTGTGCCTCCAACTTTGCCAGAGGTTTCCAGTAAAAAATGTTGGGAGGGGATTAGGCTTCATCCCTTGCCACTGGTAGTCACTGTTTAAGGCAGGTAGGGATGAAGGAGAGAAGGAAGATGGCAAAGGAGCCAAGCAAACTTCTGCTGAGGACAAAGCTCGGTCTCAGACAGTCTAAAACCCAAGTCCAATGTGTCCTGCATGGAAAAGTGATTGATGCCTCATGCAGTGTGAGTGAGCAGAGCATGAGCACAAGCCAGTGATGGTGCCCACCCTGGTGTGGAGGTATCCAGGCTGAAGCCTCTGGCTTGTAAGGAGACCTGCTCCATTCATCAGGAAAAGCTTTAAAGTGAGGCCCTGGAGGGCAAGGGGATGGCATCACCCTGCGAGGTGGGACACTTCCTCATCACTGGCTGCATCATCTGACTGTGCTGACGTGTCATTTCCCCTGGAAACGTTATGGTCTCTAATACAGGCACTTGAAAGGAGCCTGTGTGGTGGAACGGGCATGTCATGGACAGGGAAATGAAAAGGCAGCCTTGCAGGGAACATAAGCAGTGTCCCCATTTCTTTAATTGTGATGTTTTGCATGCAAGATGAGCTTGTTGGTAAACACATTACATGTACCAAGGCTGCCTCTGGGCCTGGGGCAGTCTGGACTAGTATAAAAGGCAGCCCAGCTGCAGGCTCCCTCATCCACTTCGCTTGCCTTCTCCTCCTTGGCGAACAAGGTGAGCTCCAACCACCTCTGCCTCTTGTCTTTCCCTTTTCCTCTTCTTTGTCTTCTGGTCTTGATGAAGTTGTTGCTGAGCAGCTTAAACCTGTATTGCTCTTATTCTCTTCCTTCTTGTTTTCCATGATGGGGAGAGGGGAGCAAGTACTCCCTGATTTAGCAGGGGCTCCTTCAGGACTGCAGCTTCTAATACTCTCTTCATCCCTATAAACCCTGACCCTCATCCCCAGCCTCTGGCTTTTCCCTCACCAAGCAGGCTGTGCCTTAAACGCTGCCTTGTCTTTCCCTGCCCTCTCTCCCAGGTCCACCTCCATCCCGCAGACATGTCCTGCTATGATCTGTGCCGTCCCTGTGGCCCAACCCCACTGGCCAACAGCTGCAACGAGCCCTGTGTCAGGCAGTGCCAGGACTCCCGGGTGGTGATCCAGCCCTCCCCCGTGGTGGTGACCCTGCCCGGACCCATCCTCAGCTCCTTCCCACAGAACACCGCCGTGGGATCTTCTGCATCTGCTGCTGTTGGCAGCATCCTGAGTGAGGAGGGAGTCCCCATCAACTCTGGGGGCTTCAACCTCTCTGGCCTTGGTGGCCGCTACTACGGCAGAAGGTGCCTGCCCTGCTAAAGCCGGGCTGGGTGTCCAGCACATCGACCAGGAAGGCCAAAACCAGTTGCTTGTCTGAGAACGGAACTGGTGGCCAGGGTTTCCAGATGGGTTGAGCAACCCTCGTGTCCTCCTGCAAAGGAAGGAAGCAAGGTCTGTCTGGAAACGTGGCCAGCTGATGTCTTATTCTTGAAATTCCTGCTTTTGATGACTTCCCTTGCATCTGTTTTTTTGAGTTTCACAGTGACATGGTGTAATGCTGTATTTTAAATGATCAGTGGAGGGCTTTTATTCAGGAATTAAGGAAAAGTGGAGTCTTGCTTGCTGTCTTTCAATTGGAATGGTTTAAATGGCTTCTCTCCCTTACATAAATACATATATTTCTTTTGTTTTGTAGAATGCTACTTGACTTTTTATCATTAAACTGATGTTGCATCTGAATCTGAGTTTCCTTGTGGTTTTCTTCTCTTTTTTCATTCCCTTGGGGAGGAATGTGTCATCATATGGAAAAATCTATGTAGAGTACCTTCTCCGTGGAAAATGTGAATTGAATAGTCACCACAATCAAACCTCATAAAAATAATTTCATTGTTGTTTACACTCTTGTGAAGCATTGGACAGGTTTACATATATATTTTTTTCTTGCTAGCTTTTTCTAAACTTTTTTCCACGTGTGTGTAAATGTACAGTTTTGGTGTTTGAGGCTGGGAGCTTTCAAGTCTCATCACATATTTGGCACCTCTGAAACTCTGAGAATTTGAAAGTGCATAATAAGGTTTTTCAGAAGGAGTATTAGGGTTTCTATTTTTGGTTAGATTGCGTACTGCCAGACTCTGATGCTTTAACTGTGACACGCTTTGAGCGATCTTGACTCATGGCTTCAAAGGTGAAGTGAGCGTTCAAATCTCAGCAGGGCTCTTTATACGATTGTATCATTAATAAACTGTTATGACGGGGTTTGATGTCCTCTCTTCACACATTAAAGAAAACCCAGCGAATCTTTTTCCTTGAGTAATCCACAAAAGGGCTCTCATAATACAGAGGAAGAATTACACGAGTGAAGAACTAAAGAAATGGCTATGGGTGTCTCCTGTAAGAACAGTTTGGTCTTTATCCTGCTTCTCACTATCTAGTACTTACATCTCAATGATGTTAAAACTGGGCACATTGTGTGTAACTAAGAGGCGTCCAAGAACACTCTTGTCTGTAGGTACATAAGCTTTGAGAATTTTATCCAAGTTTTGAGTTGTACCAACTCCTTTGCTCTCCCACTGGAGAGACGTGGGGTCCGGCAGGACATCACACAGGAAAAACAACAAGAGGGTTGTGTAATTGCTGGTGACTTCTGCCTTGTGCAGGGTTTTCTCTTTTAGAGATCACTAAAAATCAATGTGAAGATTAAAGCATCGTAGCGCTGAGACAGAAGTAGCGGAGGAAGCAGAAGGAAGATCCCTGGCATCCGGCTTCAATGCTGGAACCAGTCCAAGTGCCCAGGCAGTGCTGGGGGGGAAGAGGTAGGTTTATTTTTTTCCAGTGTTTTACTGTTATTTTACAAAGTTACCAATGTAAGGGGAAGAAAATAGTTTAGAGAGAAGATGGGCTATGTCCCCTTTTAGGCTGTGGCTTGAGGCAGCAAAAGCAAAGTATGAAAGACGGTAAATCAATTGACACCAGACTGAGTGGAGTCTTTGCTTAAAAATTGGTTTCTGTGAGTATTTTCTAAACAAATAATTGAAGGGACTGTGTTGTCTACACAAGCACATGGTGCCCTGTTGAGGAAACTGGTCAGACTGAAGTAATTAGTTATTCACTCAGATCTGTGAGGGATCACTGATTGCTCTCTGATGTACATCAAAAAAAGGGCCTGGTCCTTGGTGGCAGGAAGGCGTCTTTCTATGATGCAAATGGACATGGAGCACAAAGAACACAGAAAGGAATTTCAGGAGAGTGAAATGTCTGGTTAAGTGGCCTGTGTCCACCAACAGCCTGTCCTTAAAATTATGTTGGTGGTACTTGTTGGCTTGAAGAGCTACTCTCTGCTAGAAGTGCCTAAGTCTTTGCTTCCTGATTTAACAAAGAGAAACCAACAAACAAACAAAAACCAACAAAAGAAAAGCTGTGTCCTGGAACTAACC
Source organism: Nycticryphes semicollaris (assembly GCA_013400055.1). Classification (NCBI taxonomy): domain Eukaryota; kingdom Metazoa; phylum Chordata; class Aves; order Charadriiformes; family Rostratulidae; genus Nycticryphes; species Nycticryphes semicollaris. Next base: position 35,116 of record VXBJ01006726.1, on the reverse strand, counting down.
GTCTCCAGACAGCGTGGCATCATGCGGTGTTTGTGCAGGATGTTGAAGCCTTTATTTAAACTATCATTAGAGAGGCTGTTCCCAAAGAATGGGAGCATCAATTTGAAGGCCATGTCTCCTTTGTGTGTTAAGATTGGAGAAATGGGTAAAATAATTATGCATATGGATGTTCACAAATTTATGAGACTATTGAGGCCCCCTCCTTTGCATGAATTAGTTCCCACATACATTTTTTTTTCAGGTGGAAACTTTTCTTGATAATGAAATTGTTTTGCTTTGTTTCCCGGTCTAGATTCACCCTGGTGTTGCATGAGAAGCATACTCTACCCATTAAAAATTCTTTCATCTTCACAATTTATGGGTACCTTTAATTTTTGGTACTTTTATACTGACTCTAGTACTATGAATATGAAATTACTCCAAGCCCAGCCTAATAAAGATCTTTTTCTTTTCCAGCTCCTCAGCAATTTGTTAGCTTGGGGGCGTCTTGGGAGCACAACGTCTGATCGCATTGGAGACATTTACTAAAGCTCTTTGTGAGCCATTCCCTGCCTGACCCACTTTAGAACCATTGCCAGGTAATTTGTTCACCATCTTTAAAAAAAAATAAAAAATCTCCAAGGAGGGCTTCATGCCTCTTGGATGAGTTCTTTGAGCCTGTCAGACCAACCCGGAGTTGAGCCGTGGCCAAGAGACAGATCAGGAGTCTTTTTGAAAATACTGCAGTGATCTCTGATGAGTTTGTTTTTAAAATATGAGGTAGGATATCAAATAGAAGCTCTTGGGTGAATAGAAGGAGGAAGAACAGCAGAGTTGAAAGCTTCTATGGCTATTACAAGTTTTACAGGGAAAATAATTATCCAGGTTGTCAGTAAGCACCTGATGCTACAGAAGCATTTGTGTTCAAAACTGTACATGTTTATGGGTTGGAAGCATTGTTTAGGTCTGGAAAGGGAGGGAAATATTTAAGGGTGTAGGTGGGTCACTTCAGATAATGTTACTGGAATGAGAAGCAGTTTAAGAATTTGTAAAAGGTTGATTTGTGCTTTAAGGAATTGCTCAGGCTTGGTTTCCATGGTGTTAAAATACAAATGGCTTCACTTTGTGAAGGTATAAACTTCTTGGTTCAGAGGTTTTAAAGGCATCCTGTATGATGTGGGTATTAAGACGTCCTCACACATCATGAACAGTTGGATAACTTCATTCTGTGAATGTGCACGTTGTTAATGAAAATTCAGAAGGCCTTTGAAGCCCTTCTTCTTTAGGAACCTAAGACTAAGAGCATTTATTTCCCAGATATTGATGAATTCTCATGCCCAACATTCAGTAACTCTTCTCCAAGGAGAGGTTCAAACCCTGCAACTTGTACAGGAGAGGTTGCACAGTAAAGTTAAAAAACGTATTAAAATTTTGTATATATATTCCACTTATGCAATAAACTTCCATCAGTCTGGAGTGGAATCACTGTTGTGCTGCTGTCTGTAATGAGGGAAAAAGCCAGAATGGCAAACAGGTCCTTGTGTGTTTTTTTCCCCCAGTGACTCCACGGTTAAGCTTGTGCAAGGATAATACCTAAAAATAGTTTAAAATTCATATGCGTCCTCAGGATGACTTGCAAAGTACAATTCATCTTAGTGGTCTGAGGTGCTACAGAGGGGAGTCATAAATTCCCTTCATAAAAGAGCTGATAAATCAGGTTTCAGTGCCCCCTTGTGCCAGCAGCTGTGCCTCAGACTGTGTTATGGAGATGTAATAGGGTGACACTATCCCAATTTGATAAAATACATTAGTATTTTTCCTCTGAATTTCACAATCCTTTCTCACTGGATTCAGTGGGATTTCAGGTGTGTCTTTTTGCAGGGCCTTCTCAAAACACAGAAGTTCGGTCTAAATTGTTCTTAAGCTTGGCTGGAGTCAGGGCTTTGTAAACACTGGTGGAGACCAGAATTTATTAAGGATTTACACTCATATTATTCTTAATAAAAGAACACCCTTCAGTGATGAATTATGTATTGTATAAATTTTTCTGAATGCTTTTCTTTATGACTAAAGTGAAATTTACACTAAAGCATAAATTTGTTGTGACTGAAAGGTGGCACTGGAATAAATTTGGTCCCTAATACCAGAAGATGAGAGAAACTAGTGAGACGGAATACGTCT
>VXBJ01006726.1:10410-32580 GCA_013400055.1 Nycticryphes semicollaris | reverse complement strand
ATAATAATAATAATAATAATAATAATGATAAATTAGCTGAATAGGTGTATTGCCTGTGCAAGGGGGCAAGAGGGCTGGAACTGAGTGATCTCTAGAGGTCTCTTCCAACTCAAACCATTCTATGATTACAGAGATCGGTGTGCTTGCTCGGTCACATTTCAAGTTGCATTGTGCATTTTATAGCTTTAAGGTTCTTATCCATCTTCTGTCATGCCTGAAATTTCCGCCAGGTTGGCATGAAAACAGCAGTATTTTTAAAGGATGTGGATGTGTGTATCTTCAGAAATGTCATCCAGAAAAATCTTTTCCTTTGCTGTTTATTCCCTGAGAGGCTTCTTCAGCGCTCCCATTTTTGTTACGATGGATCAATTACTGGGCACGGTAGGAAACAAGAGGGTAAAATGAACGAGCTACTAAAAGAAACAGCTGGAGAGAAGGGAAACCAGGAAGCAGAAAGTCCGTGGGTTTTAAAAACCAATTATGTCGAACCACAAGCTTTTGAGCTCTAAATGCCACTGTCTAAATGATGACAAAGTGAAGCTGCATATTGAGATTAGAAGGAATAGTCACACTGAGTTCAGCAAGATTATTGGCTCTAATCAATCATTCTCAGCCTTCTCCTGCTGTAGTAGTCACCATGGACCTGAGTAAGATGGAGGTCATCAAAAAGTTCTGCTTGGTGTCTTACAGTTTTGAAATGATGTTCCGGGGTGCAATGACACCTGGAAGCTTAGAGAAATGGTTTCAGGGACAGAGGACGAGGGGAAAGAAAAGCAAAAATAGAGGAGAGCAGAGTACCCGACAGACTGAGAGGGGCAATAGGAAACCATGACTTTGTGTTTATTGCTGCGTTAGAACCAGACACGGGGAGTACGTGGGGATCTCCTGGCTCTCTCATGGGTGGCACATCTGTGAACAAGTTGTCTGGGAGAGATTTCCAAAGAGCTCAGCTCTGAGTATGATTAACTAGATTGAAATTTGTACCTCCTCCTAGGCAAAATTGCAACCCGGAACATAATTCTTCATTTCATTTTCCAGTTGTCTATTGACATCCCTCCATAAGTACCTTTGTGGCTTGGTATTACTCATAATTACTACTTCTACAATGCTCTGAATACCTGGGGCTGGATCTCAGTAGTGTTTATCCAGACATACAGCCAATCAAAAAACTAATATTAAAGTAATGATACAGGTATGTGCCCTTTTGTTCTGCTGCCAGCTGTTCTGCTGGATCACCGACAACAGGGAAAGGATTATTTCAGCCTCCATCTTCTTGTAGGGTATTTAAGAATTTGATTTCCTTCACTCAACTCCTGAAAGGATTCCTGGAAAGCTCCCACTGTCCTGGTTCCTGCGCTGAGCAAGTGTAAGTGCAATAAGACTCCTACATTGCATTCACTTCTGGTCTTGTATTTCAGACTCCGCCCCACAGCCATGTCCTGCTACGAGCGGTGTCCTCCCACCTCCTGTGGCCCAACCCCACTGGCCAACAGCTGCAATGAGCCCTGTGTCAGGCAGTGAGAGGACACCACAGTCGTGATCCGGCCCTCTCCTGTGGTGGTGACCCTGCCCGGACCCATCCTCAGCTCCTTCCCCCAGAACACCACTGTGGGTTCCTCAGCATCCGCAGCCGTCGGGAGTGCCCTCAGTGCCGAGGGAGTGCCCATCTCATCTGGCAGCTCCTTGGGATTTGGGGGCTTTGGGTATCCTGGCCTGGGCAGCGGGTACAGCCGGCCCTACCGTCGCTACAACACCTACCGTGGTGGCTTCTACGGGCCATGCTAAAGCGTGAGGAGCAACCAGAAGGAATGACCCAGGAATGATGAAGAAGCACGACCCGACACAGGACTGAGCTCACGGCCATGGTTATTAGATGTGATGTTAGATATCCACAGCTCCAGCTCCAGTTGATGGAGCTGTGGGAGTTAGCCATTCCTTAAAATGAGGCCCCTTCTCTTGTTATACAACTTTATGTTTCTGATCAAGTATGTAGTTCTGCTGCGCGTCACTGTATTTGATACTCCCTGGTGTAAAATTTCTCATTTAGACAGTAGACGGGACTTGATTGTCAAGGTGCTACAGTGAAAGAAGAGCTCCATCTGTGGAATACGTCACCATGAGATGTGCCATTCTTCCTGCATTGAAACCTGTTGCTTTGCAGTATTTTAATCCACTCCTTGGTATTATTAAAGTTATGCTTTATCATATCTCCAGTCTTCTGTTATTTTTCCCTTCCCCTCCTACCTCCTTTTGAAACTGTGTAGACCATCACTACCAGACAAAGACATGACAGGAATGCTGTTTGGGCCACTAATTAGAGAAGAATATATGGTTAGAGCGCAAGATTAAGAAAATATTTTATTTTGCCACTGAAATGCATATTGATTCCACACTGACTCATCATAATACTTGGCTTTTTGCACCTCTGCCAAGAAATTATTCTCCAGGCTGGAAGCATTTTATGATCTAGCAGAATGGCAGGGGATCTCATCTAGCAAATAATGATGTTTGTTTTAAGGAATCCTGTTGTGATTCACACTCCCAGTAACTCTGACCTGGAACTGCAGGGAAAGATTTACATTCTTTTACCTTCAAATCACAGCTTGAATGCCCAGAATTGTGAAGTAAAACATGAACAGCAGCAGAAGTCTCCAGGGAGAGACACATAGCTTTTGGGGACCAAGCATAAAAATAATTTGATCTATTTGCTTGCTATTTACCTCTGACGTATGGTACATTTTAGGGCTCCTCGTAAAAGCCTAGCTGTCCTGGCCCTACAAAATTCCAACAAAAAGCTCATGTCAAGGAATGAAACATGCTCACATCAAATAGATATAGGACATTTTAGGCTTAAAAACCTGCAGAAATCCTCCCAAGTGAATTATTTTTGCTGAAAGGAAGGACCTGAGATTTAAACCAGATTTGCCACAGCCACTGAAGCTCCTAAAACAATAAAATTTGTGGAAAAATTAAAGAGATTCTCCTGTTGGGAAGGTTTGAGCCATTCAATGGTTCCAGTTACATAAATTCTCTTGCAGCTCGTTAAATTGTCCCCAATAGGTAAATTGTTCCCAGGAGTTAAATCACTTATGGTTTCATGCACCAGTCTGGTCTCCTCCTGGCGTCGGATGAAAAGCCTCCCTCAAAGCCTCTTTCATCTCAAAGACCTGCAGGTCACCCGAATGCCTTCTCCAAGCACACTCTGACGCCAGCATAAGGATGGTACAAATTTCAATTCATGTAAGTAATTTGTCATCTCTTTGGCTGTTCGGTAGCTCAGCAGCCTGTCATGGGAGCACCCTCTTCTTCTTCCATGGAGGTTTTAAATTGAGTTCGTGGAAATGCAAAACTCCACTGCTGACCCATAAGCGAGAGCTGTTATGTCCTGCTTCACCAGCCCTAACAGTCCCCAAAAATCAAAATCCAAAGGCTCTCACCCTTTTGGGTGAGCTCTAGGTGCTAATTGGACTAAATTGGCAGAGTATCAATGAAAACATTTACAGGCTGTTGATGAGTCTGCCTCCGAAATATTCTATACACTCCAAGGAAAATCGCTTATGTCCCTAGAGGGAAGAATGAGGAAAAGTTAGCATTCCTTGTATATCTCAGTTTACAGATTACAGGGAAATTAATTCTCCAAGTGCGTGGCTGTTTTTACCCACTGTAAGGAAATAATTTCTCAAAATATCTAAGAAGCAACAGGTAGTGAGTTGGAGAGTAAAGACTGTGAGTGAAGGGAAGAAAAGGTCTCTTTCCTTTTATAGAAAAAGAGACAAGAATTTTCTTGTGGAGAATCCTTAAAATATGTAGAGTTACAGGATTTTGCAGAAGATGAAGGTTTGGCTTTTTTTTTCTTTTAATGAATTATGAAAAATTTTAATAGAATAATTGAAGTTTCTGAAGGTGTTTACAATGACTTAGTTTGGGAAGTCCTTTGAGTGATCCTGACTCACACACTTTGAAATTAGGTTATTAGCCAGGTGATGCTGAGATCTTGTCATGTACCTCGAGCATTAGGTAGCACAAAACTTTGCATATTTGAGCCATTAGCAAAAAGCTGTTCTGAACTTTGAAGTTCTTTGTTCTTCTGAAGACCAAGACCAACCTGTGTAGAAAGACGTTCTTCATCTAGAATTAATTCCTATCTCTTGCTGGGGGACGGTGGTATTAAGAGGAAAGGCCTGATTCCTGCTTTTACTGTGTTTTCCACCTGTGAAAGTATTTACAGCAGGTTGGAGTGGAGCCAGGACAGGCCACAGAGGTGAAAAAAATCATGTAATGATAAATAATGGCACACTCCTGGGTGGGTTTTCTATTGATGACACAATTTGGGTCAGTCAAAGCACCGCCTCTAAGAACCGATACTTGAAACCAATCTTTAACAGGCACATTCATACTTAATTTTATGTGAAAATTGCTGCACATCCAGGTGACTTACTGGGATTTCAGGTAGGAGTAATGGTAATTCCTTAGATGAGAGGCCGCGCAGAAATCATCTCAAGAATTAGAGGCAGTTGGTGAATGTTGCAGAGTAATGAGATCAAGTAATCAAGTCCTTTCATTAAAAGTGTGATTATTTGACTCGGGTGTGAAGTCAAAATTTATGATCGGATAAAGAAAAGCAGTCTTATATGTGTTTGTGTCAGCTGCGTTCAGACAAACTGGGAAAGCTGTGGGTCAACCCAAGGAATTTTAGGACATGTTTTATTGTCTGTGGTCAGCAAGTCTCGCTGCTCTTAGTTTGCTTTAACCTTCGCAAAGCTGATGGAAATCTGCTGCTCTTCTCAGTCGTGTGCTTGTGTGGGACTGAAATAGTGCAGAAGTGCAGAATTTGGGAATGCTTAATGCACAACTTGTCTTGTGGAAAGGCTGAGTCCTTGAAATGGAAATACAGGTGAATTGAACCCAGGCCCCCACCTCGGCACTACTTGATTATTCACCTAAAGGAGTGAAGTCCTGAATAAGGACTATTCATCGCATACACTCCCCTTGAGCAGTGTCTTGATGACTGGAAACAAAACACAAAATGTACCTTGGCCTTAGGAGGCAACATAATTACTGCTGTAATTCAAACGAGTCACCGCAGCCTTCCAAGCAATTAAGTGGGTGCCCATTGGTGAAGATGAAAGCAGGGTGGGTGCTGGAATGTGAAGGTAATAAGGGGAGGGGAACAAAAATACCGCAATAGTAAAAGAGATTTTGAAAGGGGAAAAAAAAAAAAACAACAAAACAAATCCCCAAACAACAACAAAAACATAAATGGCGTTGATCAGTTTGGGGGCTTTTGCATGCAAAAGTGGGGATCATTAGATAATTTCATGCATAATATATGTCCCTGGTCTGCAGGCAGTCTGGAAGATGGTATAAAAGCCTATAGAACACAAGGCTCTTCCATCCACTCCTCCTGCCTTATTCGCCCAGGTGAACAGGTAAGTCTGAATCTACCCAGTGCCTTTTTAAATGCTAAACTTTTACTTTGATGACTGCTTTTTTTTCTTCTTGTTTTGTTTTTTTGTTATTCTTAGTTCTGTATAAATATTATTAGTTTTTTTTTTTTCTTTGCTTTCGGGAAGGAAAATTAGCAAGGCTTACTTCTATCAAAAAAGAAAGGCTTTATTTACTTGTGGGGCAGGGTGTGATGAGACAGGGCTTAGAGGGTGCTGGGGCAATATTGTCTCTCGAAACAAGCAGCTTCATGCTCTACTTCAGACCAGTGCTAAGGGAGTAGCTAGACGATGAACCCAGTTGGAAATATAGACTCATCTTAAGAAACTGGGACTGGGGGGAAAAAAAAAAGGAAAATAAATGCTGAGTACCAGGATCTTGTTTTCCAGAGGCAGATGAGCAGGGATCCCTGTAGACTCCAGTATACTCAATTCAAACCAAGGCAGAAACCTCTGATGGGGGGTTTTCCCAAGGAAGGATTATTTTATCCTTACTCCTGCTCTGAGTTTGCCTGTTTTGGTCATGAGGTGTTTGTGAACAAAGTTTGCTTCTCAGCCACTTTTCTATAGTTCTGCAAATATTGCTGGTTGGGCTGTTGGTGACTAGGTTCTAGGGCACTAAAGCCAGCGATGTGTCCACAATCAGTTCAGGGCCACCTTCCCTGCCCGATGAGAGCTCCAGCTACTGGTCTCCATCACAACTACAGACACGACTGCACCTTCACCAGAGAGACAGTCTGAAGGGAAACTCCCAAAGAATGGGAAATGCCTTTGTTGGTAAGAGTTAGGGCAAACATTGCCATGACTGGCACCAGCCCTCAGACGCCAACTACAGAGCAGGAACATCCTCCAGCAGCCTTATGGAAACCAAGAGAACCCTCTATGCCATTTTTAGAGTGTCTGCTATGGATTTTGAGTTAATAAACCAAATTGGAAGGGACCTTGAAGACCATCCTGTTCCCTCCCCCTGCCCTGGGCAGGGACACCTCCCACCAGCTCAGGTGGCTCCAAGCCCCCTCCAACCTGCCCTTGAACCCCTCCAGGGATGGGGCAGCCACAGCTTCTCTGGGCAACCTGGGCCAGGCTCTCACCTCCTTCACAGGAAGGAATTTCTTTCTAATGTCTACATCTGCCCTATTTAAGTTTAAAACCATTACCCCTCATCCTGTTCCATTACTGCTCATCTTATCTGGCCACCTTCTCCAAATATTTTGCAAATGTTTTCCTCTTGCTTGACTCTTGTGAATTTAATACAGCTTTTAGGTTGCATTTACTTTCTTCCCTGTGTTGCAGACTTCCCTCTGTCCTACAGCCATGTCTTCCTATGACCTGTGTCAACCCACCCCCTGTGGCCCAACCCCACTGGCCAACAGCTGCAATGAGCCCTGTGCCAGGCAGTGCCAGGACTCCACGTACGTCATCCAACCCCCTCCCGTGGTGGTGACCCTGCCCGGACCCATCCTCAGCTCCTTCCCCCAAAACACCGCCGTGGGATCTACCACCTCTGCCGCTGTGGGCAGCACCCTCAGCTCTGAAGGAGTCCCCATCAACTCTGGCAACTCCTCAGGATTTGGGAGCCTGGGCAGCGGGTACAGCCGGCCCTACCGTCGCTACAACACCTACCGTGGTGGCTTTAGTGAGCCATGCTAAACCGTGAGGAGCAACCAGAAGGAACGACCCAGGAATGCTGAAGCACGACCCGACACAGGACTGAGCTCACGGCCGTGGTTTCAGATGTAACGTTAGATACCCACAGCTCCAGCTCAAGTTGATGGAGCTGTGGGAGCTCTGCATCTCCTAAAATCAGGCCTTTGCTTGTCTTATTCTTTGAACACTTCATACTTCTGATAAAACATATTTTTAATTTTTTTTCTATTGCTGTAGGTGGGACTTTATTGTCTCAGTTCACTGAGAAGAGAAACCCAGGATGGGAAGACATTAGCTGTTGTCTTTCTGAATCCTAGAGATACGTACTTATACTTAGTACTTTTTTAATTCCACTTTTTTCTCTCATTAAAGTTATGCAGCATCACAATCCAAGGCTCCCAGTGTTTGTTTGTAGGAATTTTAGCCTTTTTGTAAAATTTCTTACAGTTCCTCTGTTTTATTAACTGAAAGCTTTTTTTTTCCCCCACATTAACTAGAAATAAGGGTTTGGCTGATGACCTCAATGGTAAGAAATCATTGTGCATCCACAAAACTTGGGGAATATTATTATGAAGTCTCTACTTTATTCATTTCCTTTGTATGGTCAAATTTAGAGGCTGTTATGGACCTGGATTAGAGACAAAGCTGAAAGCAGATACAGAAGCAATACTTTGTCCACAACTACTTTCGATGTGCTCCATTTCCTTCCCCAACTCCGGCTTTTCAGCACCAGGGGTCAGATTTAAACTTCCACTTAAAGTGCCTGTTGTTAAATTCCTCTTGATCATTCAAAACCATTTCTGATGGCCACGGTCCGAGCAAAACAGGTCCCCAAAGAGAGCTTGAGGGAGGGAGGGAGCTCTAAGAGACCTATTCACCCCCAAAAATCACATTGAGCGTTTTTTTCTAACTAATTCCAAGCTGTCATAGATGTAGATTTGGAAGCCACGTTGTAAACAGAGCTCCTGGTGCCTCTGTGCGGATCTTCACAGGCTGGCGCTGACGCAGTTGGGTTTGGCAGAGGTACCCGTGTGCGCTCTCTTGTTGGAGGCATCTGTGGAGTTAAACGAGAGGCTGAATTTTCACCCCGCTCAAAATTCTGTAACTTAGTGGTTTATTTTGAGGAGGAACCTCTTCTTTTCTTAGTGGGATGGAAAGGCTTTAAATGAACAGGTGTTAATCCTGGGTCTCCAGCTCTAAGCAAGTGGGCTGTGATATTTTCCTGCTTAAAGGACTAATGGAAATAACTATAAAATCAGGGAACTGGCGTGTAGTTGCAGCAAAATGCAGGTGAGTGATATCTCATGTAACCCTTGGCAGAAGGAAATAGTGCCTTGCAAAAAGGGTTTAAGTATTGTAGTCAGTCCCTTGCTCTGAGGTGATGGATTATTCATCAGTCTTGGTGGCACCAAGACATCCTTCTGCAAAGAAGGTGGGTCTGACTCACAGGGCCACAGGTAGAGGAATACTAATTGCGCTCTGACAATTGGAAATATAATTAGAATCTGCGTTTGAAAAATTATTCAAATGTATTTAAAAAAAAAAACAACTAAACCCCACCCATTTTGGGTGTGGTGTTTTGCAGAGGTTCTGGTGAGTAAATAATTTCTTCCCTCTGGCGTAAATGAATTTTTGTTGTTGTTTTCTTCTGCTGTTCCCCGCTGAATTCCAGCGTAACGACCCCACTACACCTGGCTCTTTGCAGCCATGCTCCACAATCCCTCTGCAGCCGTTACTTTTGTTTATGGGGGTTTTTTGACAAAAAGGGAAATCTTAACATGAATTCTTTAAGCTTCTTACACCACAGCGAGATGCAAAAGCAAATCTCAAATTTTAAAGTTCTTCATAACAGCACTCAAACAACAGCAGCAAGGAAAAATAGTCGTGTTAAGGTATGAATTTTGAGGGCTACCTCTCTAGGGAGGTTTGGACACCTTTACCTTCAGGGGAGCTAGTTGAGCAGCAGAAGTTGGGGTTGTGAAGCTGAAGTCAGAGGCTCTGCCTACACCGAAAGGCCACTCAGATTACACAGACACCCTGTGCCACTCACCTGCCTGTGCCAAACCCCAGACCATGGGGGCAGAGGTTTGGGGATCTGCCATAAAAACATCAGTGCCATGCAGAGGCAGCCAATCCAGCTGAACCAAACCGCCTGAAGCTATGGATACTTCTGGTTTAAGGAGTAAGACAAAATTGTTAAGAATTCCAGGGCATGAGCAGGGTCCCCTCACAGTGGTGAGGCCTCAGGTGCCCTGGGTCATAGTGAGCACCCGGAATGACTGCATAGGGCACACAGGCTGCTGCTAGCGCTGCCGATAAACAACTGTATTAGTGTGATTAGCAAAGGATGAGGTTTGAGATAAAAGCATCAATCAGAGCTGGTTGTGAAAGGTGAGAGAAGGGAATGGCGTTGGAGGGCTGCAGGAGGAGCTTGCAAGCTCCCTGAGCTCCTCTCAAGCTGCAAGAACTTCCACAGATTCGTTCAGCCGCTCCAAGCCCCTGAGGCATCCATTGCTTTATAATGGGCTTATTAAGTACAAGTCAAAATTCATTGCAGATGGCACTCTTCTTGCCGGGGAAACTTTCATTTTTCTGTATGTCTGTATCTCCATGCACAGACTTTTGGGGGCACATTTGTGTCTGGAACCATTCTGTGGGGATTACTGGGAGTAACCTTCCAGTTCTGCTTTGATTGAGAGTTTTTCCTCAGACATTTAGTCACTCGCAGGTGTCTCAGGAGGATGTTCTCATATTACAGAATCACAGGATTATTATGCAAAAGGTTTTAATTATAATCTGAATATATAGGTGTCTGTCCTTGAAAATATATATAAAAAAAAAAAAAAGAAGCTGTGAACTTCTGATTCACTCACTAATTCATCTCAAAGATCAGGCCATTAAGTCATTCTGACTGTACAATAATAACTGGAGTTAGAACAGTAATTATTGTAATTATTTTCAAGGAAGGCTGTAGACATCTCTGAAAATATTGCTAGATCCTTTTTTTACACTCGTAAGTCTGATTTTAAAAGTTTTTTGCTTTTTCCAAGCAGGGTTTGGATGAAGGATAGGAAAAAAAAAAAAGGAAAATAATCTGTGGGTACTGTTATGCAAATTAACTCTTCAAATGGCTGTCATAGCAGAAATTACTTTTGAAGAAGCCTGCTGATCCCTTAGAATACGAAGTGCTGAGGAATGGCCAGGGTTGGTGAAGGTAAAAAAGGCTATGGCATTTTATTTTAGAATAAAATTTAAAATATGAGATGGCTTAAACCAAACCTTGAGCTATTTTTTAATTAAAGCTAAGATCGCTGTGATTCCTGCAGCCAGGAACAATGACATAAATTTTAGAACCCAATGACTGACCTGCACACCCAAATCTTAATAATACATTATTACAGCAGTGATAGGAACATTCAAATATGGGTCGCATCTCTTAAATTTGCACCTAACGTGGCACTTTGCATGCCTAGCACTTTAATAAAAGCTTCTGATAAACTTTGAAGTTCTCTGGAACCTCTGACCAAGCCAAACAAGTTTCTGTTCCCAGGGGATCTTCCCAAAGAGACTCCTAATTTAGCGATGATTTACATGTCTCGGTAGCTAAAGCGCTGGGAGAGCAGAACCCTCACTACTGATCTCCGTGTCTGGGATGGCGCCTATATTTTACCCCTTGACTATTTACCCTGCAAACCCCCACCCTGCAGACAAGGCTCAGTGTCGCTGTTCTCCCAATGCACAAGAGAACAGATTTAGATGGAGTTCTTTACTCTGAGGGTGGTGGACCACGGGGACAGGTTGCACAGGGAGCTGGTTGAGGCCCCTTCCCTGGAGATAATCAAGAAGTCAACAGCGAGTCAACTCTTGAAATTATTGGCCCTTTATATCTTTTCGACACTTTTCCAATGGGTTCCTGCTGGTCTCTGACATGTCTGTAGGACAGCAGGGAAAGGAAAGCTGGAGTAGGAAAGGAAGAACTCTTGGATGTGATTTCCTCTGCCTCCGCAGCTGAGTCTGGCCAAGCCTCGTCTTTCGCAGAACTCTTCCTTGAGAACACACATCACCATGAAACGCAACATATTTAGTTAGTCTAAAAGCAGTTTTGAGGGCTGAGATAAGAAGAAACGTGCATCTGTGGGTTCTTTAGATAAAGAACTAAGGGATTAGGCCCAAAGTTAGACACAGCCGGGAAAGATCCTGTATTAATAAGATGTGTTCTTCAGACTTTTCCACAGAAGCACTATCATTTGCTATTGTCTCATTAGACCAGACTTTTAATACTCTTTTTTGTTTCTTCTTCCACTTCAAAGATGCAGTATCTTCAGTGTTTCACTGAAGCTCAGCCAACATACATAACACTTTTCAGTTCCCCCCGACTCTCATGGAGTTCTTCAGCGTCCTTCCCTTTTAGCAATATTTGCGCTGCTTCTCTCATTTGGGGGCTGGAGTTGGGTGAAAATTATGTGTGTATCCCCCACCATTTTCTTTAAGCAATTAATTAATCAATCAATCAATCACGTCTCTCTTTTCCCTAAAAGCATCTTGAATCCCCAACCTACAAGTGCTCATGGGTTGGATTCCAAAAGCTGAAATTCTTCACAATTTCCAACAGCATTTACTTCGCAGAGAAGGGTACAAGGGACTGCGTTATGTAAATTGTGCTTAATCTCCTTTAATGACACCTGGCAGATCCAAGAGGGTTTTGAAGGCAGAATAAATTCTTCTGAATTAATCATTCTAGTGTTCCCAGAAATTAACTTGGCCCAGAATATTTTAAGATGAAAGGGACTTGTGGTCAGATATACATGCCACAAGATAAGGAAGTGAGGCAGTAATAAGCACAAATACTGGGGCAAAAAAGCAAAGCATGTAATCGGCCGTGGCTCATAAATAACTTCACGCACAAAGAATGTCCCAGGTTGTTGGGCAACTTGGGAATCGGTATAAAAACCTGAGCAACCCAAGGCTCTTCCACCCATTTCTCTTGCCGCCTTTGCCTTGCTGAATCAGGTAAGTCTGAGCCCATTTATTCTCTCTTTCTATGCTGAGCTGTTGCCTTCACAATTTTGTAGCTTTTCCTCACTAATGTTGTAGTACATTCATTATTTTCTTTTTTTCTCTGAGGGAGGAAGGGGTTTTCACATGAAAGAGGAAGTTTTCTGTTCATGGTCAGTTGTAAAAATCATTGAATGGGGCGATTAGCCACAAGTTAACCGGTTAGGTCTATTTATTCAGCTCTAGAATCTGATCAAGTTTTCAGGTCCTGCAGCTGAACAGTGAGTTCTTGAGTCTGTTCCTAGTAATGTGGTGGTCTGCAGAAAATTCAGGCCAGGAGATGGGGATACTGGTCAAGACTGACAGTCTTGGGTCACCAACTCTGCACATAGAAAACAATCGTCAGTCGGTTCCTGCCTTTGAAACACAATTCGTAAATCTTCCACAGACAAGGGGTGACCTTTGACCAGTTGCTTCTCCATCCTCCACACAACTGTGGACAGGTTTGCACTGTAGCTTCTGAGATCTGCTGATGGTTTAACTATTAATAGCAATACACAAAAATAGAGGTGCTCCTGAATTCAGAACAGGTCTTGAACAGATTTTTAAGTGCTTAAGCTTCTATTTGCCACTTTCTAAAACTGGGAGAAGGGGCCTCCGAGGTGGAACGTGCATGAGAGGAAGCTACAGGAATGAAATGGGAAAGGTTATTTGCTGCTGAGTTAGGCAGGACGTTTGTCATCATTAACTGTTTTGCCTTGGTCAGGAGTCTGACCTGTTCCAGCAGAGCACCTTCATCTGGAGGCTACAGAGTCCACCTCCATTTCTCTAGGACACACAGAACCCTAATCGTTGTTTTCCTGTGTGCAGCCACAACTGCAAGGGGAAGCGGTGGAAGTGCCTTTTCCCAAGGGTAGTGTTGGGGCAATAGTTGTGTGTGTGGTTAGGGTACTCTGCAATGGGGAGGAAGAGGCTTCCAGCACCAGCGTGTGCCCTGGTTCCTGGGTGAGGTGACTAACCAAGGAGGCTTCGGGGTAAGTTCCCAACCAAGATGCATTGGTGCTACCTTCCCTGCATTCTCCTTAAAGAAGATGCAAGCTCAATCCTGTCTTCAAAGTACTTCCTCTGGTTCTGGTGAAAAATGCCCTTTTGCTCCCCAGAGAATCTCTTGTTGGTTTGTTCTATACTCCCCTTTGCCAGAGAATTTCAGCTGTAAAAACAGAGTTGTATTTAAATTCTTGTATTGCATGTCTTCCCTTTTGGTTTTATTTTTTTTTTTCAGACTTTTCACCCCACAGCCATGTCCTGCTACGACTTGTGTCCTCCCACCTCCTGTGGCCCAACCCCACTGGCCAACAGCTGCAATGAGCCCTGTGTCAGACAGTGCCAAGACTCCACAGTCGTGATCCAGCCCTCTCCCGTGGTGGTGACCCTGCCCGGACCCATCCTCAGCTCCTTCCCCCAGAACACCGCTGTGGGTTCCTCAGCATCCGCAGCCGTCGGGAGCGCCCTCAGTGCTGGAGGGGTCCCCATCTCATCCGGCAGCTCCTTGGGATTTGGGGGCTTCGGGTATCCTGGCCTGGGCAGCGGGTACAGCCGGCCCTACCGTCGCTACAACACCTACCGTGGTGGCTTCTACGGGCCATGCTAAAGCGTGAGGAGCAACCAGGAAGGAATGACCCAGGAATGCTGAAGAAGCACGACCCGACACAGGACTGAGCTCACGGCCATGGTTATTAGATGTGATGTTAGATATCCACAGCTCCAGCTCCAGTTGATGGAGTTGTGGGAGCTCTGCATCTCCTAAAATCAGGCCTTTGCGTGTCTTAGTTTTGTTATGCTTTACTTCATCTTTCTGATCAAATGTCTTGTTCTCTTATGCTTTTTTTTTTTTTGTATTTGACAATGACTAGGTAAAATATGTAATTATTAGAAATTATTCTGCATGACTGAATGAGTACAGTCCACTTAAACAATTAAGAAGGAAGATTTCTTTTCACTGAGTGTGTCATTGTGAGAGGGTTGAGTGGGTACCGTCTTCAGTGGACCACGGAAATGTGTTCCCTCCACTTTACATTGTTTCCTTCCATTCCTCACCCTCATTAAATTTGTGCTGCATCATATTCTGAGTCTGCCTCTACTTCTTTCTTCCTCCAGCTTGCCAGTGGTGAAACAGGTCCCTTTGCAAGTCATTAGTTCCAGGAAACACTGTACAAATAACTTCATGCCAATTGCCAGCAGAGAATGAGTCTGATTTCAGTTGTGGAAAAAGTTTTCCTTTTGTCTAAATATGGTAAATCCAGCCCAAAACAATTTATCAAAGGCTAGAGAGAGATGACAGGGGGTTGGAACTTGATGATCTTTAAGGTCCCTTCCAACTCTAACCATTCTATGATTCCATGATGTCCACCACCAATAGGCGCATCTCCTGCTGTAGCATAAGCAGGAAATCTTGAAGTGAGGGGGCTGCTTCTCTTTACTCTTTAAAGACCCTTAACCGACTGTACCATGGTGATGGAAAAAGGCCCTTTAACTGTCTTAATCTTGCTCTTTTATGAGAAAGCATTTGTTTGGTCAGATACTGAAATGGGCTGCCCAGGGAGGTGGTGGAGTCCCCACCCCTGAATGTGTTCCAGAGTTGTTGAGATGTGGTCTTGAGGGACCTGGTGTAGGGGAGAACTTTGTAGAGCAGGGCTGATGGTTGGACTCAATGATCCCAAGGGTCTTTTCCAACCGGAATGATTCTGTGATTCTAGGAATGTCTTTGAAGAGGGATGAGAATGGGGCAATAAGCTGATTTGAGGGGGGAGAATTAGATCCCCTTCAATGAGAAGTGGAGTAGCCTAATTTCAGGGGAAAGCTCACTGGGGAGAACACTGTTTCCCCTTATCTTTCAAGAGCTGTAATAGAAAAAGTATCTGCATAGAAAAGAGGACAGAGAGACACAGCAGGAAAATCTACAGGAGCACAAGGAACACTGGAAATAATATACAGGGATAACAATTTTTTCTGAAGTAGTAACTCCACTGGTCTGTTCTCAGCTTGCTGCACAAATAGGATACAGGACAACCTGGAAGAAGATTGTGGCTTTCTTTAGCCTCTCAGTAATATTTAGGAGGATCCCTTTAAAAGAAGAGGGAGGCAATGTTTTTCCCAAGCCCAGCTGAGCCTACTTAGTGCAGAGTTGGTGGGAGAGAGGCAGAAGCTGGTGCAGCTCATTGAGTGCAGCTTTGTGATGGGTGCAGAACCTCTTGGCAGTTGAGACCAGGCTCTGGTAAGCCTCGGAGGGGAGGAAGAGAAGGTTTTGTGGTGTTTTGACAAAGGAATTGACCTTTAAAACTTGCAGGCCTGGGAAGAACGTAAAGTTCTAACCCTTTCTTAGTGTTTCTTCATAAACTGACTCCTAATGGTTGTGCTCTAGTAGATGGGGACTTTATTTGCTTTGTTCTGGTTTGATCATCTGTGTTGCAATAGAGGTCGTAGAGGCTGGGGCCTCTAGTCTCCAAAAGAAAAAGGTTTGAAAAGTTCTACTTGAAGGCTCTGGATGATTCAGTGTCCTGTCAGCTCATGGCCTGATATCCGGGAAACTTCCTACTTGGAGTCTCCGTCTCCATCTGTGCAGCCTGATGCTGAATTGTAATTAAAGCCCGGGAAAAGCTGTTGACAAAGTTATATTGCCTGCAGTCATTAGTGGAGCTAAATTAAAGGCAGTAACATCAATTCCACGAGAGAATTAATAATTTTTAAGGAGCAGGTTTTATTAAAACAGAACACAACAAAAGAGATGGAAAGTGAGCAGTTTGATGTTATAATACAGCAGAAGGTTGGTCTGAATTAAATGTGTAATGTATCTATATTTTTTCATTTTATTTTATTTTTTTTTTGCCATCTCAACTGAAGTTGTTTGATCAAAGGGGATGTATTCCAAAGGTCCCATCGTTCTTTTGCAGTTGTTGCAAAATCGCTTTCTCTGCTGGAGGTCAGCCTGTGTATCTAACACAGCAGAGAAGTGACAATTCCACAGTGCCAGTATGGCTGGAAAGATTTATGGCTGAGGCTCTGCAGCGAAGGAATCTTTAACATACCCCTGGGCATGTACGCTCTTTCCAAACTTGGGGGTCTTTCCTTCAGGCACCCAAAAATCGTAGCAGAAAGGTCTGTTTGCAGTTTGCTTCAAAACAAAAAGCAAAACCAAACCTCAAGCAGAATTTTCTACCTTCCTTCCCCTCCCAAACTGCCTTCTGTGGGTTAAAACTTATCGTAGCCACAAGTAGAGTCCCAAAGGAAAAGGTTTTGTAGTTGATCAGAAAGCTGTTTATCCCCTGCTGCAGAACTTGAGCTGCTTTACCCTGTTACAGGGAGAATTTTCCAGGCGAGACAAGCCCAGGCACTCTCTCTCGTGTTGTCACCCTGTTGGCTTTGGGAATGTGGTGGTGTGATGGACTGTGGGCTACATAACTGGGCAGTAACGCATAGTACCAGACCCTAAAACAGAGCATAAAACCCAGTGCATGGTGGAGTACGCGTACTTTGAGCTAAAGGACTCTCCGTATCTTCTCTTTCTCCACTTATAAACGTGCATCTGTAAATGCCTGTCGCCGAATAGCTGGAACAAGTTTGGTCTCAAAGGGGAGAAAGAGTAACATGAGCCCATTTTTGCAGGACACCAAGTATTTGCTGCTGGTGGTGGTGATGAAATTGTATTTCAATACCAAATTTCATAAAGCTGAAACCAGAATTATAGCGTCTGCCGCGCATATGGACACAAGGGCAGAGGCAGGGAGGCTCTGAAGAGCTTTTATAGTTTTCTCAGGCTGCCTGGAGGACCTGAGACATTCTTGTACGTTTACTAACTAGTTCCTGTATAATTTTTTTTTACATTTTTTTGCATATGGCTTGGTTCCCAGTGGTGAAATTGTTGTGTTCGCTGTGTTTATGTTTATTGCCTGGACTTACTTTGGCGTTGGATGAAAACCACCATCCCCCGTGTCTCTTTCATCCTTCTGGTTTGCATACATTAAATATTCCTGGCTCCATTCTACCGACTCCACCTTCCCAACACGGGATGAGTCAAAATTCAATTTGCTTAGGAATTTTGCCTTGCTCTTTAGCATTTTGGTCACACTGGCCCATGGGAGCACCACCTGCTGGCACAGCAAGAGCTTTTAATTTCATCCCTGATAAGGGACTGGGAGACTGAGGATCACCTCTTTTTGTGGTATTCTGATGAGTGATATCCCAAAGCTTTCAGCTCCTGGGATGAGGGAATGGAGCCAGCCAGGCCAACCTGATGGGTGACCACCTTCAGGAGAGGACTTGTGATTCTTTTTTTCATTGTGACACTTTTTGATGAGTTTGTTTTCAAAACCACAAATTGTCTTATGGCCCATAGATGGCTATTGCTATAAAGCAATATGGGAGTTTTTAACGTTTTAATACTGCTGTACTGTGTATGTGTCAGTCAGAGCATGGGGGAAAGACCCGTGAATCTAAAAGGACAGGAGAGCTTCAGTCAGTAGCGTCGCTGATGGGGGGGTCATCATTTACCTAATCATGGTGCTGATGGAAGTAGGGTTTTTAAGATGCAATTTTGTGCAAATACGTACTTGAATTTTAAGTAAAAAAAAAAAAAAAAAGGGTCTCCAGTCAGTTTATGGCACAATGTAACATGAGGAAGCTCCTGAGATTCATTAGGAAACCTGGTCACAAAACTTGAAGCGCCGATGATGTTCAAATAGTGTCCCGTACCTTCACATTTTCTGATAATGCATTATTTGCGTGTCTGAGCCATTGATGAAGATGCATTGTGAACTTTGAAGCCTTTTGTTCTTCAAAAGTGCACCACTAGCATGTATTTCCCAGGAGATCTTCCTGAAGATACAGTTCAGAGGTGATTTGCATGTCTCTCCCTCTGCGATTTGAACATGAGAGAGGGGATCGGAATTCCAATCTGTCCTCTCCTAAATTCTGCTTAGGCATCGTATGCAGTTCCTTTTTAATCTAGAAATTGTCTTTGAAAAATAAATTGAATTGTTTGTTGCACACTGCAATGCTCGTTAAGACCATGCAAAATGAAGGCAATGCTATTTGCTTTCAAAAGAGGAAAAAAGAAGGACTCTTATAAACTTCTGGAAGTAGCTACCATTAATTTGGTGTATAATTTTGTATAATAGTGAAAGACGCAGTAGGGGAAAATAATAACTTAATGGCAAATTTAAAACTCCTTGGCGACTTTAATGACCCCGTCGGGAAGCTTGTGCAAGACTCTGAGTACCAGTGTCTCTGACTAGCCTAAAATTCGCGTACATCCTCAGTCTGACCCAAATTGTTTTCCTGGATTTTGATGTAGGAAGAAAGCTAAAACTGCAGACTCCTTAGATCAAGGACTGTGACACTCAGCTCCCAAATTGAGGAGCTGTGTCTCAAATTCCTTCACGGAAGTATAGTAGTTTAATATTAAAATGAATAGATGAGACGGCTGATGCCCTTTCATCCTGTCTCCTGAGTCAGGAAAGTAAAACAACATGGTCCCTCAAGTATATCCATTCCCCAGCAAGTACCTTTAAGACTGGTGACCTGCAATCAGCTCTGCAAAGTGCTTTCTGCAGCAATATTATTTTCTGAATTTGTCTGGCTGTTTGAGAGGGATTTGGCAAACCTGTGGTCCAGTCCAGAGTCAGAAAAAGTCACTTCTGGTCAAAACATGTGCTCTTTGTGAAGGGGGATTTCACAGGGGAATTTCACATGTGTCTGTCCTAATGTATATAAATTCATCTGTGTCAAATGACGTACGTTGCATATATTTTCCTTAGGATGCAAAGTAATTCCTTTAGAAAGTGAGATGAATCGGTTGATCTGACCAGGAATTAACTGGGCTCAGAAGATTCTGAGATAAAAGAAACCTCTGTAGTGGAATGCATACTTTGTGGCGAGGAAATTAAATCTGGGCAATAAATACAAACAGTGAGGAAACAAGTAAATCATCAGCTTGGGAATCTTTTGCATGCAAGAAGTCTTTAGCAATTGGCTGGTAAAGAGCTACACGCACAAAGCGTGTCTTGGGTCCTCAGGCACTCCAGGACATGGTATAAAAGCCAGCACAGGGAGAGCTGCTGCCATCCTCTCCTTCTGCTTTATTCTTGCTGGAAAGGGTAAGTTTGGATCTTCTCACTTTCTTTCTATGTCCTGAATTGTTGCCTTCATTTGTGCTTTATTTTTACACTGCCTTGTCTCTAGCTGCCCAAGGTTTATGCTCTTTATTGCTGTGTGTGAGACCTGCAAGTAGCTCTTTCTCTAAAGGCGGCAGCTACTCTTTGAAGGGTGGCAGTTGCAGGACACAGGACTGGGACTCCTTTTTCATTCGTGTTACTGGATCCTTACATTCCAAGATGTTCAAATCTCTGCACAGGGATTGCTCAGCAACTAAAAGTGGTTGTGGAGAACCTGTGCAGAGATTTTCTTTTTTTTTTTTTTTTCTTTGCGGGGGTGGGGGGCTTTCTTGGAGCTTTTTCTGTAGATAAACAAGTAAGTGGGCTGAAGCTTTCAAAAGTGTGCTGAGCAATATTGGAAGTGCAGCCTTTCTTGTACCAGGATGCCATGAAAATAATCCTTCTGTGTTCCTAAGCACTTTGGGGCCAGAAAGATTTGAATTGTCTCCTTCTAAAATGCTTTGAAAGCTTTGGCACAGGATCTCTATCACAGCACCCCAGTAACCCGCAACTGAAATATCAATAGTAACTCTGCTGCCTGCTCTGCTTGTTTAGCAAATGATTTTGGATGCCACCATAGAATTGTGGTCATCTGGCCCAACCTTCACATGAAGGGTTTGGCTTCAGCCCAACACCCTCCTCTTCAGAAACAGGCAGGAAGTTGCTCTCTCTGTAAAACCTCTTATTTCTTCCACTGTGTAGGAGGAAATAAGCACAAAAGAAGGGGGGTATTGAATAAGAATTAGGCAGAATATTTGGGGTATTTGCTATTTAAGAGACAAGCCCATCTCTGGGGAGGGTACCAGCTCCCTTTAATGGGTGATTGTCACATTATCAGGTTATGCTCCTCACTTCTACCTGCTGAGGAACATTTTTCTTCTTCTGCCTGTTAGAGGGGAAGGTTCTCCTCGTTGTATCACACAGGAGACCACAAGCCTCGTCCCTCACTTCCCACCTATTGCAGGGCTGCAGGAGCATTGTGGGGAATGAGCTATCAAAGACTGTTCAGGAGCCAGTGGAGTCACCCTGTGAGCTGTCCTCTGTAGTCTAGAGGAGGTTGGGTTTCACTGAAGTCTCCTTTCAACCTGAGACTAACACGTTATTCAGTTCTCCACAGTCTCTAGTTAGTTTCTTGCACTCTCCATCATCATCTTAGCAGCTTAATTATGTGACTATAATTATAACTTCTTTTTTGTATTTCCTTCCTTCCCTGTGTTGCAGACTTAGTCCCATCCCTCAGCCATGTCCTGCTATGATCTTTGTCCTCCCACCTCCTGTGGCCCAACCCCACTGGCCAACAGCTGCAATGAGCCCTGTGTCAGGCAGTGCCAGGACTCCACGTACGTCATCCAGCCCTCTCCCGTGGTGGTGACCCTGCCCGGACCCATCCTCAGCTCCTTCCCCCAAAATACCACGGTGGGATCCTCAGCCTCTGCAGCTGTAGGGGATGCTCTCAATGCCAGGGGAGTCCCAATCTCCTCTGGCAGCTCCCTGGGACTCGGGAGCCTTGGATATTCAGGTCTTGGCAGCCTTTCTGGAAGGTCCTACCGTCGTTACAACCGGTGCGGGCCGTGATAAAGCCTTGGGGGGAAAAAGCACGAAGGAAAAACCTGAAGCTTAAAAGCGTGATCCGGATGCAGGACTGAGTTGATGACCATGGCCGTGTGCTCACTGACCACCCTCAGCTTTCTCCTAAGCTAATGGGACTGCAGGAGCTTGGCATTTCTCACTTAATGCCTTTCTCTGTTATCAATGAGGTAAAAAATGTAATGGGTAGGAGTTGGGTGTCCAGCTGCAAAGCATTGCCTTGAAGTGGATGATTAGTTTCATCCATATTCAGCCCTACTGCTTTCTTATGCCGTACGTTCATTTTGTTTTGTTTCATTTTTAAGTTCTACTTCTCACTCATTAAATTTATGGTGCATCATAATATGGTGTCTTTGCAAAGTTCTTTGTGGGAGAAATTTGCCTGTGCATGAATTGTGAGTGCCAGGCAGGTCTTCATTTAAATCATACTATAGCAATTAGTAAGAAGGAAATCTTAGATAAATGTCAGCAATGAGTAATACTCCCTTTTTTTTTTTTTTTGAGAGATTATATTTTCCCTTCATCACACTTATTTAAGTACAATATAAAAAAATTATTCCTGGCTCACAATCAATGGGGTGAGAGAGGTGGGAACGCTAAGGCTATCTTGGAGGCAATGCATAATTTAGTTTCTCGGTATTTCAGTTCCTTGGAACTCATAAAATCCCAGCAATTTCTGTTTATTATTTTCATACTGACATTTTAGATCATGAAGACGACTTTCCCGTCAACAAAGAATAGAGGTAAATATCAGGAGGAACATCTAAAAATGAACAAATTCAGGAAAAAGAAAAAATCATGCATGATCCTTCCTTTGTTGGCTTATTAGTTTAGGAATGCTGCAATTATGTAGTAATTGGTTGAGAAATTATGTGGTGATCTGGGGGCCTTTGGGGTGTCACCAGAAATCCTCAGAGCAATAACAATTACCAGCCTCCTCTGAACCTTGGGGAAGATAATGACGGCTAAATTGCTAAACAAACACTCATCAACACAATGCTGTGGGTGCCTTAAGGATCCCAATTAAACTTTCATTCCACGTTTTTAGGAAAGATGGAGCAGGGCAGATTGGTTGATAAGGTAACTCAGCACAGCAGGGAGCTTTGCTCCCAGAGGATCCTGAAGAACAAATGAAAATCCAAAGAGGTTCTTGTGCAACACCACAGGGTTTTAATGTGAAAGAGAAGCAAAGCAACCAGTTACAGAAAATCAAGGCTTTACAAGGGGAAACGCGTGATGCAGGTGTCATGCCCTAGTAGTGGTGCCCTGCTCAGGACCGAGGGGACAGC
>VXBJ01006725.1:155995-169156 GCA_013400055.1 Nycticryphes semicollaris | reverse complement strand
GGATGGTACATTCCACCCTGTTTACTCTCTTTGCGCGGCCGGCTTGGGTGGGGTTCTTCTCCTGCTCCGGTGTCGTACGCAAGTGGCGTAGGACGGCTTTGATAGACATCCCAGATAAGCCAATAACGTGGCAGTTTCGTTGGCCGGCGAGCCAATGGCGCAGCAGACCGGCGGCCGGGAGGAGGCGGGACGAGACTCAGTCAGGGCAGGGAGGGGGAGCTGTGGAATGGCGGACGGCCGGGCTGGCCCGCCCTGGTGGTAACGAGCCGAGGGGGCCGGAGGGGACAGTCGCGGAGAGGGGTGAGTACGAGACGGCTGAGCGGCGACTCTCGGGGCCTTCCGGTCTGCCTCTTCTTGGGAGAGAGAGGCGGAGGCGCTGGGGTGGGCCGCTAGGCCTTTGCCAAATAGTGAGCTATCTTGCTGAGCCGGCCACTGTTTCCTGCCATATAGTGAGCCTCGGGGCTTGTGTGGGCCCTGGTACCCCGGGCTGGGGGTCTTGGGGTGGGCTTGGCCCCGGGCTTCGGCCGGGAAGAAGGAAATGGCTTCATCCCTGGGCTGACACTTGCCCAGCCCCTCCCAGGGGCCATGGCTCAGTGCAGGGCGTGTGCCCTGGGCCGTGGCTGGGTTGGCCGGAGGGATTAGGGTGTAGTGGGGAGGGCTGGGGGGCACAGAGCCCTGTGTTGAGTTAAAGGAATGTCGATCTGCTGGGCTCTCCTGAGGCCTTGCCGGTGTCTGCTGTCCTGCGGCCGTTACAGAGGTCTGACTTAGTGGCAAATGGCTTGAGGGAGCTGGGGAGAAGAGGAGGTGGCTGCAAAGTTCCCTCTAAAGGAGAAGCAGGGGTGCTGCCCTGGGGGAGAGGGGCCCCTGCCTTTCTAGGCTGGTAGTAGCTTTTGCTGCCTGGGTGTGCCATCAGTGCTTGTGCAAACGTGTGTGTGTCTGTGTACAAAATCTGCCTGCCTGGGTGTGAGCTGGCTGCCCTTCTTGATGCAAGTTTTGGTGATTACACTCAGGGAGTGTTGCTGTAAAAAGCAACTTCTCCCTCCTGGCTGTCTTCCTGCCCTACGAGTGGGTGCACCCTTCAGTAGGTCTGGCTACACTTTAAGGGTGTGTGTGAGCCCCTTGACTATTAACTAGGGGCAGGCAAAGCATAAAGCTCCTTGGGGTGAGACTCTGTGGGTGTTTTAGCATGCTTTGGAAAATGTTTCCCCCAATATTAAATCCCTAGGCACTCTTTGAAAGAAAGCTTTGAAGGGTATAACGGGCTATGCTTGGGTAGTTTGGGCAAATGCAGTGACCCGCTGGTGACCTCAGGCCATATTTCTTCCAGAGAAGGAATAAGTTGTTAGGGAATGTCCTTGGGGTTGTGCCTCACCAGTGTTTAGGTTTGTGCTGGGGTTACTCCTTTGGGATACAAATAGCATATGTCCTTTGGAGAAAGGTAGGAGATTGCAGCTCCTCCCTGTTAGCTCATATTTGGCCTCAAGGACTTTCCCTGCCAAAAGTTTCACATTTAGCATTACTCTTTTACTTTCATTAGTAGCAATAGCAGAATTGGACAACCCTATGTAAATCAGGCCATTAGTGGAACTGCATGATGTACTAATGCCAGGGGTAGGCCTGTTCGATAAGACACCAACAAACACTGAAAGTCTCAGTCTTTCAGCACTGCAGATGTTGGTGGATGTGAAATTATATATATTAATTATATTACTAATGGTTAAAACCCCCTTTTATTGAGTACACTTGCTGCAGACGGGGTCATAACTGATGGTAACCCTCGCATTTGTCCTTCCCGAAGACTTGTGACATGGAAAAGTTGAAAGGAAAAGATGAGAAGCCCAGCAGGGTGTGTGAGCTTTGCTTCCCTCTGACAGAGCTGATGCAAAATGTTACTTTATGGGAAGTGCTGAAGTCTGCCCGCTTGGGTCACATGAGGAAGGGGACTAGTTATGTTTTCCACCCGTTTTAAACATCTGCAGAATCAGTTGCTCCTAAATGCTGCGGGAATTGAAAATGCCGCGTTGCGACACTTCTCATTCTGACTTGCCCCTTATTGACCTTGAGTGGGGTTTTTTTTTTTTGTCATAGAAACCGAGACAGGGTTTAATCTAAAACTTGGTTAAAAGCAAACCAAAGCTAACATCTACCCACTGAAAGCACAGAGCATGTTGATAGAATGACTTTGAAAATCCGCTTGCATTTACAGGCAAGGACAAGCTTTATCCAGGAAGTGGGGTGGAGCAGGCCAGGAACTCCAGTTCTGTGCATTTTGGTTGGTTTGTCTGTGTTTTGCTTTGTTTTAAAGTATTGTGTTTGAAAACATGGAGCTTGAGTGAGGGAACTCAACCTGAGTTTTAAAGGCCCACCTAATTGCTGATCTTTGGGTCAAGCTACACTTGTCCCTGGGTGAGTTGGTGACAACAGGGATCAAACCCAGGTTTTCTACCTTCCAAACCTTTCCAAAACATCACTTTCTACCTGGTTAAAAACCTCACTGTGTTTGGGGTGAGGAGCAGCTCCCTGTGTAGCCCAGCTGAGGGGAGGTGAAGCCTTGCTGTACTTCCTAAGTAAAGGGTTATAAGAGGATAAACTTCCAGCGAGAAAGTTGGATGTAAACTTTTCCCTCAAGTGCCTATTTTCACTGTTTTTTAAAAAGAAACTTAATTTTTTTAATTTTTTTTTTTTTATCTGTCGGGTAACAAGTTCAAAAAGTAAATGCCCTCATTTCCGTTTTTTAATTAAAATAAAACCCCACCCAATCCCACCTTCTGATGGCTCACGCCTGTCAGGCTCCTTCCTTTTCACAGCTGTGAAGATAAAGCCTTTCCGAGCCGGCTGCTGCTGACCAGGTTTTTCCAAGCCACCACACAGGGACATCAGCAAAACCCCAGTTTCAACATTCCCACTCACCCCCCCTCAATCCCCAGGAGAAAAAAAGCCCCAAACCAAGAAAAACCAGCCTGTTTCTCCTACTTTATTTTGTACAAGTCCTGTGTGAAATATGTTTGAAGCGAGTGGCTTCCTGAAGAAGAGTCGAGGCTGGAACTGCAGCCCCCTGAGCCTTCAGAGATATCGCCGCTGGGGTTTGAAGTAAGGAGTTAATAGTGAAGCTCTTTTAAGCCCAGGATAAAACTGGTTTCCCTGTGAATAGCGTGACACACCGAACAGAAATGGTGTATTTTGAAGTTACAGCTCAGAAGGTATTTGTGAGCAGTGATTCATTAAAAAGAATACAACCTCTATGATAACTGCCAACCCAGTTTCTCGGCGTGCTTTGAATATATCTCATTCTTCAGGGTTGGTCTAGGAAAAGTTGATTTCATTCACAAAGCTTAGATAATCGCGTAGTGTGGGTGGAGGGGTTAAAACTTCAGTGATTGCCTCATATACATCTGGTTACAGCAGCAAATCCATCTCCTTTTTTTTATTTTATTGTATTTTATCATTTTTTTGTGGTGATAGAAGAACAAAGAAGGTTGTTAGGATTAATGTTTCTACAAAATCAGGTTAGTTGTCTTTGACAGACTGTAATAAGGAAGATTTGAACAAGTGTAAGACTTGGCTTTAATCCTTCTAGATAGTTTCTTTCTGTGGACTTTCCGGATTCAAATGTTTAAGAACTTTAAGGGTTTTGTTTTGTCCCTGCTGAGTTTGAGGATAATATTTAGCCCTTGGTCATTCAGCTGAGCCAAAAATACCTTGCTGTGTGAGCCGCTCACAAACAGGGAAAAGGATTGAACAGCAATTATAATTTGCATGTGTATAAAGTTCCCGCTGTCCCCGTGCAGACCGGGACACCAGCACCCAGCAAAAAACACCTCCCAAAGCTGCTTCTGAGGGTTAAAATACCCAGAACAGGCCACTGTCTGATGGCTGGGCGCCGAGTTTGTGCTCCTTTATCTAGTTTCTAAAGCGATACTGCACAAAATGCACAGGAGGGAAACCAAAAGCGACACTTTCACTGTACAAAAAGCCAGGAAAGCAAAATGCAACTCTTTTTCCCAGCCTGTCTTATGGTGCGTCGCTGTTTTCAGCAGCTCTCCTGCTTCTAATGGGATCTGTAGTAAAGAAATTGTGTATTTGAATATTTATTCTCACTGTGCGAGGATAAATATTTGTGAGATCGGGCCCTTGGTTACCGCAGATTAACATTTATTTAAATATTTTAGGTATTTATAAACACTGGATTTAAAAAAAGGCATGTGGAAATGGCTTCTGGGTAATAAGCAAATGACTGCTCAGAACAGAACCACCCTGGTGACATTTACTTCCTTTGTATTTTTGCAACCCCTGTGCAATAAAAAAAAAAAAAAAAAAGACCTTGTGTGTTTTCCTCCTTTTGAGGAGGGGAGGCTCCCTCACGGGTGTCCATCGGGGTGTGTTTGCTCACAGGAGCTTCTGCAGAAGTTTATCAGCTTCAGGCCCAATTCTGATTTATTCAGAAAAATAAATAGGATTTATTTTTCCATCTGGAGATCTGCAGGCCTTTTTTTTTTTTTTTTTAATTATTATTATNNNNTTAATTATTATTATTATATTCCTCCCCCTGCCTGGGAGGTGGTAGCAGGTATGTCCCATCCCAGAAGAACTGAAACGGGAATTTCTGTGTTATTTTATTGAGCAAGCGGCGCGGCGGCGCAAAGCGTTAATCGCATTCTCCATCCCGAGCTCGCCTTCTTCGCTGCAGTAATGGGCCTGGGAAACAGTTTCTCTAGATCCTACCCTAATTCTTCAAATCGCAGGCAAGCTTTTCTGGTATTATGGTGCTACTGGAGAAGTGGCAGAGCACGGACTTATCTCAAATATGCATCTGCTGGGGGCTCTGTCGAAGAAAATTTGAAGGACCAGGAATGTGAGTTGGTCGCCCAGAAACGGGGTGCAGTGGTTCCTTCCACGCCTTCTGTGTCATCTCCCACAGAGCACTTTCCCAGACCAGTTTTGGGAAGAAGCGGTGGTTTGAAGGATGCTGAGATGCCAAGAGGAGAAGGAGGGAGATGCCTGGGAAGCAGGGCTTAAATCTGGGCACGGGAGCCTGGTGCCGTGTCAGCTCGTCAGGGGAGCTACTCTCAGCCCAGCGACCTGTTGTCTCAGGGGTTTGGCCTTCTCCCGCGGTACGGTTGGAAGTGGTGCATGGTCCAGAATAGGGTGGACAAGACCCAAAAAGCTGCCTGCTAAAAAGAATTTGTTTTTCCTGCTGCCCTAAATCAAACCCTTTATTGGTTTGGTTTCTGCTGAAGAACGGAGAGCTTCTCCTGCGCTGTGCGATGCGGGCAGATAACCTTCTTCTCGGAAGGTGCTCGTTTAATATGGACGGTGAGGCATTTATTCAAACTACTCCTTTATGACGTAAAGACTACACATGAGCTGGAGATTAACATCTCCTCATTGCAAGGTGAAGAGCATAAAAAGAAGCGGCTTTTCACCTAGCGTGTGACAAATACGGGACTTGCCACCCGCGGGTGCCGACTGTTTAGATGAGTTCAGAAACGGACGGGACCAGTTTATGGAAGTGAAATCCATAAAGGTCAGTTAAATGATAACGTTCGTTTCGGTGCGGCCTTAAGATGGGGTGGGACACTGAAACGTGAAGGAAGGACAGGAGGGAGAACTGCTCATCATCTTTTCTCTAAGCATGTGCTACCTGGCCACCGATGACCAGAGGATACTGGTTTATCTGGAGGTCTGATGACCCAGTGTGGCTCTTCTGGAGCCCTGTGGCTGAGAGTTTCTCCTCTTGTTTGTTCGCTGACGTTCCCGATGATGTTGCAGAGCAACCTGCCTCTTCCGAGCCTCCATTTTTCCCCCCCCACTCTGCTCATCAAACTGGGCTAATGACTCTGACCTTTTGTTTGTAAAGCAAAAGGAAAAGGATCAACAAAATACTGGGGCTTATTTACTATCATTACTGAAATGATGAGCAATGCCACTTTGCGGTACTTCAAAGAGGCTTCGCTTATAAGATGCTGGAAATCCCTAGAGAGAGAAAATGTTTCAGATGGAAAAGGAGGAGGAGGAGGAGGGGTGGTGGAAACATTCCTCCTGTTCTCATCTGGTAAGTATACTCTCCTGCGAGGCTCGGAGGTGCTGTCTCCAGCCATCTCCCCTCCTGGCCGGGCTATTTAACGTAGCCCCTGCCAATCTGTGCTTTTCCCCCCATAACAGCCAGAGGGGCTGGTGTCACTGGTGTCACTGATCACGTAGGAGCAAGTTCTGCATAAATCTTTCCCGTGCTGTGGAGTTGCTCGAAGTGCTTTGTTGACCTATTGTGTTACCGCTAAAATAAGATTGAATGTGGTTTTAATTTCTCGTTTCCTCTTTCACTGGATGCCCTTTTCCTGCTTCTTAGGCTCTTCCTTCAAGCCTCTGTAGAGCAAAAGTCTGCTCAAAGAATGAATGATGCTTTGCTTCCAGGCGGCCTCCGCACTGGAGGGCTTTAAGTGGCATTCAGAGAAGGCTATCAGCCACAATATCCGATGTATTTGGCATAGCTGCGGTTCATGCATGGAGTGCAAAAAAAATGGGATTTAATTGGGAGGGAGGGGGAATAGCGGCTTCGCTTGAATGGACGGGTGAAAGTTCCCCGACCACCCCTCTAGCCCAGCAAAACAGTTCGTTGAGCGCTCGCCAGAGCGGAAGCGAGTTCCCTTTCAGGCCACCCCGCTTTTGTGCGCCGTAAGACAAAAAACACCGCGCTCTTACGGTTTCAGCCTTGCAGCTGCAAAAGAGAAAAGTGTGTGTGTGTGTGAGAGAGAGAGAACCGTGCACACACACACACTCACACACACACACCCCCAGATCCTGTTCTTTCAATCCCAACAGCTGCTCAGCCCGTCCTTTGCTGGAGGAAGGCGGATAGCTATAAACACAGCTTGTGGAAAAACCTTTACCTTCTGGCTAGGGCAAGCGTGAAACAACTGGCCTCTTCCCTTTTGGAGGCTAAATTAAAAAGGCGTGTAATTAACTTATACAAAATAGCCTTTCGGTTGCTATTGAGAATTCAATATTGTATCAAGGAGGTTACATCTAGGGTCTGGCTCCACATGAGAGGTTTCCCTAAAGCAGCTTATTGTAGACCTTGTGGTGAGCTTTGATAGAAAGCCTTGCGTCTTGAGCATCCCTAATACGGTCTAATCTCTCTTCTCCCAAAAAGATCAGCTCAATAAAGTGATGGTTTCAGACATTCCAAAATAGTTTTGGATGAGCCAAAGCCTGGAGTTTGAGCTGTAGATTACCTAAGGTGAGATCACTGCTGGGCTCAGAACATGCGAAATGGAAACAACTACAGCTTAAAAAAAAAAGGCTGTTTTTCTGACTGTCCCAAGGAGATTACACAGGCATCTGTCACCGCCTCCAAATTGAAATTAGACCCTGCTCTGTCAGACCAGGGGGGAGCTGATTGAAGCAGTGGGGCCTTGCTGAAGTCTGTCTGGAAGGTTGTTGGGTCCTGCTGGCTGCGGGGATGAAGAAAGTGAGTCCCTGAGTCCCGAGGATTGTCACGCTGTTGAGCAAAACCAGAAGGCTGTGACCTGCAGCTCCTCTCTTGCAAATCCCAAAAGGCAGCTCGGGATCGTATGCTGGGCACAGATGGCTCCTGCACCCACAAAACCCTCTGGGCACCTCTAGGGAAGAACTGTGTAATGCCAGACGTGGGTCAGGATCCTTCTCCCCCAGCCCTTGTTCCTCTTCCCAGCCTTGGACAGGATGAACTGTAGGCGTGGGGAAGGAGAACTGCCTGGAAAACCCCAGTGACGTGGTGGCTTTTGGTACTGGTGGGGTGGCATCCTGCCTGTTCTCTCGAGCTCCCAGTAGGACCCATCTCGTTTGACTCCTGAGTTCCAAAAAGCATATTCAAGGTCTTAGTGTGGCATCACCTGCATCTCTCTTATAATATTTTTCCCCCTCCCCTCTGCAATAGAAAACCCACGTGTTATTTTGACTTTATTATAAAGACACTGTTCATAAACCATTTTAATTTAGATGCTCGAGGCTGTTCTCTCAGGTTTTTTTTGTGACACAAATCCCAGCAGATATAACACTTCTGGAAAATATCAAGGAGTCAGTGTTGTCTTTTTGTTTCTTTTTCTTTTCCTTGTGTCAAAGGTTAACTTAAAAATATTAACGTTGCAACGATTCATTTAAGATATTAAAACTGTTCAGGCAAGAATACATGTACATATTGTAATTACTTCCTTTTTCTTACAATTAAAGTAATTGGATTATATTTAATGAGCTATTTACATTTAATAATTAAGAAAAGACTTATCTTTCCAGCATTCCCCAAGTGGAGCAGAAGGGTGGGGGCACTCGGAGCTGTGATATAATTATCTAGGCGTGAGTTGAAACTGAAAGAGCAGTTGAGCTGTACAGAAAACACTTGGAACCGGTTTGTTCCTACTCTTTTCATTAATCAAAATAGTTTAGCAAGTGTTAAAGGAGGGGAGGCTGAGCTTAGCTGCAAATGAGACGGAGTTTATCTGCTGAAAAGGAAGGTTAAAATATGTTCAGGCTTCGGGACTAAGTCGTTTAGAAGAGAAACCACACCCTCTCTTTCCGTATTAATTACCCAGCGCTACCCTGGAATGAAAATGTGCTGATGTATTGTGAGAGTTGTGCTCTGCACCCAGCGCTTTGTTAGCACTAACAGGCACACAAGCCTTTCCTCTTGCTGGAGGAGGCTGGTGTGAAGGAGAGGAAGAAAACACGCTCTCCTCATTAGCAGTAATTCAGCCCCGGCAATGAGCGATTCAGCGGCGTTTGCTTCAGCAGCCCCGTGAGAAGTTGGGCTGGTGGGTTCTGCGCAGGAGCCCCCGCAGTGACAGCCCCAGGCTCGGTCCCTGCGCTACCTTCAGGTGAAGCTGTTGGGGACGATGCTGCTTGGGTTGTCACCTAAAGTGCCTCTCTTCTAGTCAAGACCTTCACGGTGAATCCAATGCTGTTACAGACTTCAAGGCTTGGAAAACGAAATCATGTCATTTCAATCCAGAGCTCGTTTTGCCTGGATTTGGGATGGAAACGAACGGGGATGACTTTGCTAATGAAAGCTCCTCAACCTTGACCTTTAAGGACTGGCTTTTTGGGACAGAGTGGCAATCCACTTTTAGTAGACATCTGTCTCTCGGGTTGCTGTGACCGCTGACCCCGGTGGTTGCTACTGCTCAGGGGACCCACCTCCTGGGACAGGTTGGGGCTGATTCCTTGTGTAGTCTCATTGCCTTTGGGATTGGACCAGGTGGTGTTGGAGACCCTCTGCCCATGGACTGAAACCTGCCCTTTCCCTTCATAGTCCAAAAATATTTGAGAACCTATGGTGGGGTTGCTCTACTCGAATATGCCCAAGCTACCTGTTGATTGAAGCTGGTGACACTACTCTGTTGTCACTGACCTCTCATCCTTGTCAAAACCATCCCTGGGTTGAACAGAAAGGATTCTGCTCCTTTTGCTGCTCTCGTTTCCTAGGAAGCAACAAAGCCAGAGCTCCTCTGGTGCTGGAGCAGCCTTGCCTCTCTCCTGATGTACATCCTCACGGCAAAGACCTTGAAACCTTTCTGTTTGGGAGCTTTAATTCCCGTTTAATCAATAGTTCTGTATTCTGAGAATCAAATCCCTGTGACAGCTCTCTTTAATTGAGCTAAACTGCCTTTCTCTTGTCACATCTCTTCTAGAGTTTTATTTAAATGCATTAGTTCTGCCTGTATCCTCGTCAGGCATCGATAGGAACACCAGGTGACCCTCTTTGTTTAAGTTGTTTTGCAGCTAAATGAATGGAAACATTAATTAGGGCACCGGTGTGGTTTTTAGGAGTTGGGGAAAAAAAAAACCAACCCAAAACCAAAGTCTAGGTCAAACTCCTGGCTCTATTTGCACTCCCAACAGAAGCCCAGAGGATCTGTATGTTCCCTGTTAGTGACACCCCCATCCTGCCACCCCCGGCTTGGTTTCTGCCAGCAGCTTCGAGCGAGTCCCTCTCCAGGAGAGCAGGCTGGCGTTCGTTCCAGCAAGATCATCTTCCGCAAAGCTGATAACAAAAGTTCGAAAGGAAGAGCCAAATTTTCAATCACACCTGTGCAATCCCCTTGAGGGCAGTAAATGATGACGATAATGCATGAGCCAGACAAAAAAAAAAAGAAGGTGGGGGGGGAAAAACAGGCAGAAAATGGCTTTTTGAGCCTTTTTTGTGTTTTTTGGAGCCAGCAGACTGGAGAGGGAAAGGGGGGGGGGGGGAAGAGAANCGGGGGGAGGAAAGGGGGGGGGGGGGGAAGAGAAAAGAAAAAGGAGTATTTTTACTCTGGGAACTGAGCGGGCTGGGTGTTTATTGTGTGTCCCCCCCCCGCCCCGTGTGAGAATGTCGCCGTGGAAATGCGCAGCGCCGCTCTTGCCCCACGCTGTTCCCCCAACACCTCCTCCATCAGATCCTCTCTGCGAAGTTCCCGAGCTGATGCCTGAAGGGGGTTATTAATATACAGAGGGGTTTTGGGGTGGTTTTTTTGTTGCTTTTCTTGCGTTTTGCTGACACTGTTCTCCCCAAGGCCCCGTGTTTTCAGTAGATCCTGCTTCGGGAAAGCTTTTGTGCCGCGGTGGGTGAAAACGCAGCCTGCGCCTTCCCATCTCAGCTGCTGGTAAGGGATGGTGGGCAACGTTTTTCCCTGATGGTGGGGGTTTTTTTTCTTTACCCCCCCGCCCCATCCATGCATCTCCCTCCCCTGTGGTTTTTTTTTGGGGGGGTGGTGGTGGTGGGGAGAATAGACCACTGTGAAAGGAAGCAGCCCTGCAGCTGCCCTTCACTGCTGACTCCTGCTCAGCTGCTGGCAGGCTGGGCTGTTAATGACAGATGAGCCCGTGACGCGGTTTTTTGGGAATGAATACTTGTTACAGCTGGCGGGATGGAGTAGTTTGTGGCATCACATGGCAGTTTGCTCTATAATTTCACTCCCTATTGCTCGGATGCAGCACTGATTGCTAGGTCTCTCTCTGAGTGGGGAACTGTAGCATTCCTGATTGTTGCATCCCACTTCTCTGTGGCTGCATTGTGAGCTTGGATATAGCCCTGAGCACTCAGCAGAGCCTTCTGCTGAATTTTTCTTTCTCTTTTTTTTTTCTCTCCTCAGTTCTCCATGTGTGCATGTGTGGCTGCTGCTTCCCTTTCTGCTTGTCTTTTGGGGTTACATAAAAGCTGGTCTCTTTCTGGCCATTACAGCTACATGGGGGAGTAGTTACTGCTGAGAGAAGCTTGAAATTTGAAGCAGAGTTGTCACAGACATTAGAAAGAACAGTCAGTCTGCGTTGGCAAGCTACTGAGTTAAGTCTCATTTCATACTGATGGGAATTTCAGATCTGATTATCTCCTTCCTCCCTCATTCCCAAACCTGCTGGTGTGTCTAATCCCCCGATGGGTACTCCTAAAGTCTGCTCTCCAAGGCGCTTAGCTGAAGGCTTGGTCTCCTTGGCTCTGCTGCTTGTTTGTGTCCGGGTGGAGGATTTTTGGGGGTTTTTTTTTAAGCCCTGCTGAGGCCAGGGTGATTGGTCACCCTGTTGGACTTGAAAAATCAAGCTTCATTTCCCTCCCTGGCCCCAAAAATACGTTCTGTCCTCCTTAGGTGCTTTGTGCTACGCCAGACACCGTGACAGATGATATCACTGCTGGGGTCCAGATTTATTTGCAGATGGTCCCTGATCTAAGAGGTTGTGTGTCACATTGAGTGGGGAATTACCCAGGTGACTCCCAGTAATGCTATGCTAACTGGTCAAATACCAGCGAGGAGAACCTTTGCCAGATCTCTCCTTCCAACCTGCCTGTTATTTACAGCTCTTTGTGTGCGTCGGGGACGCGCGTCTCACCTTGTAGTCCTGCTCCTCTGCACCTCGGTGTCAACTCCCCTATCGGCCCGCTCTACAGAAATAATTAATAATAAGAATAATAATCATTTAAAAAAAAAGCCTGGTTCTTCTCTTGCTGTACAGTGCTGTTTCCTGCTCGGCTCCAAACTGCTTCTGAAGGAGTATTTGCTCCGAGTTGCTGTTTTCAGCTGACAGAACTCGGGCCTTGGAAAGCAACTACTCAATCCTGAAACGTCCCTGTGTTGCTTCTCAATACTCCTAATCAAAGCCTGTCTCTTTTATTGTCCGATTTTACTGTGCCAGCCCTATTTATTAAAAATAGTCAGTAAGAGGCAGCTTTGCACGAGGGGTTCGTAGACTGGCGGTTCTTGTTTGAAACCGACTGGACTTGGTTCTAATCCGCGACTGGGATTCCTGTGTGCTCTGCTACAGCAGGGCTCGTGGGGAGAGCGGTCGATGACTTGCTGATAAGAAATCTCAGAGCTGCACGTTCCACTTGAATTTCCCTCCTGCTTCGCTCAAAAGGGCTGGATTCAGAAAGGAAAAAATTGCAAAGGACATGGGTTTGGGCTTTGGTTTGTGGGGGTTTGGTTTTTTTCCCCCCTTTACGGGCCTGTGTTGTGCCATTCTTGGTCCTCAGTGCCCTGAGAGTATTTACAGAAATAATTGCCAAAGTCAGAATCCACCTCAAAAACCGGGAGCCAAGGCATTCAAGGTGAGAGCTTATCGTGGAGGGAGCCGGGGTGTCGGATCAGCAGCCACGGGAAGAACCACTTCCCACAGATCCCTCTTTCTGGGAGAAATATGAGGCCTCCGAGACCAACTGTGTTTGCAGCGAGAAATCCCGGGGCAGGGAAAGACGACGGGGAGCAAAAGCCTGGTGAACGTTGGAAAACGAGGTGCCGGTTGCAGGCTGGAAGAATGGGTAGGAATGTAGGGAGGGGTGAGTTCAGCTTCCAGGGCTTTTTGTCGTGCTCAGCAAACTTTGGGTTTTTTTTCTTTTTCTTTTTTTTTTTCTTGGGCCGACGCGGGGCTGTGGAACGGGCCAGGGCCCGGCAACGCGTACGTAAGCGTTTTGGGAGAGGGGAAATTGTGAGGAATTCTGGCAATGCCCAGCTGGAGGTGGGGCAGCGTTACAGCTGCGGGGAGGCGAGGAGTTGGGGGGGGTGTAAAAAGCTACGGGGTGAAGCCGGGCTTCTTGGATGGTTCGGTTTTTAGTCACCACCATCATAACAAGGCTTGGAGCCTTCTTTTTTTCAAGCCATGACTTGGAGGTTTCAGAGGAAATGCTTGCCCTGAGCAGGTAGGAAGGTTGTGATTCAAGTA
>VXBJ01006725.1:136066-155936 GCA_013400055.1 Nycticryphes semicollaris | reverse complement strand
CCAACAAAACCCCAACCAACACCCCATTTGTTACGGTAAGAAAAGCCCTCGCTGCTTGTTTTTGAGGTGGTGTGAAGCGCGGCGGTTGGGAGGCTGAGGATTTTGAACGGCGGATGGATGCAGCAGCCTGTGTGTGGATTTGGCACGGGACCGGTTTCAGCCTTGGCCCATTTCCCCGCGGCTCTCCCAACCAGCGGTGCTCTGCAACCAGCAAAGATCACTTCACTCCTCTCTCCCCGCATAGCTCACGCTGGGTTTCAATTTTGCTGCCTCTCTCTCTCTTCTTTTTTTTGCATATTCATTAGAAATCTGTTGCAGTTTTCCATTTCTTAGTTTCCTTTTACTTTGAACATCCTCCCTCTCTTCTTGCAGCGGGATCGGGGCAAGTTGTGCCGTTCCTTCGGCTTCCTCAAAACGACGTGCGCGCCCCAAACCCTGGCGCTAAAACAAATCTAATCCTCAACATTCCTAAGTAAGTGGAAATGCTTATCTTTGCCCGAAAGATAAGGAGTTTTAGCCCCGAAATTCATTTAACTTCCTTCTGAATGGTGGGATTTAGCTATAATAGATGGCGTTCGTGGTAGTTGGGTGACGGTGACTAATACCCGATGACGGGGCCGGGGAGCTGGGGTGGAAAACTGCTGCGCTGTCATGCCCTGACCACTGAAAGCAGAGTGGTTCTGGATGGCCCTTGCTGGTAGCACACTGTCAGTCGGTTTCTTAATGACTCTCTTCTAGAATAAAAGCAAAAAAAACCAAATCCTCCTGGGAAGCTTTTTGGTGTTTTTATTTTTTTCAAGTCCATCCCTTCCTTGTTTCATTTACTCTCCCCTGCCCGCCTTGTGCCGTCTCTGGTGTTTTGCTTCCTCCTCCTCCCTCTGCTCTCTCACACCTTGTCCCTTCTCCACACTTGATTTTTCTGCCCCTCCTGACTGCTGCTTTCGAAATACACGGCTTCTTTTCCAATCCAAACCATTCATCTTCGTCCCACCTACTCATGAGGCATGAAGGTTTTACAGGAGCCCATTAGCTGTTATCTCTAGAACTGCCCTCCTGCAGCCTCACCAGGCAGGGGGAAAAACCCAGGTCTAATAGCAAAAGTGCCTTCTTTTGGGGACACCGATGGCTCTTTTGACTAGTGTTGGCACCAACCTCTGCTCGTAGGTCCCAGATTTCCTATCTGCCTGCCTCCACCCTACAAAAACACCAGGAACCTTCAAGCTCCTTGTGTTTCCTCTCGGAGGAGAGGAAATTTGGCTTTAAAACACCTCTTATCCCAGGGCCGGCTGGGAGGGTGGTTGTCCACAGCCCATCCTGTCCTTTGCTCCTCTCCGCTGCTCCGCGGGGTTCATCTCCTCTTCCAGTTTGGCCGCTCGCTGGATCCTGACCGGTGTTGGGATCNCAGCGGAGTGTGGCAGGCTGTTTTGGGAGGCTGGGGGTGGCTGACAGGATGAGCTGGGCTAGAAAGGGAGTGTTTTTTCTCAGCCTTTACCGCCGCTGTCTTGCACCCGTGCAAATTCCTAACACACGTGTGCTGTACCATTGTCATTTTTCTAAAAAAAACCCAATAAATAATCAACTTTCACCACTACTCCTTGCTTTTAGTGTCAAAATGCGCTTTGAAAGCAAACACTTTGGGGGGGGGGAGGGTGTTTGTATGCAGACAACGTATTCTTAGTCTTTATTTGAGGGTATTTGGGGCACTAAATAGCCATAAAATCCATTTTCTGTCCTGGTTTCCCCAGCCTTGCAGAGATTAGTGCTACCTGTGTCTATCTGACCCAGCATACCCATCATTTTAGGGTGATTTTTCTGTGTGGCTGTGTGTCTCTATACATCAATGCTCACATCTCATCCCCTTCCAGGTTGTTTTGCACCGTCCGGCACCTTGGAAGCTTTCCAGCCGGGATGGGTGACGGGGTGGCCACGCTGGTACCCCCCATGGTTGCCCTCCCTGCCGAGCCCTGGGGGACGGGGTTGGGGGGGGTTGGTAAGAAGCTCGACGCCAGCAGCCTGCAAATGCTGCCTTGTTTACAAGATCTTGGTGCAGACTGCAGTCCTGGGGAGGGGAGGGGAGGATGAAGAGAGCTGGGAAAGTTTGCCTGGCGTTAAAGCACTAAAGCTGACAAAAGATTGTAGGGCTTGGGCTGTAATCGATAAAACACAGGGTATTTAGAAGCGAAG
Source organism: Nycticryphes semicollaris (assembly GCA_013400055.1). Lineage (NCBI taxonomy): Eukaryota > Metazoa > Chordata > Aves > Charadriiformes > Rostratulidae > Nycticryphes > Nycticryphes semicollaris. The sequence continues at coordinate 153,752 of VXBJ01006725.1, read as the reverse complement.
GTCAGGGTCCTCCCTTAGTTCACCCTGTTCTTTAAATATCCCGGTGGTTACTGATGGCTGCTGCAGTGCTTGGAAGAACAACACGGACTTCAGTCCTCGGAGAGTCCCTGCTTTTATTTGTTTGGAGGCGGAACTCGTTGCCCTCTTCTAGAAGGCGGATGGTTTTGGGGACCTCGGGGGACAAGGAGGAGAAATCCCTGGCGTTAAAAAGCGTTGCAAAATGGCAACCTCTATCTGCTGGTCTGGGAAATCTGCCCGTGCCCGGGTGTGCTGTGGCTCTTGAACTCCTCTGCCTTAATGGGTCAAATTTAGCAATTCAAAAATCTGGCTTGTGAGGTAATTAGGAGGGGGATAATGCCCACTTCTTCCTCTTAACACCCTGATAGAAAAGCATCCAGGAAGGACTCCTGGACCTCAAAGATAAGCTGCCAGCTGCCACAGAGACTATCAAAGGGTGGCTCAAAGTCAAGAGCAAACAGCTGATTTTTTATGGTCCTTGGGTTTTTTGCTGTTGGTGACAGGAAGCCATGTTCCCCAAGCTGTTTGCTTCCTGTTTTATTTTTACACCCGGGCCGAGCAGATCAGCGTGCCCCTCGCATGGGAGCCGGCTCTGCTCTGGGCTTCTTCCTCAGCTGAGACCTAGAAAAGTGATTCTTTTCCCCTTGTAAATTAATGGAGAAGTCGGGAATGGATTTGCATGTGCTTAAGTCTTAAAAGATTTCAGGTGTCTATCGCACTCCTTGGTCCGAGCTGTTTTACCCACGTCTCCTCCCCTCTCTTGGAGTTGGACCATCTGAGACGCAGCCGTTTGTTGCTTCGATGTTTCAGCCTGTTAGAAAACGAGGTTTTTTTTTTTGTTAGTTCAAGGCACTGACCCGCACATAAAAGCATTTTCTGTCCAAAGCATAACTTCCGGACAGTTCAGTTTTCTTATTTTATTTATTTACTTAAAAAGAACAAACTGGAAGTTTGTCCTGACTCTTTGTACAATAAATCTTGACTTCTTTCTGAGCGCGCTCTGGTCCCGCATCCTGATTTCGAGCTCCCTACGCCCGTTCAAACTGCTGGAGCAGGAAAACAATGGTCCAGTGTAAACCTGGGCCCCGGGGAATTTCCCGAGGGAAGAGGGGTGCAGCCTGCAGGATAAGGAACAGGCACCAGAAAGTTTCCTGGTCAGCTGCAACCGCTTCCTGTTGTTTCAGGAGAAGCCCCATCTCCAGGAGAAAGGCACCGCTCACCCTCTGGCGTGCTGGAAGAAGCTGTTGTTTGGGGTTTTGTTTTAACATCCTCTCAGTTCAAGCAAAACTATTGATTGGGGCTTCGCAAATATTTCTCCAGAAGAGCTTGTACGAGTTGCCAAAGCCGCTGAGCGTGAGCGCGGGAGGAAGGAGACTGCTCCGAGGCGGCGGATGGGTAGGAAGGGAACAAGGGCTGCGGTAAACGCCAGCAGCACCTTGCGTGTGGGCGAAGATGTGTAGTTTTCCATCTCTGCCTCCGTACCTGAGCTGGTGGGGCTTCTCTGTCACCGCGAGTCACAGAACAGCGGGATCTTTATTTCTGATGAACCAGTTGTATAAGGGTGGGGAATCGGGGCCGGGGAGGGAAGAAGGCTTATAAATAAAGCCATTTGAGAGCAGGAAAAACGAACACCATGGCTCTGGTGTGCCTGGAATTTGCGGTTGAGTAATCCTTTCCTGTTTCTTTTTTGGGTTGTTTTTCATCTTTCAGAACAGTGCCTGAAGCAGGTCCACCATGCCGTTAGTAACGAGGAACATTGAGCCAAGGCACCTGTGCCGTCAGACGTTGCCTAGCGTTCGAAGCGAGCTGGAATGCATGACCAACATCACCCTGGCAAATGTCATTCGACAGCTGGGCAGCCTGAGTGAGTACCATGGCGAGCCTGCGCGTTGCCCTCAGGAGTCGCTAGTGCTCTTTATTTAGCTCCCTTTCTACTCTCGTGTTCCTATTTCTCCCCCATCTGCCTTCCCTGGGTAATGCTAAAATGTTTTCCTAAAGAAATCTGATGCTAATTTCACATCCCTAGTCCCACTGCCTTCCCATCGAAGAGAAAATGGGGAAGGGGGTGGGGGTGGGGGGGTGTTGTGTGCAAGAGGCTGCAGCGAAACTGCAGATGGAAGGATGGAGCACAACTCAGGCTTGTAAAATGGGAGGCTCTTCGAGCAGCCGGGATCTTGTGTCAGGGAATGTGCCTGTAATTGCACGCGCTACTAAATGGAGCTTGACTGTGTTGAATCTACGCTGTGTCAGTAGCCTTATTTTTAATGAAAGATAATTAAAGCGCACACGCAGAAGCTGCCTGGTTGCCCCTGCTGTTTGTTGCCTTGCAAGACCCAAAGTCCCCCATCTGAGCCAAGCCTTGCCTCTGGAGCATTGGGGGTTTGGGGCCCGCTCGCTCAAACGGCAGCACGAGCCGAAGCAATGCTTAGCTCAGCTCTCCAGTGGGCTGACCAGTAGCCTTGTGAAGGCTGGGGCTGGGGGAAACGTGGGCCTACGTGCCACAGGAGAAGCGAAGAGTTAATTGTGGTCTCTCCGGGATGACTCCACAGTCTGTTGAAACGCTCTGGATTCTGATTAGCCACCTCTGCCCTTGAAGCAAGACTTTGATAATCAAGTGAATATATTGTTTAGCTTCTCCGTGGCATCTGCAGGAGCTTCTGCCTGCTCTGCATAGCAAGCTCCGTGTCTTCCGTGGTGAATGTGGCAGGGACAGTTTGGGTGCAGTCCCTTTCCAGCAGTGAAAACCGTGGCTGTCGCTAAAATCTGGGCCCGTTTTTGCTGCCAAGCGGCATCGCATTCTGTTGGGTTGTAGAAATGTCACTGCACGGGCAAGACCAGGCCTCTGCGCTCGCGTTCAACTGGCCCTCGTTGTTCATTTGTTAGGTCTGGTAGCCAAGGTGGTTGGGGAGTGGGAGCAAAATCCATCTCCTGCATGTGAAATGATGAGGAAGAAGGCAGTAAAGCTGCGCAAATCTCAGCTGCAGAGAAAGCTAATCCCAGTCCAAAGTCACGCAGTGGGTTAGTGTGACAGAGCCCTGGCAAGATCCTTTGGGTTTAGACCTTCTTTGCGCAGCTCAGCTATTCCAAGCTCCTCTGTTTCTGCCTCGTCGGAGCGGGGCGAAGCGCTGGAAGCCAAATTGCAGCCCGGTTTCTTTATCATCGGGAAGGTTCCCCGGGAGCCTGGCTCAGGGTGTGGGGAGGGAGGTGCGTGTTGTGGAACCAATGGCAGGTTCCTCCAGGAGAAGGCTGGAGGGAAAGCTCGGGAGAGACGATGGCTCTTGCTGCCACTTTGTGCTTGTCTCTGTAAGAGGAGCGAGGCAGGTGGGGAGGAAATGCTGAGCACTGGCTCTTCCCCAGCTCCCCCAGGGGCAGCAGTGTTCTAAACGAAGCAATATTTAGCTTTAACTGCTCACAGAGCACTCGTGCCCAAATGACCAAACTCCTGCCCCCCCTCCCCTCTTTTCCTCTCTCTTTACTTGTGAAAAAGAAAACGCGCTCCTTCCTCGTACGTTGAATATTACAGGAACGTGAAGCAGGTTCAGTAGGCTGTGACAGCCCTGTCAAGTGAATAATCAGCCATGCCTAGTGCACCACGGTCTCTTTACAAAGATGCAAACATAAATCTTGTCAAACTTTCATATTCCAGTGAGTTTACCCTTCGTTACTATCACAGCTGGTAGCGCTTTGGAGAAGTCGACTGTGCGTTTCTGTGTGACTTCATACAATCCACAAGCTAAAGATGGAAAGACCTATTAAATCAGGCCGTCTGTCTTCCTACCAGTGCATGACAAAGATAATTCTGATTGTGAGCTGTGCTTTTGCACTCAAAGTAACTAAACCAAAAAATGAATCTCTGCCTTACCCCATCCAAAGGGGGGTGTGTGTGTGAAGTGCTGGGTGATAACTCTATATAAGTGCGCTCACACGGGCAAGGGAATGCAGACCTTCCCTTCTTCTCCCTCCAGGGTCACGACTGATACATACGACGCTGTTTATATGTTATTTTGTGCTTGAAATATACCCCTGAGCATTGAAAACCCAAAACTTCATTCTTTTTCCCTTATTCTTTCTTCCCTTTATTCTTTTCCTTGTTGCGGCTCCTTGTAAAGTTCAGAAACTATTTTCAGCTCTCGTTCAAGCAGACACCAAGTTACAACTTTTTTATTCTTTAACTCTTGCTCAAATTATCCCGTAGGTAAACGTCCCCTCTCTTTGGTCCAATAAAAGTCTTGTGCTGATGCTGGTGAGGGAGAGCGCTGCATGAAACCTGGCTGTAGCAAGAGCTGCCTGGCCTTTAGGTTTCCAGAAATCAAACCCTTCTCTTGAGTTTGAGAAAAGCAGCTCGGGCTCGTTACTGGAGCTTGTGTGGAAACCACGTTGTGTAGGAGAGGGGAAGGAGGAGGTCAGTTGAAGCATGTGCTTTCTCTAAACACTTGGAGCTGACGTTGCCACCAAAAGGGGTGGAGGAGGTTGATTTTTAACCTGGCCGCTTCCCCGTGCTTGGCAGTGGAAGGAGAACTGCACAAGTAGCTGAAACACCAGTTTAGAGCTGAAAGCGTTCCTGCAGCTGGGCTTTGGGGGATGCCCTCGCCTCGCCTTGTGGAAGAGGCGCTTGTCTTTCTGGTGTGACTCACTGCAGACAACCAGATTTGATTCTTTTTCATCCCCAAATCGCAGTTGAAGTTAGGCTTCCAACTGGGTATCCTTTCCCTGAATGTCGCGGAGGATCTTTAGGAGGAACAGATTCCAGAACAAACTGTTGACCATATGATGATGAGCTTCAAAACCAGACTGCTTATTGGGAGCAGCCTTGTACTCACCAGCCGGGGCTGGAAATGTTTCCCAGCAGCGGGAACTCCACGGGGCCGATGTCTGCAGTCGGTGCCAACTCCGCTCCCATCGGCGTTGTCCTCAGCGTGGTTGAAGGCTCCCTGTCTTGGGTTCTGCCTTAGAGCAGAACAAAAAGGCAGTACTTACTGGAAGTTCTTGGGTTCTCCTCTGGTCTTCCCATCTCTTCTCTGCCCGTGGCCACCTCCTGGTGCACACGTAGGTTTTTAAGCTCATGAGGACATCTTTGTTATGGGTGTAAGCGGTGGAGCGAGCTCCTCATCCAAGCCCCTGGGCACCCTCTTCACAGTCCAAACGACGGATGATATTTGCTGTAGCAGCCCACTGGGCAGTCCCAGCTGTTAGAGAGTGAGAACATCCCAGTATGAGAAGTTCCCCTTTGGTTTTGATTTAGAATAAACGTGAACGCATCAATTTTTCAGACAGTGCCACCTGAAGGAACAAAAGGGTCAGTGCTTTCCTCTGTGGTTATAGCTCAAGCTTCAGGATCAAGGACTGGGTCTGCTCTCCAGTTCCAGAGTACTTTGAGCTTGTAAATACGTGCCAGTTCCCCTGGAGGCAGGCCTGCTGGAGACTGGGAGCCTTTGAGATTCTCCAGAGCAATAAAAATCTTAACTGTATTTGCTTGTCTGATAAACAGAGCAGCAGAGAATCTTAAAGGACCTACAGAGGCGTGCAGATTCAGAGCAGTAGAGTGTTGTCACCCCTCTTCATTTCCATACTTTAGTAATAACTTGAAAGTACATCTCATTTTTTTCCTTCATTGCTTGAAAATCCCTTGGAACTGTCAGCTTTTGGTGGAACGGAGCATTATTTTCTTCCTGGGTGTTAAACTCAACCCTGGCAAACTTGGGGGGGGGTGTGAAAAAAAAGCAGGGTTGGTTCATTCTTTCTTTCTCCCTTCTTCAAGAAAACGAGGTGGGAGACTGGTTATGGTCTGGTGTGGCTCACGAGGGTAATGTGGACGCTTTAATATTCCAGGTAAGTTTGCAGAAGACATATTTGGAGAGCTGTTTACTCAAGCCAACACCTTTGCCTCTCGGGTGAGCCTTCTAGTCGAGAGAGTTGACCGCTTGCAAGTCAAAGTCACTCAGCTGGATCCCAAAGAGGAAGAAGGTAATGGAGCGGAGCGCGGTCCTTGCAGACCAAGCACGGTCAAGGTTCGCCTTGAGTCAGAGCTGGGGTTACTTCACGGCCATAAAATGAGCATGGCACTGCCATGGGTGTTGGAATGTCTTCTCTTGGACTGAGAGGGAGCGTTTCCTCCCCTCCTGCTTGTGTGGATAACTTTTCTGGCCCAGTCTAGCTTTGCTCGTTAGCAAATCTCCCCGTGGAAACAGGTTTGATAGTTCGATAGCGACGGGCTTCTGGAGCCTCGGGTTTGAAACCGCGTTGGCAACTCTCAGGAGAGCCACATCTATACAACAGGAGTTTGGCACGGTGGGATCTGAGATTTGTGGGGTTTCCCAAGAGATCTGTGGGAAAAGGAACCCGACCTTAAGAAGCGCTAAGCGCGCCAAGAACTCCAACTGAAATCAGATGTTTGCTACTTGATCTTCAGTGTCATTGGCCTGGGTCAAGCTGTTCTTCACTTGCTCTCTCTTCTTTCTTACAGTCTCCCTGCAAGGCATTAACACCAGAAAGGCCTTCAAAAGCTCCACTACTCAGGACCAGAAGCTCTTCGACAGAGATTCTCTCCCCGTGCCTGTCCTTGAAACCTACAGGACCTGCAATACTCCTCCACCTCTCAACATTCTCTCCCCGTACCGGTATGGATGTGACACCTTTGGCCCCTTGTTCTCTCTTCCTCCCAACCTGCCGAGGAGGTCGTTTCCTATCTCATGCTGTACTGAAGTAGCCGTTTCCAATGGGAAATGGAGTTGCTAAACTGAGGTCCACCAGGAAATCTCCCATCTTCCTGGATTGCGTGAAACTTTGCTTTTTGGGGCTTGTACAAATGAGCGTAGCTAGAAAATTATATATTTGGTTACCTGCTGTCACTTTTGTGACTGCCTTGGGGCAAGGCTTGGCTGGCACCGCATAAACACACGAGGTGTTGTGCAGATGATGCATTTTTCTTGTGTTTCTCTGTAGCCCTGTGGCTCCTTTCCAGAAAGCCGCAGTGCAAACTGCAGAGCTTACATCTGTAAATGGCTCTGGCCCAGGTGGGTGCAGCAGACTCCTGGAGTTCTGGAGATGCTTTCTGTGGCCTTCTGTGCCCGGTCGGAGACATCCGATGTCACCTAGACGGGCTGGGTAACCAGTTCTCCTGAGCGGTCCTCCTCTGATTTCATCTCGTTGGTAGCAGAAGCAAAAAGGGGGTCAGGATACAGAGACTTAGCCCACATCCATAAATATCTTTTGAACAGGTAAAAAGTAATTACAGATAGCTGGAGGCAGCTGTCTTCTGCCAGACGCGGCTGCACTGCAAAGTAGGAGGAGAGCATGTGTGTGTGTGTGTGTGTGCTCACTCAGGAGTTTCAAGGACGCTGCCGGTCTGATTTAGGGTTCCTGGGTTGGAGAATGGGGTTTTATTCCACACCAAAAATACAACACAAACAAGTGGGAGTTGAGGTGAGAGACCTCCTTCTCTCTTGGTGATTGTTTGGGGGCGGTTGAGCTCCTTGGGTGCCGAAGGTTTGTGGGAGGGCAGAAGAGATGGGAAGCAGGAGAGCCAGGACCAGCGAGGCTGTGGGTCCGTTGCCCGTTGGGAAATGAAGGACAGTGAGGCGAGAGCAGCACATTTGACCTTCTCACTGCAGACTTTTTCAGTTGTCATCTGGGGCTGTGCTTTGTGTTTTCTTTGGGCTTCGAACAAATGTGTGACTCGGTCCTTGTTTGTGTGGTTTTTCCCCCCCCCCCACCCCCCCCCCCCTTCTAGGGATGATGGGAAAGAGGGGCNNNNGCAAAGAGGCGCTTAAATTCTACACAGATCCATCTTATTTCTTTGACCTTTGGAAAGAGAAGATGCTTCAGGACACCAAGGATATTATGAAAGAGAAGCGGAAACACAGGGTGAGGAAACGGGAGCTCTCTGCCAACAGAGGGATTTTGGGGAAGAATAGGAGGTGGGAAGTGTTGGTGGTTATTGGCCTCCAAAGTTGCTGTCCGAATTTCAGGTTTGCTCTCTTAAATTCTTTAGGGATCAATTCACTGAAGTTTTTATCTGGCTTACTCTTGTCCTTGTTAATTAAAAGAAACAAAAATACCCTTCATCTGTTGGGTTTTTTTTCCAAAGGCCACTGTCTTGGTGTGGTTATAATGGTTTAATTTGTAGTCCTCAAACACAGCGGTGGCGCAGTCAGCGGGGGGAGAAAGTTGTGCTGGAGTTTCTTTCTGCGCTTCTGACGTTGCACAGGGGTCTGTTGGGTGTTGAAGCACTGCACATCCCACTGCCCCAGCACCCCGGAGTGTTGAGTGCTGTAATAAATTGTGCTGTGGAAGAGTAAAGCAAGGAGAAAATGTCCCTCTAGGAGTGTGAAACCGGGCCCTGATGTTAAATTAGGGGCAAGCTGGAGGGGGCTTAACCAAACCATTTAAGCTGAAAATACCAGGTGGAGTTTCTGCTCTGGTTGCCTGGGGGTTTGGCCCCGTGTTTACCAACACCAAAGCTTCTGCCATAAAAGATTGGGTTTGAATATACTTTATTGTAGCTTTTGAGCAGCTGGATGAGTATTAAAACGCATCGTGATGGGTTTTTTTCAATCAAAATAACAAAGGAGCGATTCGGGGCATGTCCCGATACAGGGAACGAGGCTTGTTAAAGCGAGGGTCCCTATGGCACACCCAGAGCTCTTACTGCCACCCAGGTGATGGTGACACAGAGTGTCAGTCGTGACACAGGGGCTTAAAAACAGAATCGATGTGAGAAACCCAGCTTCCGCTCTGCCTTCGGGGTGGTCGTGCCGGGGAGTGAGGATGGCATCACGTCTGGGGAAATCTGATGTTGTCTGTCTTGTCTTTTTATACTCTCTGTTCTCCAACTTCTTTGTCCGGGAGATCTTTGGAGCTCACAGCAATTGGAGAAAGTAAATTAAAAATCCTGTCCTTCTTGGAGAACGTTATCTTCTCGAAACTGCTACAGGGCTGTCCCGTCCCTCCCTATTCCCAGTGATTTTGAAGCAAAATAAGGTTTCTCTTTGATTCCTCCTCCCTTAGAAAGAGAAAAAGGAGAATCCCAACCGAGGAAATGTGAATCCACGGAAAATCAAAACCCGGAAAGAAGAATGGGAGAAGCTGAAAATGGGACAAGAATTTGTGGAGTCAAAGGACAAACACGGTCCTGCTGGGTAAGTGGGTCTGGGGGTTCCACTGGGCTCCCCAGCAGGGGCAGGGGGGGGGGAAACCGGGGTGGGTGTTGTTGATTATAATGCAGTTCACCCTGCTCTGCAGCTTCTCCAGGTCTGCTGGGCGGCACGGATCGATACCGCCACTAATCAGATTCTCCCAAGTAAATCCGTCTGCTGCTTTATTTATTTATTTATTTGGGTGTTTTTTTTTTACATTTGCTTAAATAAATCAGGGGAGCTCTACGCGGTTTGAACGACGAGGTGGCAGGAACAGCGTCGGCAGCGCGGCTGCTCTCGGCTGCCTGTCTGGTGGGCACAGAGGTGTCGAGAGCTTTGGCTCTCAACCCCGTGGCGATGCCCTTCTCGTCACGCCAGGCCTCTGGGCCTATCCGTGGAGGAACGGGGTGGCATCTCGGTGCTGGTGTGCCATTTGCTTTTTGTTCCAGTTTCTCAAATGGCTCTTCACACCCTCGAGCTGAAGGCGCGGGGGCTGGCCCCATCCAAGGATTTCAAGCTACAGATCTCTCTTTAGCTCTTCTGGTTTGGGAATTCATTTAACTTTTGACACTAGCGAGGCTGGAAGCGGACCGAATCCCCCACAATGCACTGCTCTCTCCCGCTCGCTCCTTGCGGCTTCCTTTCATATAAGAAAAATCTCTCTTTAAATCACACTCTCCGGCTAAAAATAAAACTTGCTTTTAGTTTAATAGGAGAAGAGAAGGGGTTTGGTTTCTAGCAGAGGAATGGAACAGCCCAACAGCACCATTTTCTCACTCCTCTCCATTAAGAGTGGCCGTGTATTGGAATTCGAGGTCCAGAGCCCCCAGGGATGGGGTGGTTCCACCACCCCGCAGTGAAATGAGCTCCTTGAGAACTGGGTGTGAGAGTGGGCTCTTCCTTCGGTGCTGTTTCAGCTCTGGATACTTGCTTTTAATGGCATCGCTGTTTCTTGGGGTCTTTTTGATATTTTATCCTCAAGCTTTTTGCTTTGCTTTGCTTTTTTTTTTTGGTGTTTGGCATCTTTTGAGTACCTCTTCTTTTTTTTTTTTTGCTGCTGGTAGTACCCAACGCAATGGGAGCCCTTCACTGTCCAAGGGCTCTCATGAACATTGTTTTTCTGGAACCAAACGTTAAGAAACCGTATTTTGGTGTTTTCTTGGGCTCTAAAAAAGATACTGGTGCTCTTTTGCTGCGTGGTAGCAATAAGCAAACATGGGAGCATGTTTGGGCAACTTCTTGGGCAAATTCTAGCCCAAGAATTCGACCGAGCGAAGCAACGCAGCACCGACCTGCTTCTTCGTGAGGGACACTTTGAGAAAGAGAGACTTTTCACTTATTTATTTGTTTGTTTGTTTTCTCCCACTGAACGTTCCTTGAAGGTTCTGGTTTGTGCATCCTCTTGTGGTGGTTGACAAGGTCCCACCTGAAGGCAGGTCCCCCGCTGTGCTGGGCAAAGCTGTGCTGGGTTAATTGCAGAGGGTTGGTCGAGCTGCTGCGCGGTTGTTCTGTTGTTAACCCTTTCCAGGAGGCAAAGCTCTTGTGAGTGCAGGGGATAAAGGAGCTTTAGACACCGCTCTGAACAACTCTTGGAAGTAAGTGGCTCAGTCTATGCTTTTCTCTCAGGTACCCCTCCAACATGGTGTATCAGAACGGCAGCATCGGTTCAAACGACAGCGTGGACGTGAACTGCTACCCGCCACCGCCGCAGACTGACTCTATTGTGCCACCACCTCCTTCGTTCCCAGATGACAGCCTGCCTCCGCCCCCGGTGGAATTTAGGTAAGCCTACGGGATCCCTTCTGTCACCGAGGAGTAGTAGGTGGTGTAAAAGGATGACATGAGACAGGCTGAGATAGTTCAGCATAACTTCCTACCGGGTGTTGCATGGGAACCAGAATGCTCCTGTCTGGAGGGGAGGCTCGACTGCAGGCAGGGACAGAGGCACAGCTCCCCAGAAGCCCCAACCGCCGGCGGCGTTCCCATATGGAACGGCAGAACGGGCTTGGGTGACAACTAGAGCAGAGTAGGGTCCTAATTAATGCTCTGGCTCCATTCCCTGAGTTTTCCAGTGCAGTTGTTCCAGAGCACATAGACTCACCTTCCTGCTGGCAGTGGTTCTCTGGCCACTGCTCTTCCGCCTCCGGTTTTTGTTACCGTTTGCCCTATGATCTTTGACAAATGCACAACGTGGGCACTGAAGATGTAGATGTAGTTAAATTTCAAGGACTTGAGCACACACCAGCTGCCTTCTTCCCAGAGACTTTCAGTGCAAGTTCAGGGCAGCTGCTTTGTATCGGATGAAATGGTGACTTCCAGTCACCTCTAGAGATGAGAGTTACGGTCCAGCAGTGGCTCAAGACATAAAAGGTAAAACAAGAGAGGAGCTCTTTTCCTTTTTTCCTTTTTCTTTTTTTAAAAGGCAGTAAAACAGAGTCAAGAGTAAGAGGAGGAAGTATGTCTGATAACTTGTCTCCATCTTATCCAAAGGCAGCAATGCTGCAGAAGAGGCTCTTCTGATGTGTCAGAGAGACCAAGCGCTCCCTTCTGCAGCGCCTTCCTCTAGGGCAGAGCAGAAACGAGCTTTCAGCTGAAGCTTATGCCGCCTTCTGCGCTCGCTTAGATCTCCGTCTCTGGTTTTGTTTTGGTGGTTGTTTTTAAAGAACCCTGGGAGCTAGGTTTGATCTCCAGTGGGCTGTCTCGGATCAGCGCTGAGCGCTGTTAAAAACTGGTATTTTTGTGGCAAACGTAACTTATTTTTTCTGTCTTAACATGGAAGGAGATGTCAGTTTAGGGCTTCCTTTGTAGGATATTATAGTATTTTATGGGCAGTAGCATTTTCTGGTAGGTTTGGACACTCCTGAACTGGTGCTTTCCTTAAGAGCACGTTGGGTTTTCCACGTCTTCCTCTTCCCTCCCCACGGCGAGCTCTGAGCCGTGGAATCCGGTGAAGAGATCTGTTCCTAGCAGGTGCTGAGAGCATATGCTTTCCTGGCACACCCACCGGTCCTTGTGCGATGTCTCCCCGTAAGACATCCCTTCTTGGCGTGTCACGAGCCTGACCTCAGCGTGGAGGGGCAGTGGCTGGCGTTGCTGTAGGAGCTCTTCAAGCCAGGAGGCTGCTCTGAGCTCAGAGTGACACCCGGCCTCTGGCGCAGAGGTGAGGTGGCTCATGTCCTTGTCAGCCTGGGGAGGTGGGAACGAGCGATAGCGTTTCTGCCAGTCCCCAGAAGCTTTCCTTTGTTCTGCTGGTGTAGGCCAAGAGAAACACTGCGAGGGAAATAAAACAGAGGAGTTGAGGTCTCATGGAAACACCAGTTAAAGCTGGAACCCATTTATTTATTTATTTATTTATTTATTTATTTTGTCAGGGCTGCAACAAACACACGTGATTTGCATTAACATTAAGACTAATCTGGCCTCCCAGCTAATAGCTTTATTTCTCTCTCTCCTTCTGGTACAACAGCTATCCTGTAGACAACCAAAGAGGTTCTGGTTCTGGAGGGACCAAACGATCCAGCCTGGTCAGCCCGAGTCACCCACCACCAGCTCCTCCAATTGGATCCCCCTCCGCAACCAGGCCGGGCTTTGCTCCCCCTCCAGCGCCGCCTCCTCCACCACCACTGATGGGAAACACCCCCCCTCCACCACCTCCCATGGGCTTCCCGTCCCCAGGAACCCCACCACCGCCCTCGCCCCCTTCTTTCCCTCCTCACCCCGAGTTTGCTGCCCCCCCACCGCCGCCGCCCCCTCCGGCAGTCGAATATGCCAGCGTGCTGTCACCTCCGCTGCCACAGCCGGGTGGTGGGACCGCGCCGCCTCCCCCTCCACCACCGCCGCCTCCTGGCCCACCACCTCTGTCCTCCGGTGGCCTGGATGGTCCCCCACCTCCTCCTCCACCTTCAGACACCTCCTCCTCCAAGCCCAAGTCATCCTTGCCTGCGGTGAGCGATGCCAGGAGCGATCTGCTTTCAGCTATTCGTCAAGGTGAGCTCTTTCTTCCGATACCAGCTTTCTCCTTTTTCCTCTGGAAAAAAAAACCCCACGGTATCCAAGTGAGAGCTCTTGGGAGCCGTCTCTGGAGCAGTGGTGTGACTGTTTCACTGCTTGAGACCTGTCCTTTTTGTCCTTGTCTGCCCACCCTGATGACAACCTCGTTAGGTTTTACGCCTCCACTTGTGCCTTTGAAGTCGATAGTGCTGGAATTGGTGTGCTCCAAGTTTGGGAGTGGATGGGTCCAGCGGAGACAGCGAAAATGCTGGGAGACCTGGAGCCCCTCTGCTGGGAAGACAGGCTGAGAGAGTTGAGGGGGTTCAGCCTGGAGAAGAAAAGGCTCCGGGGAGACCTTGGAGCCCCTTTCAGTCCCTAAAAGGGCTCCAGAGAAGCTGGGGAGGGACTCTGGATGAGGGGAAAGGGTTTGAGACAGAAAGAGGGGAGATGGAGCTGAGATGTGGGGAAGAACTTCTCTGCTGGGAGGGTGGTGAGAGCCTGGCCCAGGTTGCCCAGAGAAGCTGTGGCTGCCCCATCCCTGGAGGGGTTCAAGGCCAGGTTGGAGGGGACTTGGAGCAACCTGGTGTGGTGGGAGGTGTCCCTGCCCAGGGCAGGGGGTGGCACTGGGTGGGCTTTAAGGTCCATTCCAAGCCAAACCAGTCTCTGATTCTATGACCAGCCTTGGTTTAACCTCTTGGAGGAGCAGGGAAACGATCCGCTGCCCACCCAGCCTGGCTTGGCTGTCATTCACCATCCATGTTATCCCACAGCGTGTCCAGCTCTCTCTGGCAGAGGACAGCCTGCCGTGCTCAGAGGCTCGTGTCAAAGGGATGGCTGCTTTGGGAGATTTCTCTGTGACCAAAGCCTTTGGGTGAGATCCATCCCCTCTGTTGCCTTCTTCCCAACAGGCTTCCAGCTCCGCAAGGTGGAGGAGCAGCGGGAACAGGAGAAGCGGGACGTTGTGGGCAACGATGTGGCAACCATCCTGTCACGCCGCATCGCGGTGGAGTACAGCGACTCTGAGGACGACTCTTCGGAGTTCGATGAGGACGAATGGTCGGATTAACCACCATCCCGTCCCCTTCTTCCCCTTCTCTCCTGGGTTAACACCTTCTTTAAGAATCAGGTGGCCAAATCTTCCACCACTTCCTCCTTCATCCCGTAACCAAAGATGTGCCAAGGGTTTTCAGACAACCAACAGCATATCTCCCCTCTCCCTCCCTCTCCGTGCTCTGCTTTTCCAAAAGGTCTCCTCGCGGACACCGAGGACGCGGTGTCGGGGTTTAGCTGGAGGGGGGTGTAAACGGTTGCTTATTTAAAAGAGAGCTAAACCTCCAGATTCCCGATGCCACAAGGCAGAGCACATACAACCCCTCCATCCTGAGGGATTTTTAAAGTAAAGATGGATGATGCTGTTGCGGCCTTTTAGATGAAGGACACTTTTCAGCTAGTTTTCTCCTTGCAACAGCAGACAGTTGGATCTGATGGCTCTTCCTTTCCAGTGAATACTGGCAGTGCTGCAAGAAAATGGACTTTAAATGTCTGTTCTCTGCTGCATCCCACTGTCAAATAATCAGTTTTTTTGGCAATAGTGCACAATTCTTTCCCCTCTGCTCCCCGAGTATTACTTCCAGACGACCCTGTGTGGGGTGTGCTTCCTGGCTCTAGGGCTGTGGATTGGTGCAATGTGAGGAGGGACTTATTTCTCATTATGATTATTATTATTATTGTTATTGTTATTTTTCAAAGCTGCCTTTACCTTCCTCAAATCTCCTGGACTGCTTCACCCTTGTCTGCCCAAGGAGACTTGCCCAAAAGGATGCAAAACCAGGACAGGATGGTCCCTGGGCTTCCCAGAAACCACCTCGCTGAGACACATCCGTGTGGGCAGCGCTTGAGCGGTGGCGAAATCCCGCTTTGCTTTATTCCTCCAATTCATGCTGAGTGTGCTCTAAAAAAAAATACCAAGAAGAAGAAGAAGAAGTGCCTAGAGCAGGGAGATGGTGTGGGGAAAAGGTTCTCTGAACACCAGCCGCTTCGGTGGGCTTTGGCCTGCCCAGGGCAATGCTACAGCGTGGTTTGAAGAGGTGCTTTTTTTTTCCTGGTGGGGTGACCATATACTTTTAATTAACACAGGGGCTTGAGTTAGCAAAAAAATACTGGCATTACCTTCGTTTCCTCCTCCCTGCTGCCGAGGGAGAGGAGTTTGTGTGCCTGAAAACGTGCGGTGTGTGAACGGAGTTGCCCACCGGTGGCATCAGACCTGACCTACCTTCTTGTTGCCCCTAATTTTATGATTGCAATTCATTAGTTAATTTTAAGAACGCGTTTCTTCTCCTCACTAACCTTAGGAATTGCCAGGCTGCTCGCTACAGATACAGGGGCGGGGGGGGGAAGAAAATGGGGAGAACTTGAAGTAGCTGACTTAGGTTTTATTGCTGGTTTTATATTACCTGACATAGAATAGAAGTATATCGTGGAAATCTAGAAGCAAAGACTTCTCCCCCCACCCCAATCCCCGTCCACCTCCACGCTACAAAGGTGTATTTGATTTTGGCTGTGACTCTCTCAATTCCAAAGCCTTCTGGAGATCGTGGGTCCATCTGGTGGGGGCAGGGGGTGGGACCAGTTTCACATCCCTTTAAGGCCAACTCTCCAACCTCCTCCTTTGCCTTTTCCTAACAAGTATTTTACCAGCCTGTGCCTGCTCTTTCTTCTCTGCTTTGCCTCTTTTAAAGGATGTTGCTGATACCTGGAACGCTGGGCCCAGCCCCAGGCTGCCAGGTTGCTGAGATACCCTTCTCGGGGGTTTGATTGATGGCTTCAGTTTGTGCCATTGAGTTCTTACCGATTTCTCCTCTCCGTGTGTGCGTGCAGGGTTTTAATCTCTTGACAGAGCAGGGAAGGGCCTGGAGGATGGGGTTGGTTTGGTTGGGGGGTTTATTTGGGGTTTTTTTTTTTGGTTTTTCTTTTGTTCTGGGGAGCCAAGATCCAGTAGCAACCCTGAGAGATTTCCTGGGCTGCTGCCCCCTCAGATTTGTGCCTGCTGCGAGGGGCAGAGGGGGTGAGGCATCCCCCATGGGCTGGGGAATATCCAAGCAGCTCCAGTCCCAGGTTCTGGAAGAGGGAACAAATTCCTCAGCCCTTCCCTACGCCCCCCTCAAGTGCCAGGGAACCATCCTGCAGCAGAGGGATTTGGAAATGCAAAGTGATTATCGCTGCGAGCTGGGTAAAGGAGAAGGGAGGGGGATGGGGGGTGTTTAGAGGAGAATCACTGCCTCTTGGGGTGTTTTTTTCCTGCTCTTTTCTGTGAGCATCCTCCTCCAGCTGCTCCAGGAGACAGGATCCTGGGGAAAACGGACCTTTAAGCTAACCCAGGCTGACAGCGTTATCACACAGGGAAGCCAGGAGCTCGCAAATGCCAAACCTGGGTTAAATTTTAAATTGCCTTAACTAGGCTTGGCCCCCCCCGGTGGGAAAAGGGGGGAGCCCAGCGTGTCCTGTGGGGTGAAATTCAGTGAAGTGCCATATTCCCCGTGACCCAGGCGGGTGACAGCCGGTGTGTCATGTCAGGGCCGTGGTGGGGTGGGGACACGGGGTTGTCCCACGCCGCTGCTGCCTTGTTGGAGCTTTGCGTGGGGCGATGGTGACACGGGTGGAGTCGGCTCCTCCGGCTGCCTCGCCTGCTCGCGGGGACGCTGCTTTGTCCCTGCAAGCCCTGCTGGAACCACCCTCCGCTTTCAGATCCCATCCTTGGGTGAGAATCAAAAACTGCTGGATCCTTAAGAGGAAGGTTGCGGATAAGCAGGGAAGCTTTGCTCGTGGTGGTTTGGTTTCTTTTCCCTAAAAATCCCCTTTTGTTGCAAAAAGAGGTGGGATGAGGCGTGTGTGGAGACCCCTGAGAAACAGCTGGTGTGGAGCGACCCTCTTTGAGTAGCGTCGCGAAATCACCGAGCGCTGGGCCACCAAAGTAAGCTCAGTGTTTCTCTAAACCAGGAGGGGAAGAGGAGAGGTGCCAAAAAACAACCTTTGGAAGACAGAGGGGCTGTGCTGGAGCTGCAGGGTCTGGGGACCTGGGCTGGACTCCCCTCTTTATCATTTAATGTTCATTTTCTCCCCCCCCTCACTCCCTGCCCCACGTAAGGCTGGGTTGAAGGACCCAGTGGGCAAACCTCAAGCATTTCCCAGAGCCAAAAGCCGAGAGCTGGCAGGCAGTTGGGGTTCCTCCCCATCTTTCCATTTCAGCCCGAGCTGTATCCATAGGGAGCCGCAGCCTCCCTTCCTCCCAACCCTGGGAGCCCGTTTCCTCGGAGCCAGCTCCTTCTTTCCTCGCACAGGGCGAGTTTGGACAAGCCAACACCGCCTTCCCCTTCCCTGGTTAAACATTCTCCGGGTGTCCTCACCCGCAGTGCTTGGCTGCTGCTCCCAGCAGCATTTTCTCTGTGTCTGTGTGTGTGTGTCCCCATGTCCCCCACCCTGGCGCTGCCACCCCCCTGGCAGAGGAAAAAACCTCATCTCAGTTCCCCGGGCTCAGGCTGGAGCTG